>NRSV01000029.1:831-387791 GCA_002286855.1 Bipolaris cookei
GTAGTGCTGGATTACTGGCGTATGAAAATCAGTATGATAACTGGCATGGTTGAGTAGTTATTTAATAATATATCTGGGTTGTACGAAAAAATATCGTTGGGACGGTAATATCGTTGGGAGCGTCGGCACTCGCCTGCGGCGAGTGTCAGCGCAGCTGACTTAGCTTAATAAGCTAAGCCTTGGCACGGATATCATAGTAAACACTGTCAAAGTGTAGGGTGCTGCTTGTTCCACTATCGACTCAGAGGTAGAGGTCTCTGCCTTCTACTTGTCCGTAGTAGACTCAGAGCCAGCTTGATCGAGAGATTCTAGAGAGAGAAGATATGTGCTAGGGAAGAAACACTAATTGATTGATCGTTGGTGTTGTAGATAAGCTACTCAGCTATTCCACGACAGAATCCGGATGCGCAGTCCACACCCGGACTCTGCGATCAATCAAGTCTATAGTCGATCTATCAAGACTATAATCGATCAATAGACATCTATCTATGACGCTATAGATTACGCAAGCTACTACTCGATAGACTCTTCTAGAATCTATTCTAGCTAATATATATAGTAGTGGGATAGCAAGTAGATAGAAGACAGAGCACTTCACACAAGATCAATTCACACTACCAACGATCAATCAATTAGTGTTTCTTCCCTAGCACATATCTTCTCTCTCTAGAATCTCTCAATCAAGCTGGCTCTGAGTCTACTACGGACAAGTAGAAGGCAGAGACCTCTACCTCTGAGTCGATAGTAGAACAAGCAGCACCCTACACTTTGACATAGCTGAGTAGCTTATCTACAACAGAAAGAAACCAGCTCAAAAAGACTCTCAACCAAAAAGTACTCAAACTCCCACTATTACTCCATACCACGAGCGGTATAGAAGCCACCTTGGCTTTTATTACTAGCACAAGGATAGGAACAAGAAAGTGGCCCTGTGAGAGGCTGCGCAAAGGTTGCCGATGCCTGGTAACAAGATTGTATTCGATAGAGAACTGAGCTTCTGAGCTACGTAGCTATCTATATACAGTGCTAGCTGCCCCTGCACAATCGAGTCGATAAGACCTAGTCGCTCCGGTTGTCGGTCAGAGCGCACCGAGTCTCGCCGAGACTCGGAGCTCTAGGTGGCATCCGGATTTTAGGAGCAGGCCGAGATTCCATCGAGGTACAACACACCAACTAGGCTCTAGCCTATCACACCCCTAAGAGAGCTCGCTGGAAGGCAGCCTAGCTGCCCTACATCTCTCCCTGTTACCAAACTGCTCTTTAGCACTAGGCATCTAGAGAGCTAGTAATAGCTTAGCTAGATACAGGCCGAAGCACCATAGTCACGCAATACAGCACAACGTACCAAATTGTAACTAGGTAGATAGAACGGCCTTTGGCCAAAGTCCTACATAGCCAACGGCTGATACAGGACTATAATGGAATAATAATCTACAGGCTCCAGAGTCTATCAGACAAGCCCGGCCAGCAGTGGGTAATTCGGTGCCAAAAAGCAGCCAAAGCTATCCTTAACAGAAAAGCAAAGATCTTCTTGAAATGGGCGCCCGGCCATACAGATATAGAAGGAAATGAAAAAGCAGATTCCTTAGCTAAGGAAGCCACAAAACAAACACCAAAAAAATCACAAATAAGCCTAGCCTTCTTAGGCACTAAGATCAAACTCCTCCAACAAGCTAGCCAAGCAGAAGAGTGGAGAAAGTACAGAGAAACTGCAAGAGAGAAGAAGACTAGCTACGGAGCTATCTTTAATCTCAAGCTCAAAAACCAACTAGCAATCCCTAGAGGCACGAAAAGAGAGATTTCAAGCGCCTTCTATTCTCTTAAGATAGGACACGGATACTTTAACGCCTACCTAAAGAGAGTTAAAAGAAGTAAAATAGATCACTGCCGCTGTGGAAGGCCACAAACAGCAGAGCATCTACTTCTATACTGCGGCTTCTACAGCGCAGAAAGAAGCCAGCTTAAAAAGACTCTATGTGAGAGGCTGCGCAAAGGTTGCCGATGCCTGGTAACAAGATTGTATTCGATAGAGAACTGAGCTTCTGAGCTACGTAGCTATCTATATACAGTGCTAGCTGCCCCTGCACAATCGAGTCGATAAGACCTAGTCGCTCCGGTTGTCGGTCAGAGCGCACCGAGTCTCGGCGAGACTCGGAGCTCTAGGTGGCATCCGGATTTTAGGAGCAGGCCGAGATTCCATCGAGGTACAACACACCAACTAGGCTCTAGCCTATCACAGTGGGGTACAAAGGCGTACGTCAAGACGATCAATGACTCTCTGCGCGTTAATAGGAACTAGCCCTGCTGCCTTAAAGGCTTTTTTGCAGTTATCGAACGTAAATACGTCGCGAAACGCGTCTCGAAAGGCTGGCAGGAAGCGTTCTTTATCAATATGCCAGACGTGGTGGCGTGCCAAGTCTCGTACGCGTTGGGAGTACTTCTGCTTAAGAGGCGAAAAGCAGACAACGTCAAGCGGCTGAAGTATATGCGATGAATGAGCAGGCATACAAAGAGTAAGAATCTTCTGTTCAAGACAGTAGTCCTTAAATTCTTGGTTTAGGTGGCTCTCATGGCCGTCAAGAATAAGTAGCCTGTACGACCCCACCTGACGCGTCTTTGTATGCTCGTCAAAGTGCTTTAACCACTCAAGACCAAGCGCGTTATTTGTCCAGCCGTTCTGTGATACTGAGAGCTTCCAATCGTACGGTATATCTACTTCTTCGTACCAAGCAGAGATATGGACGCGTCCCTTGTAGATAATGAATGGCGGAGTAGCATACCCCGCAGCGCAGATGCTCTGAATAACTGTAACCCACTCACGATTGCCTGGCTGCGTCAAAGTAGGCCTCGTACGACGCTCTGCGCCTGTAACTACCTTCATTGAGCCAATCACGCCCATCTGAAAGCCAGTCTCGTCAAAGTTATGGATGTCGTCAGAATGTACTCCATACTTCTCAATTGTCTCTCGTACAAGCTCAAACCACGCGTTAATAACCTCTGGATCTTCCTGCTGTATTCTCTGGCGGTCCTTTGCTCGATTGAAAGCTGTTTTAAGCTCGTCCGAACGCGATACAAATCGCTCTGCCCAGTTCTTGCCTAAAGGTTGGCCATCTCGTACGCGCAGTAGTTTCTCTGCCATATCCGCTACCTCACACAGTCGGGGAGCAAATCCTCGTGAGTCTAGATCAAGAATATATCGTACAATTGTTTGCTCTTCAATTATAGTTAGTTTGCGGCAGTTTGGAGATATCTGGGGTCGAAAAGTGATTTTGTTAAGCCGATCAGAAAGCCGCTGAAAAGGAACGTTGTAGACAGCAGCAGCGCGTCGAATGCTCTTAAACTGGCCCGTACGATAGGCCTGAATAGCAAGAGTAATTCTGCCTTCTCTCTGAGTTAATGTATCTTTACGTAGTTGGGACATGTTACTTTGCAAGTGATGTTCGCGATGCCAAGAAAAAGTGTCCGGCTCGGTGGTGTGTCCGGCTCGGTGGTGCTTTACGTTAGTTATATAGTCAGGCCTATATTATAGTAGACCTAGTCCAACCCAACCCTACCCTACCCAAGGTCTAGCCTACCCAACCTAACCCTACCCTTGGGTAGGAAGTACCCATTTGCCAGCCTAAGTAGAACAATACTATATTATACTTGTACTCAGAACTTAAGTTGAACACATCGAGCCATAAGGACTCAATACCTATGCTATATAATAAGTGAATGTCCTATGTTTCATATTGTCCCATATTTCCTATGTTGTCTCATGTGTAGGACATCGTGGGATCCCGTGGGATACACGTGACATGTCTTATGGTGGCGTTCCGCCAAGACCGTGGGACGCGGGGCGCTCATGCATCATGGGTCTTGTATGCCTTCGTTCTTTGACATGGACTCCTTCCTTCCTTCTTTTCCATATCTTTGCGCTGTCCTCTCTCTTCAGGTTCGTAACACAACGTAAGCCCTCTTAAATTATAAGATCTAGGCCCACACCCCTAGCATAACTTTTTCAAACTATTTTTCTACTCTAGCCCTCTAATGTCTAGGGCGACCCTTATAGTAATAAGTAAATGGGGGTAGTTGCCAAAAACATCCTAAGACGGCGTTGATGAAACGATCGATAGGACAGCCAACACAGCAGAGATCCTGGTTGGAGCCT
The DNA here is from genome assembly GCA_002286855.1 of Bipolaris cookei. NCBI lineage: Eukaryota > Fungi > Ascomycota > Dothideomycetes > Pleosporales > Pleosporaceae > Bipolaris > Bipolaris cookei. Next base: position 4,982 of record NRSV01000029.1, read on the forward strand.
GTCGACATAGAAGGGGAATAAGTTATTAACGCTAAGTGTGAGCGACATTTCGAAAAATTTGAAGATCGAAGGTGCCGAAGCTCCGAACTGCCAACCTGTCTCGCGACATGGTGTATCTCTCCACTTAGGGACCCACTTTAGTGTTTAATCCGAGCTTCTTTCATGTCTACGCTGTTGAGAATGCTAGTCGCATGTGCATCTATTTACAAAACATGTTCATAGAGCGAATGTTCAAGCACGTGAATCTCTAAAGAAAGACGTTGTTGGATCTATACCGCTAACAATATATAAATCCGTAATATGCTCAAACAACAAATCTAAACGCCAGCGCAACGTAGCATATCAAAACAACAAGACTAGGGCCAAACCAGGGTATATATACACCTGAAATGATTGCGTAAACCTCTCAACCACAGAAATAAAAAGCTCTCTCTCTACTTGACGAGCACAGGAGCTGCCTGACCCGCCTTCTCGGCAGCCAAATTTGCCAGTTTCTGCAGCTTCTGGGCGCGCACCTGTCTAAAGTAGCGGAAAATCAGAATAAAAGAAAGCTCGATGCGCTCCTTGGTCATCATGAGGAAACCTTGGACGAGCAGACCCTTGAGGATCTGGGGCCCGATGCCCTTGAATAGCGCCATGGCGCCTTCGTGCTGGATAATGTATTGCATGACTTCTGTGAAGGACTTGAAAGGCTTGCCGTTCCTCGATGGCGGTGGTTTCGACTGCAGGCCGACTTTTGCGACAATAAGGGGTTGTGTCGCGATTGTTGCGAGCATCTTGGAAAGCGAGCCGAGGACTGTTGTGTATTAGTCTTTTTCGTCTAGACTACGCAGGCGCAAAGACGCGAGGATCAGGATAACTTACGAAAGGCCTCCATGGGCTTCAAGGTCTTCTTTCCTGGGTACAGGACCTCGCGCAGCCGTTGATAGGCACCATATGTGATGGAGGGGTTGATGACTAGCACCAAACTCGCCCTCAATCCTCGCCAGAGACCGGTCCAACCATCTTCACCGTTGACTACGTCCATGGCGGTGGCAATCATACCCTTGCGTTCTGCCTTGCTCATGGTCTGCTGTCTCGTTGTTACTACCGCAACGGGGATAGTAAACAGCTGGGCGAGGGCGCCGGCAACGGCTCCTAGCGAAAGCTCGACAGCAGTACCGGGTGGCGTTTTCAGTGCCCGGTTGGACATGTAGAGAGTGCGGACAATCGTGTACCAGTAAAAGTAGGCAAAGTTGGTGGAGGCTACGCCGAGCAGCGCACCTCCCATGCCGGCGTACAGACCAGACAAACCCTCTTGGGCAAATACTTTTCGCAGCGCATCGAGTGCACTATCGTAATGCTCGTCATCAGCAGGATTGATGGCATCTGCAGTCGGAGAGCGCTTGACCTGGACTTGTAACCGCGTCTTGATCCTGGGGAATGCGTTAGCGCGTGCCTCGAGACAGCAAGAGGGCACGTTGGCAGAGATACGCACAAATCCAATGGGTAGACAAGAGTGTTTGCAATGACTGCACCAGCAGCGCCGGCAACAGCATTGCCCCATGGTGGTAGGGTCTCTACTTTGGACTGTCCACCCATGGTAGCGGTTGTGGGAAGCGGTTATCGGAGTCGGCTCGAGCACTGCGCTGACAGACAGAGGACACAATCGGCTATGGGGAGTGGTGGTATTGTTGTTGAAGTATAGTTGCAGCTATCTCATGGTAGAGCAGCCAAGTAAAGACTCAAGATGGCAGCATCGGAGGTGTAGAAAAAGTGGGCAGGGGACGATTGTGACGCTCCGCAACGTGATAGCGCGGTCGCAGGCATGGCTGACCTCTCCCGAGGTCCCAGAGGCCGAGGTTCAGTCTCGGGCCCATGTATGACGACACACTAGAGGCATCCTCAGCGTAACCTCTTATTGGTTCTGCAGTTGATAAGTCCAGACGGCATGACTAGAAAAGTGCAGAAAATTTAAATCGCTTCAGAGGTTGAAAAAGAGGAGAAAATATATCTTCTCCTGCCTGCCGCCAATTGTTCGTGTCTGGCTCACATGGCAGTCGCGACTTTGTTCGGGCAGGAGCGTGCGTCGCGCTAAACCTTGCAACTCTCCGGGCAACAACACCACAATACCATCACCGTTTCTGGCTTACCTTTGACCTCAACCCCCGGTAGCTTTATCGACATGACCCACCACAGATAGTCTCGTATTCTCCGTGCCGTATTAGTCAAACTCCTGCTCCGTGGCTCCGTTTTGTGCTTTTCATCATGGCAGACCGGGCCACTCAGCTCGAGGCTTGCAAAGCTGCTGCAAGCGTATGTGATATCGCAGCCAGCCCTCCCACTATAACAGTAACCCTTGAACGGCGCCGCTTACTGATGTGCGGCTCTCTAGAACTACCGCTCTCAACTGGATACGGCTGCTACCAAAGATGAGGCTCTCACTTTGGCCATTAGCGCAGCTGAGAATCTCATGAAAGCGCTCAAGTTGTCGTCAAACCAAGATGAGAGGAAGCTGCTCAAAGCACAGTGTGGCGAAATCATGAATATTGCCGACTGCATCAAGAAAACTGGAACGTGGACACAATCTGCAAGGCCACAGTCAAATGACTCCAAAACCCACCACATTGGCCAGTGGGCCACGCAAGTCGCAGTATCAGCAGATTCATCATCAACGTTCCAGGATACTACTGCAAAGTTAAGCTCTTCTCGTCATGGTCTTTCCTCTGCCTCGACGCCTGATGTGTCGTACCAAAATAGCCCCAATACCAAACCTAGTAACGCCTTTGATGTTGACAGTGCATCTAACCCAAGCCTAAAGTCGTCCTCACAACCCTATCCTGCCAGCACACTTTCTCACTCAACATTACCCAATGTGAGCGAATCTGCTTCCTCGCGAGCGGCAGCTTCCCACCCCCAGATATATAGGTTGCGCGAGCCGGTGTCAAGTAGGCAGCTCTCTAAGAGAGAGGAAATCATCTTGCTGAAGGCCTCCATGGTCAATGGCTTCAAATTCCCGCCCTGGACCAAGGAGCCATCTGTGGATGAGTTCGCTTCACATAATGGAGACGGCAACTTCATCGACATGGGCGATCTCAGTCTTTCTCCATATCAACAACAATTCTTTCTGGACTGGCTGCGGGCGAAAGAGGCTGTACCACCGCCTTCACTATCCTCCGATAGTACAGAGAGCGTCGGTCCGTTAATGTCCAGTTCGAAACCTCTGGATCTCGTACAGGATGCGGCTTCAGATTGTTCGGTGGTCACAAGTCTATGTGCTGGTATTGCTCGCTCGGAGCGTGGGCATGAACAGGTCCGTTTTCTAGACCCAGGGCAGGTTTGGTATTAACCATTACAGATACTCACTAACAAGTTATATCCGTTTGATAAACAGCGTGGAAAACCAGTGCCCTCTTCGAATGGTAAATATGTTGTCCGACTCAATTTCAACGGTTGCTGGAGGAAAGTTGTCATCGACGACCGACTGCCTGTTTCAAAAACTCACCGGGTACTCCACGTCATCGACCGCCGCAACCCAGCCTTGTTATGGCCAGCATTACTCGAGAAGGCCTATCTCAAAGTCCGCGGCGGTTATGACTTCCCTGGCAGCAACTCATGTGGTGACCTATGGGCAATGACTGGCTGGATCCCGGAACAGGTCTTCCTACAAGAGTATGCTACATATATTCTTAGACTTGCTGAGGCACGCTAATTGATCTGCAGGACGGACACAGTCCCTGACCAGTTATGGAAGCGCATCTACAACGCTTTCATGTATGGAGACGTTTTGGTCACTGCAGGCACAGGCAAGATGTCAACTAAACAAGAGCGTGAATTTGGACTCGAGAGCCAACACAGCTATGTCATACTCGATATGAAGGAGACAGACCACGACCGGCTGTTGCTTATCAAGAATCCATGGATTGAAGGCAAGGGTTGGCGAGGACCTCGTCCATCTGCCGTAGCTGCCATGGATAACTCTACTGCTGGAGAGCCCAATACCAGTGTAGAGGTTTATCACAGGGACAGCGTTCCGACACAAGATCGACCTCATCCAACAACGTTCTGGATAGGGCTTGAGCAGGTCATACAGCATTTTGAGAGTCTATATCTCAACTGGAATCCCGGACTTTTCCGTTATCGTCAAGATATCCATTTCGAATGGGACATCAACGCGTCGACACCAGCTGGGTGCATAGTCAACAATCCACAGTTTGCCTTTACATCTAAAGATGCCGGGCCCGTCTGGCTTCTTTTGAGCCGCCATCTCCAGGATGGACAAGAAACCACAAAGGAAGAGTCAGACGTATTCAATGATGGCAGCGTTCGCCACGACACTCAATTTGGCGGTAGCGGAGAAGCACCAAAGGGTTACATGAGCATCTATATTTGTACTGGACATGGAGAGCGGATTTACATTAAGGACACATACCTAGAATCGAGCGACTACGTGACGACGCCTCAATGTCTGCTCCGCAGCGACATGGATGCCAACACGACATACACGGTAGTGGTTGACCAGGACGACTTGCCCCGGTCAAAGTACACATTTTCCCTGTCAGCATTTGCCAATACGCCCATGACACTTGAGCCAGCGACACAACGACTTCCGTTGCAAGAGATTCAAACTGGAGCTTGGACAAGACAGACGGCAGGGGGCAGAACAGACTCGTCCAACTACTTTGACAATCCTCAATATTCACTCCATGTGCGGGAACGCGGCTCGCTAGCGATTCTACTGACGAGTACAAATCACGAACATCCCTTACACGTCAAGCTTGCGTTTGGTCACGGGAAGAGGCTGTATCGACTACAAAGCCGGGATGTGCTTGCAGACTCGGGCAACCACCGCAGTGGATGTGTTTTGGCCGAAATCAGGGATGTTCAGCCGGGATACTATACCGTCATCTGTTCACTATTTGAAGCGGGACTGACTGGGGACTATACACTGCGGGTCGACAGCAGCAGTCAGGTAGGGTTGACGCCGATAGCGCGGGACGGAGCAGGGCTGCTCTCGATGAAGCTTGCTCCAGCGTGTTTTGGTGCATATGTACACAAGGTGGCTGCACCACTTCGTCTGCATCGGTTGGCATCATATACAATCATTGCGCGGTTCTTGAAGGCAACAAGCTCTCGGGCAATGGATCTGGGCAAGCTAGTGCGCAGCCCGCTGCGGCTGAGCGTTGAACTGGGACGGGGTCCAGAGCGCAGAATCATCATTGCTAGCGAGCAGGGGGAGTATGCAGACTCAGCCACGGTTCGGTCCGAGAGCGTCGACATTGACCCGATGGACTGTAGGCAGGGGGATGTGTGGCTTGTATTGGACAGGTTATCGGGCCCTAGTGGACCGGTGGAGGAGTGGTACGACGTGGAGATGTATGTCAACACTCCCAAGGCGTGTGAAATTGGGGTTTGGCGAGACTGGGATGACTGATGACTTTTGCGAGGACGCTTGGTGCTAGTGGATGGATGACCATCTGCATTGCCGATCTCTTTGGTCAGACATTAGCCCCATGTGGGCAGGTTAGAGCGTCAGGATACGTTATCACTTGAAGAGTAGCGGATATGGGTGGGAAACGTGTGTGGCGGGCTCTCACACGCCTCATGGAACTCCGAAGACGCCACAGTACGCTGAAACATGGTAGGCGGCGGTGAACGGCGAGTGTAGATCCAATCAAGGGGTGCACGATCTGACAGTGCGTGACCCTATTGCATGTTTCGTCTTGCCGCAGACCGCATGACGGACGATAACGGCGCGCCAAGCGCTGCAAAGCGGACCGGCAACCGTGTGACCAAAGCGCTTGTTCAGGCCATGTATGCGAGCATGATGGTGTTGGTGTGTGTTGTACTATGTGCGTTTGTATACGCACGAATGTGTAGAGAGTGTATGAGGGTGCAAGCGTAGTGTACCAGGGCGAGTGGCGTCTTCTCCACGGGTGGCTAGGCCCCTACCCCGCTGCAGCAAGGTTCAAGGCTATCGGCTGCGCTACGTCAGTCAGTTCCTCCGCGCGCGCGCTAACACTAAGAACATTGCAAAAGCGCACCGCCTCAACACCAAACCCCCAACCACATCCCGACCCTTCTCCGCAATACAGCTCTGGCCTCTATCACCACCCGACATCACTCATCTTGAAGACAGCATATACATACATACGCCAAACTGCCATGGCGGACCTCGCCCCTGAGAAGGCCCAGTCGGCCTCGGCACCCGCGTCTACCCTCAACTCTGGCGATAATTCCCGGGCGCCTACTCCTTCAAACGTCACGGCAGAAAAGGCTCCCGATGAGAGCTCCAAGTTCAAGACATTTTTGGGCATATTGAGAAGGTAACGTTGCACCGCTTAATCACCGTGCTCCCTCAGAAGGCTGACTGTGTGCTGCTTGTAGGTTTATTGGCGTCTCCGACCTCGCTGCCGTCCGATTCTCTCTTCCCGCACAACTCCTCGAGCCCCGACCAAACTTGGGTACGTAGACTGGATGCCTGGCCGCGATGCAGAAGATTTGACGGGACAACAGAGTACTGGCACTATTTAGACAGGCCCGACACATTCATCAGGTCAGTGCAGTTTGCATACTCCCATCGAGAGAGACCACTGACTCGTGCAGCATCGGAGATTCAGATGATGATCTCGGCCGCATGCTGGGATGCCTGCGCTTCTGGTTCACCAAGGACCTGGTATGATGCACCTACAAATCCCGACGACATAGCTGACACTGGCGCAGAAATACGTCAAGGGCAAGCCATGCAAGCCCTACAACTCTACCTTGGGCGAGTTCTTCAGGGTATATGGCTGAAATAGCTTAGCATGAGGCTGCTTGCTAACTCTTGTAGTGTAACTGGAAAATCGAAGACACGCATCCTACGCTCAAGACGCCCAACTCGGCCCCTACAAGCACTGCTAGCAGCACCAAAGGCAGTGGCAAGAAGGTGACCGTTTCCTATCTTACCGAACAGACATCACATCACCCGCCGGTTTCAGCTTTCTATGTCGATTGCCCGGAAAAGGGCATCAGTGCACGGGGATATGATCAGCTGAGCGCAAAGTTTACTGGTACGAGCGTACGTGTTGCAGCTGGGGCGCACAACTTGGGAATCTTCATCACCCTGAAGAACCGCGACAATGAGGAATATCAACTCACCCATCCAGCGGCTTACCTGGGAGGTATCCTACGAGGTATGTGATTGCTGCTAGAATTGGCACCGACCAACTGACCGGACGAATAGGCTCCTTGAACGTCTCCGTCGCTGACAGCTGCTTCATCACCTGCCCAAAGACTAGATTGAAGGTCATCCTAGAGTATCAGGAAGAAGGCTGGCTCGGCCGGTTCCAAAATAAGGTCATGGGAGTCATCTTCAAGTATGACCCAAATAACGACACCGTAATGAAGATCAAAGATGTTTCAGACAAAGACGTTCTTGGCCGGATAGAGGGCAGCTGGCAAGACAAGGTTTACTACACTCTTGGAAGCAAGCCCTTTTCCAAGGTCTCCGTAAGTACACTAAATAGGGTTTTGGCTGTCAGCTCTTTAACACTTGATCAGGAGAAGAACCTCATCATCGACCTCAACCCACTTGACCCCGTCGCCAAGATTATACCGCCGATTGAGAAGCAACTTCCCAACGAGTCTCTCAAATTCTGGGATGGTGTCACAAAGGCTATAGTAGGCAGACAATATAGTGTGGCTACGACCCTGAAGACTGAGATTGAAGAGAAGCAACGGCAAAAGGCTGCGGAGCGCAAGGCTGCTGACAAGGAGTGGCAGCCGCGATTCTTCACCGGAGCCGTTACGCCTGTCGGCAAGCCGGACCTTACCAAAGATGGTGAGGAGGCGCTGAAAGGTCTCCACGAGGAAAATTATGACCTACCGCCAAACCAAGAATATGGTGCTTTCTAAGCGCTATTCCCTACAACAATTTGCATTTGCGGATGACAGGCGCGAACTAGACTTTGAATACCACGTCCGCTACCTCGTCCAACACGATCGCGTACGAGACATGCCACTCTCATTTGGGATTTTACCTCACATACTGGAAACGCTCTTTGTTGGTTAGAGAGGAGCATGGCTTTGTTCATGGCGTTACACATCTATTCTATACTTACTAAGGGGGCCTCGCAATCATGTGTCTTTTTGCCACGATTTTTTACGAATAGATTTCTAGACTGCCTGCCTGAAATAGGCTTTACCGTCTTCATATCCTTTTTAGTCGGGGATGTTCACCTTGAAGAAAGATATCCAAAGCAACATTCACGTCCACAAGCAACAACCACCTACAAGATTTATGGGGTCATGCTGATGTCAAGGTTTCAGATGGAAATTGGAATCCCCACGAAAGGTATAAGAAACGTATATTTGGATGGTATGTATACCATGTGCTGATGTCTATTACTATTTGATTAGTATCACTTGGGCTCCGTATCCTTAGCGCCGTACTCCTTTCTCTCTTCTCCGATGGTCCCATCTCTGATATCCATACTCCCAGCCCTCTGACGAAAACAAAATCAGCATCCAACAGCAACCCCAACATCATCAATTGCAACACTCCACCCTCCATCCCCTTCAGCCCCATACCCTTGCACCGTAACCGCAACCGTATGTCCCACACCACCCGCACTCACATCCTGCACAACTACCCTCCCCCCAACCTTCACCCACTTCTCTTGTCCCTCGCCCACCTCAACCACTCCCCCACAACTCCCCCCGTCAAGAAAAACCTCCACCCTCGCCCTTCCCTTCCCCAACTTCCCTGCCCTAACCCACGCATAACACTCCACCTCCCTCCCAACCGCCATCTCAATATACGACTGCGACAGCGTAAGCGTAGACAGGATATCCGCGCTACTATTACACGATGCGATGTACGCGGTTGCACTGTTGTGTCCTCCGGGGTTGTCGCGCGAGAGGCTGCGCAAGGAGAAGGAGCCGGTGGCTAGGGAGAGCCATGGGGTGAGGTCGGAGGGGTTGGATTCGAAAGAGGGGTTTTGGAGGAGGTTGGTTGGGGCGCAGGAGTTGGAAAGGGGGAGGGGGGATGCAAGGGTTGGGAAGGTGGAGGTGGATATTGTTGTGAAAAGGGTTGATAGGAAGAGCATTTTTCTTGGTGGTGGTGGTGGTGGTGTTGGGTCGTTTGGAGTGTGTGGATTGAGTTTGAATTCGAGGTTGGATTGTGGAAGGTGATGGTGGTGGTCCGAGTTGTTGGGCTCTTCCCTTCTTTCCTCTGTGATCCGAGTCGAGAGTCGAAGATAAGTTGTGCTAGCGAGGTGGTTGGAGTCGAGAAATGGTGTTTTGTTAAGTCGCGCTGGTCGAACGTATTATAAGCAAGCGCAACCGAGTTGTATTTTGCAGTCCGAAATCGTTAATTTTGCCGAATAGAAGAAAAAATGTATCCGAGAGCCGTTTTTGTTGTACAAACAATAGTACAAGTGTAAAAAAAGTTCCGAGTGACGTCTTGTTGCTAGCCTAGTTTCCTTGCGGTCACCTGTTGTTGCAACTTCTCCATGTGCCTCGTCCGCGTGAGAGACAAAGAGAGAAAACCACGAGGTGCTGAAGATGACGCAAAAAAAAACAAAAGAGGAAAGAATCTCGTTTAGATGCCAAATGCAAGGAGTGGTGTGACGTCTAGGTCTATTCTAGAAAGAAAATAGGAACAAGGAAGGGAAATAGGGATAGTGAAAGAGGGACAGAAATGGATAGTAATGTAAAAACAAAGGTCCATATCTACACTCGTAAATACAACAAAATGAAACACCCACAACCCTACCCTCTCCTTTCCTTCCCTCCCGTCTATCGTACCCTACCTACAGTACGCAACTAAACAAACCCCAATCAATCACCACCTCTCCTCCCACTCAAGCAAGTCCACCCGTCTCCATCCCAAAAACAGTCAAACAACCGACCAAAAAAGGGGGACCCTACACACACTTGAAACACATTTCCATCCCAACGTCTCTCCGCCAGCAAATCCAAGATCCGCACCTCATTTCAGCCCATTAACTAGCTTATCCATAGACACGCCAGCCTGCCAGCACGGCACCTCGTAAGCTCGCTCGCCAGCAACGGACGGCAGTAGTAGTGTCGACGCACGTACCCACGTCGGCGTGGGAGCCAATAGCGGGGTTGCCATGCCTTACTGGGGCGGGATAAGCGAGATTTATGGACTGGGGGGTGCGGCGAATGGAAAGTGGTCGCGCCACTTATAGAGTACTTAGGGTGTGGGAAAGTCGGAGGGTGTAGGCTAGCGGTATTGCGGGTGTTCGGAGGTTTTATCTGTGGCGGACGGGGGGTTGGGGGCTGGGAAAGGGGGGACAAGGGGGGGTAAAAGTCAACGGTGTTGTTGTAATACAATATAGTAGGGTAGAGCAAGAAGCGTCGCGCAAGTATCGACTTGTAATTGAGGGTTTTGAGAAGGTAAAACTAGGTAAGCCAGATATATACAGTTAAAAAATTTAAAAAAAAACACAAGCATCTCGGCATGTACCCTATTTCCATCGTGCCGCTCGTATAAACTTTGTTCAGTGTTTGTGTTTGTGTGTCTCGATCAGAGATTTAACCAAAAAGGGTGAATTTCCGTGCGGGAAAGCCCAGTTGCATTTCTCTGATTTACCAAGCGTTGGCGGACCACTGGTTGACGGTGAACTTGGCAGGGCCACCGGTGAAAGCCTCAGTACCGAACTGGTAAGCTATCATGGCTGTTAGCATCTGCATCCTCAACAACCCGCTAATAGAAAAAACTTACTAATGAGGTTCTGGCTGGAAGCAGGGAAGCCCTTGTTGTTGGTGAGGTAGTCGAAGAAGTCTTTCATATTGGCCTTGAAGTTGTAGATGGGGCCTGAAGGAGTAACGAAGCTGTAGACCTTCATGTTGCCGTTGGGACCATAGAAGAGTTCCCATTGGCGGCCGGCGACGTTGACCATCCCTTGCGAGGATCCAATGGGGTACACATCGTACCTACCGAGCCTGTAGTTTTCGAAAGTTAGTATATGTAATGATGGAGAGTTAGAAAGTTGGGTGATGGAAAACGTACCAGACCATGAGCTCGTAGTCACCGCTACTGGTGGGGTGGTTGATGTTGGCAGAGGTGAACAGGTCGTAAGCAACATTGCAGCGGATGTTGGAGGTGTCGTATACCCAGTAAGCCTCGGTCTCGAGGTTGCTGTACTGGCTGACGGGTTTCTTGGTGATTTGACGGCCAGAGTAAACGTAACTCTTGACGTTGTCACGGCCGCCCTGCCACTGCCAGTTGGAGGTCCACTTGGCGCCAGTCTGGCTCACGCTATTGACATAGGTGCACTGGGAGCCAGAGGTGGCTGAGCTGCGGCCCCAGATGTTGTTGTTGAGCTCGTAACCGTTGCTGGAATAATACTCGTAGTCCTTGCAGAGGGTGGCTTGCTGTGCAGCCGTGAGGGAAGCCAGAGCACTGAGAATGAACGATACAACCTTCATGGTGGGCGGTTTATGGTCGACGGCTGATCAGCTTGGAAAGATTGTCTGTTTTGATGCGTGCTGTTCTCCCTGTGCGTATCCTCGACCTTTTGTACTTCTCCATAGTTCCCTTGAAAACCCCACATGATCTAGGATCATGACTTTAAACGGTGGGGAAAACCTCAGTGGGTCCTCATATAATTCAGTCCTCCATCAGTCGCGATGCTTCCCTAGATTCCGACGGCATCTCCAGAAGCGACCGCTCGAACAAGTTCTATCCCAGCCTCATTGGGGGGGGGTCCAACTACTCATGTGAGCAGGTCCTGGACGGAGAATTTAATATGAATCGCCAATCACACGTCGCGTCGCTAACCCACTTGTATTGCCTGCATCGGCAAATTTGTCTCCGCACGAACAACGGCCTGGAAAACTACAGGTAATATCCTGGATATCTGCTGTCGTGTTTTCCCGACTACCGGACGTTGTTCTGAATGCGCTCAAGTTCCAGAAGCATACCCCACAATTCTACGACCGTGCTTACATGATGGCTTCCATGTTTTTCCTGTTTCGGCAAGATTCCAGTACCACACACGTGGGCCGGGGACGATCTGCTCTTCATGTCTAGCTCTTTCCAACCTTCTAGAGTCATGTTCCTGGTTATTCGATGTTCTAAGAACCGGAATCGTTCCCGGTTTTCCTGTTTCTCAGGCGCGGTGGAAGAGGGCGGATCGGACTGAAATACCCTTCAGAGCAGTAGCTCTCTCTTGGGAGTATTGAAGGGTAAGCAGAAGGACAGCACAGATGCAGAGTTTCGGTAGCTGGAAGCAAAGCCACATGTGAGGTGATCCTATCTGATATGCGATGGACGCAAGAGTGGGGAGAGCGTTGTCACGAGGACCTCGCGAAATAGATGAAACTGATCCTCCTAGGCGCAACGGGGATGCGGGATTGGCCGCACGTCGATGCAGGAACCTACGTACCTTAATATCGAACAAGATATAGTGCCAATTTCATTAATTCTCTGAGTTATCTCCTGCACTGCAAAGGCAGTTTACAAGCTCTTGGAAAGCTCTCTGATGTCGCATCCGCCAAGACAACAGCCCGGGCTTCTGTGCGGGGGGTCAGCACAACCCCAGCCCATAGTCACCCGCGTTGCATCATCTGACAATGTACCTCCACATAGTCTCTTCTTCACTGCCGTGGTAATTCCGTTATAAACGCTATTCTTCGACCGCAGGAAAAATTCCCCTCTGCTAATGCTTCGGCGCCGAAACGAGTATCGTAACCGCCCGAAAGACGTTGCAATCTGTAAGTACAAGTCTGCAACCCTAGTATGCTGGGGTGTGTTTCACTTACAGCCTCTTAAATGATTGTTGAACACATATATTTGCATTAGTTTCTCTGCATGCCTGTACCCGACAGATCTCCATGATATAACCCTTGTTTGCAAAGGGGCTTTGAGCACTTTGTATATAATGAATCATCTTATCAACACAAGCTCTCCCAAGCTTTTTAAATTTAGAAATCTTCTCTCTTCACGTGGTTCGGTAGTTGTGTCTTGTCTGGCGGGATAGTGAGATGATCTCAATCCCGAACAGTGGGCCCACTCTTGTGCTTTGAAACGTTTATTCCGATCTAGACTCGCTCGGTGAAGGCGTAGAGGGAGAGCTGGCTAGAGCTACTACCGAGTTGTCTTGACCCACTCTATGGGTTCATATTCGCAACGGTTTTTGTTTACTTTCGGTCTTACTGTTTGGAACAAGCTTTTTTGAGTATTTCAACCCTGCAAATGTACTTGACCCGTTGATTGCGACTAACAATCTTAATTCGACGTCTTCTGTTTTGATATATGAAGGCACTTGCAGTCCATATGGTTTCGCTAGAGTTATAGCTGGGCAGATGGAATCACTCTCTTCTCGTGCTATTGAGCTCAAGTCGCTGAGAATAATACTTATGGCTATATCGCAAGGTGTAGCAACAGCAAACCACTGTTCTGATGTTGAGTAGTCTCTAGGCAAGGCTGATTAACCGAGATCCTATTACTTGTATCCACGAATTGCATCTGGGCAGCGTTTATCACGGCCCATTCGACACGAGATGCTTCAATCTGAGGTAGCCTAGTGTGAATCTAGCCGAGATGAGTTGCCATGATATTAAGCGCGCTCCACTTCTTCTATTGAGGCCAAGCTTTCCACGATATGAACGTGACGTTGTTTCTACGATTTGCTCATGCGCACTCAGAGAGACAAAATATTAATCTATGTCCGAGAGTCGTCCTTCTCGTCTGAACTGTAGGATTTGTAGGGAGGTAACATTTCGATGTGTCTGGATGAAATGATTGCATGAGAATAATCATACGACTATTGATATCAGCATATGGAGTTTCTTCTAGGTTGCAGGGCTTTCATTTTCGACAATCTGGCCCTCAGGAGATGCCCTTTTGTGTCCAACATCCAGTTTAAACTCAACTTAAAATACTGGGAAGTTTATACAGAAAATATTGTTTTGCTCCACCATCTTCTTCACTCTAGCATCTCTGTATCTAGCCCATTTCCTGAATAACAACCAACCAAAAACCCTTTATCGCAATACTACTCCTCATCCACAATGCTATCGTCTCCAATAACTAATCCATAGCCCCTACCTAAACAATAATCTCCCAACACTTTTATCCCTATCCCCAATATGACCTGACCACGGAATTGCTACGGTGCTATTACCAGTACCAATAGTTTTACATACATATACTGTGATCTGACTATATTAGATGACCCCGGGCGCTTACGTGGCCTGTGTGTACACTTTGGGATTCTTATAATTTACTGGCGTGATATACCTATGCATCCCATCCAGAATCGCAATGGAGACATAGTATAAACCTGTCTTACGGCAATAGTGTCATGCCTGGGTTCTTCGTGGCAAGGTCACTTACCTGCCGGTACTGCTTGTCTTCGCGTTGAACACCTTATATCTCCTGGCGCCCCTGTAGCATCTCTGATAATGGGTGCCTAGCAGGATTGTTTTTGTGAGTGTTCGAGATTGGTGCCAGTATATCAACCTGGATAAATGTCTTTCTTGTTAAATGTCGGACCTACCATCGTCACACACAATGCAGTGAGCGTTTCATACTGACCCTGAGTTGTGTGCTGTTCACCATGCATCATTGAGCAAGTTCTCAAGTTATTGCTAGGGATGGGGGATATATTTACGTTGGGATCAGTAATTTTTATTGCATATAGTGTGCTTGAAGTCCGGGTTGGATCTCTGTGGTTGCGAACCTAGTGTTACGAACCTGAAGGGAGGAGGCACGGCGGTTAAGTTAAGAAGCATCGACGACCAGTCGACCCAGCCATATGTAACGCGGGGGCACGTATCACGTGACCTCCTCGGTGGCGCATGCCCGAGGAAAGGTCTTGGCAGACTCCTCGTACATAAGCCACCGAGGAATAGTCCTCGCACATAAGCCACCGAGGAATACTCGGGCTCCTCTGACCGAGGGTTACGAGCATCAAAAGTATATAGTAATAGGCATCGAACCCCTAGGGCTCGATGTGTTCAACTTAAGTTACGAGTACAAGTACAATATACGAGTTACTTGCAGAAACACTGTTCATACCACCCTGTCACTTCATCCGCGAAAACCAACCCAAGAGTCTTGACACCAGAAGTCTTATATTACTTCCACTCAAGATCCTACTCTTAACACCTAGTTTCTAGCCTTGACTATAGGTTTTATCCCTGTCTCCCAGCTATGCTGGGCTTTTGCAGATATCATATAGTGGGTTAGGTTTTATCACACCAAAAAATGCTAGAATAGCTAGCCTTTCCTCATGAGAATTTTCTGCAATAAATTATAACTTAGAAGCTGCCCCTTTTATTTATCGCGGTTGTTTGAATGTGATCCCCTTCTGCCGATCCAAATCAAGCCCTTCTCAGTCATGAGCTCTTTTCTACTTGAGCAGTCCACCTGCGTCCTTGCAAATTGAGCTTGAGTTCGGTAGGTCGAAACAAAGACTATGCACGGGAGACCTTTGATAGAAAAGAACCCATTAGTTTGGTTATATAAAATGAATATTAATCTAGACAAACTCTCCTGATAATTCTGCAAAATGAGCTTGGTAGTGTTTTCATAGCGTCCATAGTACATAGGTAGAAGACGTGTTAGTGCTTTCTGAAAGTCATTTGTTATTGATCTGCTTTCTCAACAAGACCATTGTCTGATATTGAGTCAATCAAGAAGTGAAACAAACCATGGACATTCCTGTGTCATTTGTTGCTAGAGCACAAACGCAGCCTAAAGTTTACTTTCGGCTTCCAATGCGTGCATAAGGAACAGGACGATTTTGCTATGTTACAGTGAACTTGTAAAATGTGAAAAGCCAGATGCCGCTTGTGCAGATATCTGGAGTGAGCCCCATGAGAGTTTGACCGACACTCGAAGGCAGCAACCGCGTATATACGGAGGTGCTTGTCAATAGTTTGGGCCCCCCTTGTCGGAGGGTTATAGACACTATCCCGAATTCGGCAGTTGCTCCGATTGTACGTGGCCTCTGCTCACATCACAAAGCGATCGCTTTTGACAAACTACCCAACGCTTTTTATCAAATTCAAGCCTCACAATGCATTATAGTGCTGCGACTCGTGCTCTTGTTGTTTCTCTTAAAGCAACAGGAAAAGGCAATGGCGAGATAACCGACTTAACGGGTATAGAGAAGCGTACGCTTAATAAGATATATGCCCGAGCGATTGAGCGTGGATTTGACCCTGCTGAACGTCCACTCAATCTTCGGGACGAGCATGTACAAGATGCACCTCGATCTGGCCGTCCGTCAAAGCAGACCACGAATACATCTTCTGCTGTAGTGCTTACAGTACGCCGTGATCGCTATGGAAGGGAGAAATCGTGTACTGACATTGCTGGTATGCTCAGAGAAAAAGGAATCGAGGTCTCAACAAGCACTGTATGTCGTATGCTCAAGAAAGCTGGGTTCAGGAAGACGAAACCGACAAGGAAGCCTGGGTTGACGAGGCAGATGCGGGAGGATCGACTTAAGTGGTGTTTAGAGCATAAAGACTGGACTCTCGAAGACTGGAAGAATGTAATTTGGTCAGACGAGACGAGTGTTGTATTGCTCCATCGATGAGGTGGCTATCGTGTATGGCGTAAGGCTGATGGAGCTTTTGTAAGAAGCTGTATTCGAGAGCGTTGGAGAGGCTGTTCTGAGTTTATGTTCTGGACATGTTTCTCCTACGACAAGAAGGGGCCATGCCATTGCTAAATGCTTAGGGCAAAGAAAGACAAATAAAAGGTTGATAAAGAGACAGAGGAGATGAATAAGAACTTTGAGCCGCTAATGAAAGAGCAATGGGAGCTTAATAACAGTATGCGTCGACTTAATCTACGAGCAGTATCTGGCCGAAAGCCTCAGTGGCGATGGAATCAGAGAAATGGTAAGCTAGCTCGCGGTAGAGGTTCTGGAATTGATCGGTATCGCTATCAAAAAACGATTCTTCAACCAAAGCTACGGCCCCTTGCGCAGCAGTGCGAAAGCACTCAGCTAGGAACGATTGTACAGGAAGACAAAGCTCGATAAAATGAGCACCACGCTCAGGAGCTAATATATAACCTACACGGTGTTACGAAGCTTCTTTGGCCAGGTAATTCGCCAGACTTAAACGCAATTGAGCCGTGCTGACCATGGATGAAGAGAAGAACTACGAGGACGGGCGCGCTAAAGAGCAGAGCGGAAAATATTTAGGCATGGGCGCAGTTTTGGAAGGAGTTGCCTCATGAAAAGATTCAGGCGTTAATTGAGCGTATCCCTATACACATACAAAAGATAATTGAGCTTAAGGGCGGTAATGAGTACAGAGAGGGTAGAGGTGCTGGTCAATTCCGTGCTGCTGCTGCTGCTCTATCAACTGATCCTGAATGGGAGGATCTTTGGTAAAGCTTCAAGTAGTTACAGGTGATAATATTGAGCTTTGCACTGTGTTGCCCACTAAGCTGATCGGACAAGTGACCTAATTTGGAAAAAGTGGGCTATAGCCCTCTGACAGGGGGGTAGGCCCAAACTTTTGACAGGCACCTCCGTATATGTACATGAAAGACTGAATCACGGCAGACTGTTTATCGGTGTCAGCTTTCCCCAAGCGATGCAAGTCGACAGTAACGGAAATATCATCTAGACCGAGTCTTCCTAAAGCAGTTGTAAGACCTGAGCCGCACCGGCCGGACTATTGAAAAAGGTACGCAAGGAGACTATGTATACTAGCGTATTCTGCGTGTTTGAAACACCGTGAAACATCTTGGAAGACTTTGGAAGGAGTGAGGTCTTCGAATGGAAGAACCGGGAGGCGCAAAAGTGGTATTACACAGCAAGAAAAGAGTTTCAAAGCTCATCTCCACACTACGGAAGGCGCCAGTGACGCATGTCAAGAAACCCGGTGAGATTGTGGTTACAGGTGTGACCGAATAGCGATGGCAGGTTTGCTCAGATGGAATAATAGTACCGGATACGCGCTATTGGGACTGCATTTCAGGGATTGGCTACATGGTCTTGCAGACTTTCTGACTAGTTACTCGAGGGGTCTGTATCAGGAATTGTTCTAGGTGTCAACTCACAACGCCTCAACAAGTCCTTAGATTTATGGTAATTTGAGAGGGTACCCAGGTACATAATGGTCTTCTAGATTGACACGATCTGGGCCAATTTTCATTGACCTGTGGGCGGGTACGCGCTTCCTCTAAAGCTTAGACTTGAGCGACCACCTTTACACAAATGCACATTTCCATCACCAAGAGAAGTCCCAAGGCGCGTGAAACTACAGTGTATAGTGAATAAATATATTTAGATTAAACCAAGACATAAGAAGATAATACAAACAAAACGCCAAGTAGCAGCACGTTTCAAGCAGACCCACTGTTGCGAGCACAGCCCTGAAAGCAATTCGGTCGAAGTGGCCAAACGTCTATATGAAACGCACGTTGTCGAATCGACGAATGGCAATGCTTAGCTTTGGCGGAGACACACCTTTCGGGTTAGATTGGTAGCTGCCAAGCTACCGAGGTGTGGAGAAGCAATCCAACTTGGTACTGTCAAGTTGAGATTATCCTAGCGGGTCCTACCGCGTTTCTTCGATAGATCATGACGATACTGCCCCCTTTGGAGAGGTACATAGCAGCATGTACCTGATTCGACTGGCTCTAACTACTAAGGACACAAGCACATAAGCACAAACAACGGAGTAGGCTTGGCAATGTTGCCTGTGCACTGCGCACTTCACTCGACCTACTTTCTTTCCTTCGACGTGCACCATCTGTCAGCGCCTACGGCACGGCGAAATACCACAACAGCGATCCCGAAAGTATGTTGGGCGCCAATACTACATGACACCTGCCTCCCAAGACCGAGATGATGATGTCTGGAATATTCACCGTTACCCCATCACCTTTCCCAGGCCGCCACCACCACCACCACCAAGACTCTGCGTGAGCCTCTGTGTCAAAAGCAGTGGATGCCAACGTCAATACGCACAAGAGATGTTGACGTACATAAAAAATCAAGCACACAAGGCGCTCACATACCGCAGCCCTCGATAGAGCCTCTGCTTGATGAATGGCAATAATGATATTTGCACTCATGATTCATGCCCACAGATTCGAGAACACAAGACGTAAATTGTATGCACCTCGAGCAATTCATCATAGGGTGAATAAGGGCGATCAAAACATTGTGCACTAGATGCGTTCCGCCCAGACGGAGGAGGTCTTGGCTTCATCTGCACCGTTGACGATTCCCCCATGGCCCATACAGTCCAAACGGTGGGCTGCGACTCGCATCAGCGCTAGATGGCTGTTGCTCGCAATGGCATTTGCATTAGCCGCCTCGTCCCTGTTGTCTTTTCTAGGCAGAGAAGCGAAGTGACCAATAATTTCCAAGCGACATGACTGATTTCTGGACCCGTACGCCTGTGTAGGAAAAGAACTGAATAGTATAAGAAGTAGCTATCCACCCCAGAGATGAAAGGGCACGCTTGACGCTCAACCTTCATTCCTTCTACATATTCGATTCAGTCTTTGACTTATTCCTTCTTTTCGTCTTCTGCTTCGAATAGCCACTCATTCACAAGACAGGTTCTATACTCGACCAGTTGATCAATCAACCACCCATATCCTCATTCAAAATGAAGTCCTTCATCGCTGCCCTCGCTTTTGCTGGTGCTGCCAGTGCCCACTGCACCATCTGGGGCGTTTCCGTCAACAACAAAGACCAAGGCTACGGCAACTCGCAGGGCGGATACATTGACACGCCCCCCAACAACTCTCCCGTCACCGATGTTACGTCCAAGGCGATGGAGTGCAACGTAGCCAACATTAAGGCAGCCAAGTCCATCTCTGTCAACCCCGGTGATGAAGTAGCTGTAAGTATTTGTTTGCCGCAGTTTCGGATTGAAGACGTGCTGACATGATCAGGTCCAATGGTTCCACAACGGTCCTGGAGCTGGCGACCAAATCATTGATGGATCTCACAAGGGACCAACCAGCGTCTACATGTCAAAGGCTGGCTCTTCCATGTCGTGGACCAAGATTGCTGAGGATGGATGGGACGGCAAGTCGTGGGCTGTCACCAAGCTCCGCGATGGTGCGTACAACGGAAAGAAGGGACAGCATACATTCAAGGTCCCCAGCGTGGCTGCGGGAGACTACGTCTTCCGTCCCGAGATTATTGCTCTCCACGAGGGTAACAGGCCTTCCGGTGCGCAATTCTACATGGGATGTGTAAGTTGCCTAATTGCATGACGTGCGTAGTGACAGACGCTGACTTGAGATTGCAGATTCATGTCAAGGTTGGCGGATCCGCCAGCGGCTCTCTTCCTGCCGGTGTCTCGATTCCAGGCTACGTCACTGCTACTACCCCTGGTGTCTTGTTCGACATCTACAACTCATTCCAAAGCTACCCCATCCCTGGCCCTAAGCTCTGGACCGGTGCCGGTACTGCCACAGTCGCTGATGCTGCTCCCGCTCCCGCCACATCTCCATCTTCTGCTCCTGCCGCCAGTGCTCCCGCTGCCTCTCCATCTCCAGCTGCTGATGCTCTCGCTACTGAGACTCCTTCTAGTGCGGCTCC
Organism: Bipolaris cookei; assembly: GCA_002286855.1. Lineage (NCBI taxonomy): Eukaryota > Fungi > Ascomycota > Dothideomycetes > Pleosporales > Pleosporaceae > Bipolaris > Bipolaris cookei. The sequence goes on from NRSV01000029.1 coordinate 25,510, forward strand.
CGCTGTTGAGGCACCCGAGGAGTGCACTGACGATATTACAGAGCCTGCTGATGAGCCCGCCGAGACTCCTGCTGCTCCCGCTACCTCTGCTCCTGCTACGGCTCCCGCTACCGGTGGTGCTGAGGCTCAGAAGTGGCACCAGTGCGGTGGTCAGGGCTACACGGGCGCAACTGCCTGTGTTTCAGGCACTTCGTGCGTCAAGCAAAACGACTACTACCATCAATGTATCTAAATTGGCATGGTAGATGACCATGTTGGGAGAGGCCAGAGGGACGGGTAGTGTCGGTGGGCAATTTTTGTGGAGAAGTTTGGCTTGTAGAAGTTTGTGATTATTTGCTGGTGGTGTCAAGTGGGCTCGGCCGCGTAGGGCCGGGCTTGCGCACCGTTGGTTTTCGATTCTCATGTACATACGTAAACTCCACGACGAATTGGATAAAAATGCCTCTTCGGTTCAATGCCTGTGCCCTTTCTGACATGGACCTCATCATGTTAGTGTACCCACCTCTGCTGTGTAAGGACCATGAAGCTTGTCAGTGGTCAGGGGGCTACGTGTCTAGAAGCCCCAGGTGCCACGCGTGAAGAGCTACGTCTCAGATCTAAGCTGACCGGCCAACTCGGCAATGCCATGGGGGGCATCGGGAGAGCGAGAGAGAGTGAAGACATGTTGCAAGGCAGTGTTTGCAGGCGGTGGGTGCAACAAGAAGCGTAGCATAAGCATGCCTCAGGCTGAGGCCGTTGTCGGTGTTAGGAGGGCATGGAGGGCAGTCTAGACCCGACTGGGGTATGAGTGGATGCGATGGCGTGCGCGTGACTAAGCCGAGGTTATCCGCGCGCCCCCGGCGTGCGTCCCCAACATTTGTTGCGCCGACACTCGGGGAAGCGTCCATCCAGACCTACACCCACACATGCACCCATACGTACCTGACAGCTCATAATACGCCCCAACAGCCACAGCACATCATGTCTCCCACTCGCTCATAACTTGCTCCTTTTGCCTCTGTCCGCCGAAAACACGCACTTTCTATCACTACTGCTATCATGGTAGCCCCTTCTTGCGCCTGGGTCCGCGTCGGCCTGAGGCGCATGCCTAATGCCCATTCTCGCAACACAACAAACATATCCAACTTCGAGCGCGCCCGTCTACGAATTTACCTGTCCAAGACATCTCGCCGCTACAACAGCACCGGCTCAGACGGAGCCCAGGGCGCCGCTGCCACTGCGCGAACCATTCCCGGGCCTAGCTGGCTGTGGCTCGATCCCATTGTCGAACCCTTTCGCGCATACGGTCGCGTGCAGCAACGGAGGCCATACATGACCCAGTTGGTGTCTTCACTCATCATCTATTTCATCGGCGACTGCGTGGCCCAGAGCATCACCCAGCCCGAGCCCTCCGCCCAGCAGCAACAGCAGGAGGCGGCCGACGAGGCCGACGAGAAGGGCTGGGTGCAGCAATGGAGTGATGACCGTGACTGGACCCGTACCATGCGAGCCCTTTGCATTGGAGGACTGAGCGCCATCCCATCATACAGATGGTTTTTGTGGTTGTCCAACAGCTTCAACTACCGGTCCAAGACGCTCTCTCTTACTATCAAAGTACGTTGCCATCTATTATCAGGGTGTGTGCGCCTGCAATAATACTAACAACATGCCCAGGTCTTCATCAATCAAGCATTCTTCACCCCACTATTCAACTCCTACTTCTTCGGCATGCAAACCCTCCTCTCCGGCGGCACCTTTCCTGAAATTATCGAGCGCATCCGCAACACAGTGCCAACCAGCTGGTGGAACAGCTGCAAAATCTGGCCCGCAGTCACGGCCTTTAGCTTCACCTACGTGCCTATGCAGTACCGCAGCATCTTCGGCGGTGTTGTGGCAATCGGCTGGCAGACGTATCTGAACTTACTTAACCAGCAGGCTGCTGCTGTAGAAGAATTGGAGCGTGCGGCCGGCCACGTTGCACCACTCAGCGTCCGCTCTGTGCATGCTCATGCAGAGCATGGCCAAGTCATGCAGAAATGCGTTGCTTAGACGTTATGCTTTGTTTGTTTGGTCATACAGGTGGCATTCCGACAAAAAAACACGCTGTTTCTGTGGCCGCGTCCGGAACTACCATCTATCCTTCTTTTTTTTTTGGATCGAGCCACTAGGCTTCGCTTACGTTCATTAACTTTAACCGATTGTTCGGATCGGCTAGCCTTACACTTTATTTTTCCTTTTCCTTTGTTTTCAAACCCCATGGGCACAGATTCTTCCGGAACCCGGTGGAAGGAGGGTGGAAGAGGGGTACTCCGCCCTCCGCTTTTTTTCTAATATTTTGCACGATAGACGGACGTTTTGTTTCCTTGTATTTGATACCACGAGCGCTCAGTCAAACTAGAAATGCGCCGATACTTTAGATTTTTCACATTGTATACAATTATCTGAATTCGTTATATATCTTTTGGGCTTTTTCATGAGCTACACTTGGTCAAAGTTTACTTTTTTCTTTTCTTCGTTTGCTCGATTTACCGACGCTTCTTTTGTTTTTCCTTTGTGGACTTGTTTGCTAAAGAAGTTTATTTTAGTTGGCTGGGCGAATGCCTCCGGTTCGGGATATACCGTACTTCGGGAACCCCCTCCTTTCCCACAGGACTAACGAACAAGAGTTTATTGGCTTTACACCTAGCGGTGGAGGGAGGGCCAAGCGGACTAGTTGCTGAGAAGCGAGACGTCATTTCCACACATGTGTTGGGTCGGCTTCGACTGGTATATGCAGTTTGTGCATAAAGTGATGTACATGCTGCGCTGTGCTGGACAACCACGGTTTGCTCGTTTCCCCAAGTGAGGCTGGCTACACCGTCTGGAGGGGTTGGAAATGCCGGTGTTTGATGGTTCCCTGCGACTCCATTTTCTAGGTTGTGCACTGTACTGATACTGTGCTTTGATGATGGGGATCACGGAACTGTCGCGTGCTTGTTCCCGACTCAGACCCATCTCATTCTTCTTGCATAATAGCCTCGCACTGCTCCCTAAGCTCTTGCACACCAGCCACCCCCTTCCACTTATCCAGTATCGCACTAACTTCCTCCCACTCCTTTTCCGCCTCCTCCTCGCGCTCCTGATCAACCATTATCTGCAGTCGTCTTGGCGTATCGAGCACCCACTTTACAGTTTTCTTCTGCCACCGCTTCTTGTCTGCCTCTGTCCCGTCTTCTCCCTGCATACTGATTCCCAACCCTTCTTGTTTCGGCTGGTGGCTCTCGTGCAACGAAGACGACAGTGCTGCAGCTGTCTCAGCAATATGCGATATGGCAGGCCCAAGCGTGTGCGTAGTAGGCGCAAGAGGATCCATGTTACCGCGCATGCGACGGATGGTGCTAGTGGCAGAAAGCAGTTTGGAGTAGTTGTCGTAGACTAGAGATTTGCGGTCGCTATCTAGATTTCGGATTTCTATTACTGTTGTTTAGCCGCATGGTCTTTCATTCTATGCTTGTGTTGGACCAACGTACGTGATATCAAGTCTGCTTCTACTTTCAACACGCCCTTGAGCCCCTCTCTTGCAAGCAGACTCTCGACGTAGGCTTCTGCGTTGAAGTCCGAGGCATCCAGCTCTGTCAATGTCTCGTCTTCCTCGGGCCCCAATGGGTTCGTTGTCGTTTCCTTAGATATCCTCACATCGGCGCCTACGTCTTTGGGTGCGGGTTTGAGGCCATAGAATTCGCGTAGGGCGGCGCGGTTGCGGCGGGCGGGCTGCGGGGGTGGCCGGTGCGACGAGCTGCTGTCGATGGATGTGCGGGTTAACGAGGGGGTGCGTACAGACGAGCTGGGGCGGGGAGAGGTTATTGTCGACATGTTGCTATACGTGCTGTAGGATTTGGGGTTTAGGAGAGTTTAGAGTGTGTACGTTGGAGCTTCATGTCAAGGGCCAGGGAGTGCCCCACGTCATTCTACGCGTCGCGCCGGCTACATACTACAACTGTTTCACATATGACTTTTGCATAAAATTCACAAACGTACAAGATTCCAATTATGACTGCTAATATTGCAGCTGAACTAACACTGCACCTCAATGCCCGCTATCTCTATCCTACGGCAGCATGGTTCGAGAGTTTTCTATCCACCACCCGGCCGAATACACCACTGCCTGCACTAAAGCAGACCTTACTTTTCCGTCTACTGGCAACCGATATAACAAAATCACTAAGCCAGCCGCCTAGCTCTGTGTTCCCTAGCGATGTACTCAATGGAAATACACAGTCCCGCATCGTCCCTAGCCCTGTCGTCTGCCAGGTGCTTGACATTGAGGATATCGGACACTCGCGCTGGTCCCAAGTCGAAGCCATCGAAGCAAAAGAGCGGGGCGAAACGACCAAAGGAAGAGAAATTGTGCGCGTAGTCGAACAAGACAACGAAGCTGCTGCCGAGGCTGCGACGCCTGCGCAAAGTAAAGGTCCCTTCAAGCTTCTCCTTCAGGATGCTAAAGCCCTCAAGATCTACGCTATGGATCTAAAAGGCATCGATGGTCTCCACACAAACATGGCCATGGGCACGAAACTTGTTTTGAAAGACTTCGATGTAAGAAGAGGAGTAGTTATGCTTGAACCAGGCAACGTTCAGGTTCTGGGTGGGAAAATCGAGGCGCTCGACAAGGCTTGGAAGGAGGGGAGGAAGGAGCGACTCAAGGCTGCTGCCAATTCGCTAGCACAAAGCGCGGGGTGACGAGGCTACAAAACCACAGCCTGCTCTTCTGACAGCCACGCCAGCTTTTCTCCAAAACATACTCTCAGACATGTTCTGCGAAACCTGTATCGGTGTTTTTTAACATCGCCGTCATGTGATTAGCTTCGCAATAACCCGAAGTGAGCTGAAAGCTGTCGGAAATTTTCGACTACCGTTTGTCGAGGTAGGTTAGCAAATCACAAATGGCCAAAATTGATTTTTGACAATATCACAATCAGTGTGCTCACCACTTGACGTGGGAATCGTTCGTTGTGTCGGCAGGCAATGGGTGTTCTGTTTGCCGACCAACTTTGAACAACTTGTCGAATTTTGAACGAGAATTATTGCGTAATTCTGGATCTAATGGCAATGGAAACACTACTGGTGATACTCTGCACCCAGATTTTATCACTTATGCGCAGTTGGCGTTAGGACTCACAAGGGAATCAGTCTTCTTTATTATCCAGGTTCATAGGGAACGGTTCCCCGAGCTTTCACGCTGAAGATGCGTGTTCATGCTGGACAAGGATAATGGTATGTTTCTCCTCCACAAAATCAGTACATATACTGATCAAGCAGCAGGCGAATCGAAGTTTGATGTTTTTGCAGAGAGCGACGTCACTGCTAACCATACCTCTTCTATTGTATCCTTCCAGCAGGCTTCCATATGGCTGCGAGACTGTGTTCAATCACACTCGCGATGTAATTCCTACAAAGATGGCACATCATGGTATCCAACGCGTCTTTTGCATCTAGCTGAGTCTGACGGAAAGGAGGGCTCCGTGCGGCTCATACGCACAGCGGAGATATCACCCAATGAACATTATGCTACTTTGAGTCACCGTTGGGGCAATACAGGACCTCTTCAACTTACAAAGTCAGCAGCGTCTGATCCAAATCACCGCTTTTTGGTGGCCGGGATGCCCAAAACATTCCAGGAGGCCATCCAAGTGTGTAAAAGACTTAGGATTCAATACCTGTGGATAGATTCCCTATGCATTATTCAAGAGGGAGGTAATCTTCGCGATTGGTATCATGAAGCAAGTCTAATGGACAAGGTAAACATGCATTCCTACCTTAACATTGCTGCAGCAGATGCAGACGACAGCACAAAAGGACTTTTCCGACACCGCCCCCCATTACCTGTAGGTCGTCAGCATGTTGCAGTCAATACAAAAGAATTTGAATCAGGACCAGGTTGCGGTGACTATTTAATGACGGACCTTGGGCTGTGGTCACATAACCTGGAAAATTCTCCTCTTCACAACCGTGGCTGGGTTTTTCAAGAACGCTTCCTGGCCCCGCGTAACCTTCATTTCTTCCATGATCAGCTTTTTTTTCGAATGCAACGAGCCCGCCGTATGCGAGACGTTTCCCAAGGGGCTCCCCAAGTTCAGCATGACGTTCACAACTTCGCTCGTAAAGTCCAGGTTGGGGGATCAAGAGGACGATCCTGTACCACGTAATCAACCCTGGAACGACTTCACAAAATATTGGTACAGTTACGTTGTTTTCCTCTATTCTCCTATGGAGTTGTCTGTTTCAACCGATAAGTTGATGGCCCTTTCCAGTATAGCCAAAGTCTTTATGGCTCGTCTTAAAGATATATACGTAGCCGGTATGTGGCGTCGTCGGTTGGAAGACTCGCTATTGTGGTTTGTGAGTCCTCCAGACCTACAGCCTCGTCCGTCAGTTTATCGATCACCAACTTGGTCTTGGGCATCAGTGGATGGACGCATAAAACCAAGTCTGCCTGATTTTACTCGAGAACTGTTCATACATGTGGAGGATGTTGCATTATTCCATGCAACAGAGGATATTACAGGTGCAATCACTGGAGGTTGATTAGACCTACGCGGGTATCTCAGACCCGTGAGATTGTCTAAATCCGAAAGGCTTCAAACACAGTGGTGTATTGTCTTTGACATAAAGGCCATCTCTCAACAGCATGAAACCACAGGAGAGGTTTTCTCTTTAATGACACCTGTCTTGCTCGACTTTCTGCAAGACACTGATTGGGCTGAGGATAACGTACAGAGACGTCTATTCTTGATGCCTTGCATAAGGGAATATACACCGAGAAAGGATCGTCGCCTTTTGCTTAGACTTGTGGACAAGGAGAAGACGTTGTTTGAGAGAATTGGGTCGTTCTCGATCGATACGCTTGTTTGGGAGCCAGTGTGGCCAGACTTGAGCGAAGACACAAAGGCTTGTCTGCCGTGCCTACGCTATGAAAATGGGCTGCATACCATCCGAATCATCTAGACTCGTATGAAACCTTGATCTTGTTCCGATCGACATGCCCAGTTCATCAAGAACGCTAGACTTCAGGGTCTCTTTCCAGATCGAGCTAGAACGCCTCTGACAAGCGCTTGGCCTAAGACGGTGCCGTTGTTCAGGGTTCAAAAATCTAGATCTTAGCCACTGTTATGCAGGATAAGCGGGGCGCGATGCATTTACCAACCACTCAAGTCAAGTTGGCTCCCAAGCATCTCATCATACGAACACGCATCAGCCACGAGACGCCCAGACGCCCAGTCAGCCGGTGACGTAGCGCCAGCTTGTTTGTATATTACCGCACCTCTTCCCTCTACCGCGGATGCAAGTTTGCTACGTCAGATTCAGATGTCTAGACTATTGTTCTTGGTCGACTGCTTTTAACCAATCACAATAATCATGACTACTACAGACCAGAGCGCACAGTTCAGAGGTATGGTATCCTGTTTCACGTTACCCTTCCTGTTGTGTTAAAGGGTCTCATCAGAAGAAGAAACCACAAGTGGTTGGTAATGAGGCCATAGTACGCTAACATATTGCAGAGCCACCAGTCGGAGCTCTTCCTGAGGCCGCTAGCACCTTTACATCGCAATCCGACGTCAGCGCTCAATTTCAAGGTTCGTAACCCTTGCCAACGACCTCCAACCCCAGTGCGCTTGCATCAACATTGCCGCTCCTCAATACAGCCTTGGACAGTTGACTTATGCATATCTGCAGAGCCAGTCACCTCTCACTCCTCTAGCGACTCGCCCACGACAGATGGTTCGATCAAAGATGGCCCTACAGACCACAAGCCCATGTGTGAAAAGATCAAGAAGGTGTTGAAGAAGCCGTTCTCCTCCTCCCCCTCCTCCTCCTCCTCAACATCAGGCGGTTCAAACAAGCTTGGAGAAAGGGAGATTACGTCTCCTGAGATGGAGGCTGCAAAAGAAGTGCTTACGGCCAAGGACTTGAGGTCGACGTAGTAGTGGAGGGGTGAACAAGAAGAGACGAGATGCACAATTTTGTGAATACAGGTACACCTGGGTTCAGCTGCGGAGTGCTATGAAGGCTCTTTTTTTTACCTTCTTTTTATACCTTTTTTTCAATAGCGTGGTACCAATCAGGAAGCAAATAAAACGTATCATTTTCTGGGCTGGTGTGTTGTGAAAAAAAGCAAAACTACACAGACTCCTGTGGCGTTATTGGTTGATTATCTAGGAAATCACTAGTTTGTACTACACTTCCCTTTCAGCTGGTGGGTATATCTTACCCCGCTCAACGGACTCTTTGTCTCTCTCTCTGTGCAGTGATGAATGAGTACACAAAGGAATAAAATATGACTATGAACCATACAACTCAACGGAGAAGAGACATGTCAAGAAGTAAATGTAATAAGATAAATAAATACATTAAAATAAAGGCCATCATTCACATAATAGCATCCTACCCTCCCCCCCCCTCACAAACCCCCCCGCCTCCCTCCTGAAACCACCTAATCTACGAAATAATCGTCTGGTTAAGATAAAGATCGCACGTATGCGGGTTCTGTAGACAATACTTGGGCATGAGCGTCGTAGCCTGGACTCCATTCGCAACCAGGTACTCCCTAAAGTTGAGAATACGCTGAGTAAGCTCCGTAGTCCTCTTCTTGCCATCCTTGTCTCTGTTTCCAGACCACACGAGCTCCGCAAGTGCGGCAGCACGGGGCCAGATTTTCTGGGAAATAACGACGGAATCGACTTGTTCGCCGAACAGGGGCGCAATGGCACCTTGCACAAGGCTCTTTTGGGTGTCGGACAGACCCTGAGTGAAGTCGTAATCGTAGATGCGCTGCCACGTCTTGTACGGAGCGCACCACGATCCGCCGTTGCCTCCCCAGTTGAAATTCGCCACGCCATCAGCGGCATTGGGGTTCACCATGACGTTGTAGCGGGGGTCGTTGCTGACATAGCCGCCGTAGCCGCAGTCGAGATACATAAAGTCTGAGCTCGATACAATAACGCGGTAGCCCTGGGAGGTGAGGTTGGAAATGTGGTCGAGACCGTTGTTCCAGGCCTGGAGGATGATGTCCTTAGGGACGTTGCCTGTAGCGGCGACTGAGGCGGAGATCTTGACGTCTTCCCACATGATGAAGGTCTTGTTGACTTGAGAGCGGAAGTTGGGGAGCGCGCGGTCGACCCAGACTTGGTAGAGGTCGCCCATTGTTTTGCCGGTGGCGAAGAAGTCGCGCGCGAGAGAGGAGAAGTTATTACAGTTCATGAAGAGCTCGTCGCCGCCGATGTGGAACCAGTTGTCCGAGAAGATGGTGGCGAGTTCCTTGTACACCTTGCCGGTGACTTCGTACGTCTTGTTGTTGAGGATGTCGAGCTGGCCTGGGTTGGGCTGCACGGCGGTGTGAAGCGACCAGTCGTCGTTGGACCACCAGCTGTCCTCGCAGGTTAGGATTTCCTTGTCGATTTCCTCCCAGCCGGAGCTGGCGTGGCCCGGCATGTCGATTTCCGGGATGACGCGCACACCACGGGCACCGGCGTACTCGATGATTTCCTTGAGAACGGATTGAGAATAGACCTCGTTGGCCGAGTAGGCGTCCTTTGTCATTTGCGGGTACGAATTGATCTCCACGGGCCATGACTGCGTGTCGACCATGTGCCAGTGAAGGACGTTAAGCTTGGAAAGCGCCATTCCGTCAATCTGCTCAAGAATCTTAGCCTTGGAGATGTAGTTGCGGCCCGAGTCGATCATGATACCGCGGACAGGGTAGAGGGGCTTATCGTCAATGGAGACGGGCTGTTCGATAATCAGCTTGCCTGATCCGTCGTTGATGACGATTTGCTGCATGGTGGTCAGGGCGTGAAGAGCACCGTAGACGGATCCAGCAGTGATGTGAACGCTGCTTGATCCAGCTGCAAGCTCAAGTTTGTACGACTCGTCGACACCATGTTGCAGCTGAGCATTGGTGTTGGCAATGTCGACCTTGACTGTGCTGATAGTGCCTGTGCAGTTTCCAGCAGAGACAGTACTAGGAGTATTCTTCCTCCTCCTTTTCTTGGACCCACTCTTTGGGAAAGGTTCAAACTCCCTAACTGGGGCCTCGATACCCGCAGGGATCCACTTGAGGTCGGTGACGGTCTTTGTCATTCGGCTGAATGCATCAGAAAGCACCTTGTTGTCAGGGCCATCCAGAGTGATTGATCCGACAGCGAAGCATCCTGAGTCGCCCCAGGTGATGTTGGCAGGCTTGGGAAGAGGGTTGACGGCAACCGCTCCAGTTCGTCGGGCGAACAGGGCTGAGGCCGTCAGGACTGAGGCCAGGGTGAGGTCGCGCATTATTGTTGTTGTTGTCGTCGACGATACACGGTAGAAGAAAAAGGGATTACGCTGAAGGACCAAGTACACAGCAACGAAGTGAGGTTAAGAATCCAGGCACTTCGTCGACGAGTAACAAGCAAAAAGGAACGAGTGTGCACTGTCGCGGGATTGTTATATACCACTGTGGAGGGGAAGAGACACTATTTCAATGTCTGCCGCATTGACCAAGGCCAACCTTTCACGGCGCGCAGCTGGGGTATTAGGCCAGTCATGCTAGTCCATTCACTTCCACTGTTAAGGTCCACACAGATCACGGCCTGCATGGTGCGCCATCGGGAGCGCCCCCCTGAATCCGTGCTAGCCAGTCGGTCACTCAGCCTTGCTGCATAGCGTAACTCACACCCAAGCCTCTCCACTGCAACCCACACGCATACTCGCCCCCCCTTTCGCGCCGTACCGCGTGCCTGGTGGCTGTCCTGGTGCTGCAACCCTATCGTTGCTCTTCATGTCGGTTAGCACACTGCTGGCAGTGTCCCTGCAATGCCACACTCCTTCTCCGCATCCTGCGCTATCTGAGACAAGGCAGTCCTGAGAGGAGCTGACTGCTGCTTGCTGGGGGCTTTGGGGAACATGATCACCCCCGCCACCCGACTGCAGATCGCCCTCTGGCGCTAGAACAAACGGCTGGCACTCCGAGCTCACTGTCAGCCTACCTTGTGTAAACATGCCCCACGTCCACCAGCCTCTGTCTGAATGATTCGGTGTACCGACAATAGTCCTTTTGACCTTCTGAGGTGAGCGTGCACGCCGCGGGCCGTTTGTTGTGAGCTTCGCGTAGGATTTCAGCCTGGCTGGGCGCATGACACAGTCGAATGAACAATGGCATGTTACTTCGGAGATTCTGCTGCCATCCTGGCCAAAGAAAATGTCACGTAAGATGCCCGTGCCGCCCATCTTCGGCTGTGCGCGCACGTCGACTGCCGTGAGCGTTGGACTGGCCATACTATGCCTTACCAGACTTTCTTTCATAGCGCGTGGTGGGGTGCAGCAGACAAATGTCACGTGCTGCTCCTTGTGTGCACCTAGTCGACAAAGATCCATTATGAAGACAAACCACCAGCACATGCAATTCAGCGGTGCGCTAGGACGCAGCAAATGCGTAGGCGCGTGGTATGAACAAAGAGATGACGCGGATACTGCGTGTCACCACACCATTCCGCAAGGTCTGTTGGGCTGACGAGCATGGTTCAGTCTGCCGTTTCATACAAGCCATGGGTCTTGGGCAAACCAAGCAGTCGGTCCGTCAATCCAAGACGATGCACTCACATTGCCATGCATAAAGTTCAAAAAAAAATTCATCCACGACTCTATTATTAGATGTGAGTAGGTATATACCGCCTAGCTGACTCGATTGAGTGTTTGTCTCACCAGTGCCGTTAATCTATGCTGTAAGAAATATTCTCATAGTCCAAATGATTGGCTCTCGACGTCAGTGGCATTCCTTTTTACCTTTAAAGTTACCTCCGTGTATTCCTGCTTACTATGTGGGCTGAGTCCTATTATACGACCGAAGCACCGCGGAGCCTTTACGCTTAAGTACTATTGCATCATCGCAAGTACAATCATTCAGCTGGATACTAGAGGCGCAACATGCTCGGTACTCGTCGTATTGAGTCCTGCCTGCCGCTTAAGCGAAGCCCACTCTGCCGCGGGAACGCTCAATAGTTTGCACACATCCTTACGACGGTCCCGAAAGTCTTGGTACAAACTCATCCATATCCGTCTTTCAGCGCAGCTTCCTTCGCCGTCGCCCCCGCAGTCGGGCTGCATCTCCGAGACACTACCGCCAGGCCATGTGAACCATGGCGGTGGCAATGGATAGTCGCTAAAATGAATGACTTTGGCCTCTTTGTAAACTTTCTCGGCATCCCATTTTTCGTCGGCGTCACCCAAGTAGTCTGCGTGATCATGCTTCCGGAACTCTGCCGTGCGAAGAGCATACGGGCGGTGTGGCAAAACCAACGCACTCTCCTCATACCGTTCGTTCAAAATCTCCATGTCGTATCGATGCATCCTGACCAGCATGCTGTCACCACCGCCTTCCATGAGTATTTTGAATTTTTCTAGCTGTTCCACATTGGGTTGAATCACCATAAGCTTCGTCGACAATGGCCAGGGCTTGCTGTCGGTCCAGTATGCACGCGGCATGGCTATTGGCGTAGGAGGAAGGAGAAAGAGCTCATCGAGAGAGTTGAGAAGCGTAATGTCCGAATCCAGAGAGATGATACGGTCGTAGTACTCAAGAGAAAAAGCCATCAGCTTGGTAACTGTTTCATCCCATAGCCACTCAGCTGTAGTAGCATTAGCCATGTACCTGTAGTGTCGGGCTTTAGCAGGCCTGACATACTCTCTGTTCGACCGGCGACCTGAAGCGGTCTGACAGGATACAGCTTGGCCTTGTAGACATCGCGTGCCAAATTGAGCAGCTGACTGTCTCGGTCTCTGGAGCTCTCTACAGTCGTGTCCCAATGCTCGGGGTAAAAGAGAACACGGTCCGCCTTGCTACCAAACCGAGCAAGCGCATCCAGCACCATCACGGCGTGACAGAGCGATGCGCTATCGGTCGCATAGACGCTGTATGCATAGTTTGACCAGTTGATCTTGACGACGCCAACCGTCTCGGGTACGGGCTTGTGGGTTGGATACAGCAACCAGCATGCGAATACAAAGCCGATGATGTAGTACACGTACTGACGGCGCATGCGGAATGACGGCCATGCCAGCTTTTTTTCAAGTCGCGGAAGCTCGTCTGATCGCCGTCGACGCATGGCTGGATAGGTGTTTGCGAGGCGCTGACATTTCCGCGCCGCTGCTTGTGAGGTTCACGTCGGCAAGCTACTGATGACGCGCAATTCCGGACTTTACATTGCGAGTGCCGAGCACGCACCATACCGAGCTCGGATCCTTCATGTCAGCAAAACCCGGACTACTTCTTTACTGTATACCTACTAAGTACAAGGACATCTATAAGCCTCCCTACCAATAACTTTGGCCATTGCTCCATGTTAATTGCACATACATGGACATGTCAGCCAATGCTGAACTATTGCACAGAGTGCTGGGTATTGGCGCAACACACTACTCATTGGAGCCTTGGCCCAACGAGCAAGAATCACGGTCTGCATGGAGATACCAATTCAAATATGGCAAGACGCAGTGTATCATTGCCCTATGCCAGAGTCACTTTTATAGTATGGTATCAAATATCCCAAACGCCGTAGCTGTGCAAACTCCCCCGGTTCCGAAACGGTAACCTCGAGGTTGGAAACATGATCCTCATTCAGCTATGTAGCACCCTCTATGGCATGTCATTCATCGTAATCCTCAAGCACATTGCGCAAGCATTTACTCCTCAGGAACTACGATTTGTTAGCTGACCATGTCCTTTCAAAACTGTCCTGAGAATGGCTTACTCTCAATCTCGCCGGCCTTGATGTCGTCAGAGACATCCTTGGGGCTACGGCCATCGACCTTGCAGCCAGTGCTGAAGGCAGTTCCGAGAATCTCAAGGGTGGTACCCTTCAGGTCCTTGGCCATGGACTTGAAGCGCATGGTACGGGCAATGTTGATGATCTCATCAAGAGGAATGCTCTTGGTGTGCTTGATGTTCTTCTCCTTCTTGCGGTCTCGGGGAGGCTCCTTGAGGGCCTTGATGACAAGGGAAGAAGCAGAGGGAACGACGGAGACGGCGGCTTGACGGTTTTGGATGGTCAATTTGACGGTGACACGGAGACCCTTCCAGTCACCAGTGGCCTTGGCAATATCTTCACCGACCTCTACAGGCTTGTTAGACTTGTTTTTCGGCGTTGTCTGCGGCGGAGTGTTGGAAACGTACTCTTGGGGGAGAGACCGAGCGGACCAATCTTGGGAGCGAGCGCGGATGAGGCACCGACTTCACCACCGGTCGCACGGAGGTGAATGACCTTCACCTCGGAGGGATCGAACTTGGGAGCTTTGGGTATGTAAGCGCATGACCGTCTAGAAAAGCCTGGCTGTCAAAGAAGGCGAAATCTCTCGTGGCCAGGCGCACTCAATTCGGTGTCCTAGTCACACAGAGACTTCGCTCATCTTTGTAGAAGCCAACCAGAAGGATGATACTCACGCATGGCTAGTGCTTGAGGTAGTCAATCGGTTCTGGTAGTAAAGAATGACTGCCGTGGATATTTTGGAAAGTTCGTAAGAGGCAGAAACTCGTGGTGGGGGACGACAATATTGGTGGTCCTGCGGTGACAAGCGAGCCTTGGCAGCGCCTTCCCTAAAGGGCAATAGCCGCTTTGTGCTGCACATCTAGCTTGCACCATAACTCCGGGCGTTTACTCTCAACATCTTTGCACAATCAACCTAGACAACTTTTGACATTTCTAACCGAATTCACGCCAAACAATCACAAATTTCTTGCACATTGACAACAAAATGCCAACACAACCATGGTCTGCTTCACTATCTTGGCCATAAAGTGGTCGGGCATGAATGATTCCATCTATTTATATTGCCCATGAACCCACTTTGCTGAATCCAAATCACCAAGACAAAACTAACAAGATCGCACTTGCAACAATGGCCCTAAGATCCCATCGTAACCATCTGCGAAGATGCTGCGAAAACGCGCATCACGGAACATCCCAACCACTTTTTCATGGAAACGTACCGCCAAACGAGCGTTCCTTTGACAGGTACGAAAAGGCTAAAAATCGGCGTGAGAAGGTTACGCAAGATACCAGAGTTGACAAGGCGGATGTTCAGACTTACAAAGGGCCATATTACGGCACTGAAAGCTACTCCAAGGACCGTATAGTAAACGTAGCAAAGCGCGATGGCGCTGTGACGAAGGCCATATGGACTCTGCCACCCTCTGAGATATACGATGGTCGACTGTTCAAGAAGGTGGGATAAGTCTCCATTGAGGTTATTGAACGAAATAGAAATATTATATTATCTTAAACGAAAAATGATATTAATGGTCCACAACCTGTAATTCTTGCCCATCTAACAATCTAACCCATATCTATTGCAAGCCATATTGCTCAGGCCACTGCAAGTCTGCAATCGAGAATTGCGGAAAGGTATATGGCGGGATGAGCATGTTTCCCCCGTCCATTTCTGCACTGCCAAACATTTTCTCAACATCGTTCTGTTTTCTGTATTAGTACTGAGTCATCAAGTCTAAACGAATCGACTTACCCAATCAATTTCATTGATGGCATCCATAGGATTGCTACTTGACGACTGAGGAGTTGTACCATATATTGCAGAGTTTGGACTGCTATTGTTGCCTCCACTGTAGTGGTCCATACTGGGAGGATACGTGGTAACAGGGTTAGGGACGTAGTCGTTGTATACTGGCGGCTGCGAAACCGGGACTGACGCTGGAAGATCGATAGTGCCCCAATCCACGCTTGGGATAGCACCGGGAAAATTGTTTACTCTAGGACCTAGTGAAGAACCATGTTGTAGGGTAGGTGGACGCGCTGATTGCACAGGTAGTTGTGCAGGTAATCCCTCTGCCATCTTATGTGGCGGAGGGCCAGCACTGGTCACGGGTGGCGGTGAAATTTTCTGACGCTGTACCTGATCTTCTTTGGGTTGTTGTCTAGATTGTGGTGGCGCATTGGGCACACTTGGTGCATTTTTCGGGGCGCGAACTCGTTTCATATCAGAATATTTCTTGGTTTTGCCAACCAGCTCTGCCAATACTGATTTCGTCTTTTCCTCGTTGGAAAGCCCTGGAGGGAGATCGAGCGAGTAATCTAGACATCTCCAGATCCGTTGCTCTATGACAGGGTCAGGCTTAGACATATTCACTTCACTGATAAGGAGAAGCGCGCAGTGATGCTGATGGAGAGCACCAACAATCCATGACCATTGAGACAAGATGGGATGCTGCTCAATTGCCATGCCATGCTCTAGGATCAGCGTCGCAGCGCTCATGACAAGCTGTCGCAAGCGCTCAGGCATTCTACTGCGAACACTAGAAATGTACTTTTGTAATATGGAAACGTACAATCGATTCGAGACAATACCATGAAGCTCTGAAGCCAGGATGTGCAGTGCGTTCGACTTGCTAAGCATCGGCACGTACTTCTTCTCCATGGCTGCCAGGAATGACTGAACACGTGATAGAATGGATGTGATGGTTACGTCGTTCTTGCCGCCCGTGCGCTTCTGGTCTAATTTTGGGCGTTCATTCCAGAGGTAACGATGCATTTCGTATGCTTCAAAGCGCATACGACTTATGGTCATGTCAGTGAAACGAATCGAGTCTTTGCTGACATCTATGCCAGGCTCACCGCGCTCAGCACGATCGAGGTCATCATCATCGATGTTAAGAGGGAAGCGCGTGTCATAATCATCCAGACGGATCTGCGGTCGGGGACCCACAGCTTCACAAGTGCGGAGATCTAGAAAGCAGATCTGATACCATACAAGGCGCCGGACTTGGATTTCGATGGGTGAGCTACTGTATGAGGTAGGGTCCCGATGGAGCCCCATGCATTCGGCAAGGCGGATCAAGGATCCCGTCAGCGCAGAATGAGCGCGGGACACTTCATTACGGCACAAGGGAATCTAAAATCGCTAAATTAGCTTTGTGATACTATTGCGCAAAACAACGCGAATGTGTAGTAAATTCGATACAGCATTTGTTTAGAGTCTAGTAGTAAAAGACATGACATACCAGATACATGACAAAAGCCTGAATTGTTTCCAACTTGGTAGTGCGCAGAAAGTTGGCTTTGGCGAGAGCTGCCTCTGCTCCTTCACGGAAGCTGTTCACCAGTGTTGGTTTATCAACCTGGTATTCAGCCTGCACTTTCTCTTCACTCATAGAGACGACTGAACTCAGCATAGCTGCAAAGAGAACCGCCTGGAAGGAAGAGCGAGGCTCCATGCCCATGTTGACTCTGATCCAAAAGTTTTGGTATTGCCTCTCGAACGAGGGACGATGGACGACTCGAGCAACGACATGCACGGCGACCCAGTAATGTGCGATAATTTTATCGACAATAAATCGTGCTGGCAGATAGGACACGAGTGATGCGTTATCGAGTCCGGAAGCCAGCATGAAGTTGGAAGATGGGGCGACATAGTCCTTACTTGGTGCTAACCAAGTGGGATCTTCGTCGATAGTTGGCTGGGAGGGTGTTTCGTGTAGGGGCATTTCTTTTATGTGCTGGGCTAGCTGAAAAAACAAATATGTCAACTGATGATAAGCAGCCCGGGTGATGCGGAAACTTACTTCATCCGAGAACTTTGGACGCACTAGACCTCCAATACGCTCCGTTATTCGAATCCTACCCATGCGGAAGCCAAGATCGACTATGTCATCGTTGGTATCGTCTTCGTCTTCGTAATAGGTAGCGTCTTCGGTAACAAAACCGGTTGGACGAAGGTCCTTGGTGTCCTCATCTTCTTCCTGGTCACTCTGATGTATTTGACTAGGGAGTGCGCTCAGTCTGGAGAAATCATAAGGACCTCTATTGTTTGAGTCTGTCTTGCGAACGACGCCTTCTTCGAGACTTCTCTCCAGCATGCCCATCTGCTCCTTGACCTCTGCGAGCTTTGCTTGCGCATCTGGGTCTAGGCCTTGGGCGATGAAGACGCATGCCCGAGAGTTCTTGGTACAATGTGTGCATGGTTGGGCTTTGTCACACTTTAGTTTTCTTCTTCGGCATTCAAGACATGAAGTGATCAACCGATTGCGGCGGCGGACGCGGGGTTGAGCCTGAGCGGTCTTGCGTTCAAAGCCAGGCAGTTGGCTAGGCCATTGCGTGCCGTCCAAGCTTGGCAGGGACGCGCTGGACATGATGGGTTGAGATGGTTGTGGGACCGTGGTACAGGTAGGTAGGGTAGGGTAGAAGCCTTACGGACGTAAGATGGGAACCAGAAGCGCTGGGGAGCAAATCAGCGACGGGGAAAAGAACCGACTAAGCGGCAAGCGAACGTTGTGTACATTAGCTGCTAGTCGTCTTTACGCTTTCTGACGGCTGCAGGAGGGCTACAGACGAGATGGTGGACAAGAGGACGCAGATGGTAGGTACACCTGTGGGTTCGCGGCTCCAGACGGCAGTAGACTGGTGCAGAGGAGGGAGTTGTTTGGGACGCACCGACAAGGACGAGGACCCCCTCATGACCTTGTCCCAACTAGGGCCTCCCAGAACTCCCTCCGACCAGGCGAGACGCGGAAATCTTCTCGGCTGGTGCACAAGGCCGTCAGCCGCCCCACGCCGGCTCCCGCGAACCCTCAGCGACTCCTACTACACAGTAATCAACGTCCACCAGCGTCATTTAGCCCAGCTACTTGTCTTGCCAAGTCGTCTCTTGCAGTGTTGCCATGTCTTGTGCGAGCGTGAACAAAGTTCCTCGGCCAGCTGTACCAAAGCAGACACTTGGGAGCGCCTTGTTCATCGGAGGTGGGCATCATGGTAGTCCGTTTCGTACATATGGCGAATGAGAACCTTATCAGGAGAACGCATGGCTCTGGTGCTAGCGACCTATCCGGACCGACTGCAGCAGGGGCAGCTGTTCGATTCTGTATGCCTACTTAAACATGTGCATGTAGTATTTTGGTCAGTGTGTTGGAGGAATTGGTGGGGTTGTGGTTGTGGCGCTCCTGAGCCCGCTGAGGCTAATGGCGATGGACTGGACTTCGATGATGTGTACATGCATACATACACGGTCAGACAGAGTGTCACGGCATGAGGAGGCTGTCTTTGCCTTGCCATTGTACGGCGAGCGGTTCCTCACCATCCCGGCTCATGGCAACAATGGATGGCAGCAACAGTAACACCAGACGCGAACGCCAAAACGCCCAGTCACGTTTCTGGAGCCCACGCGACTCGCGACAGGGCCGCCTTTGATCCCCACTGGATGGTTGCCGCCGCGATCTCTCCAACGCACGTCCTCACCGCTTCCATAACAAACACCTTTTCTCGTTGTCTCTTTTGTGGACTGCCCCCCACTGCCGCCATCACCAACGCACACACGCCTGACACCTGCCAATTCAATTGCCTTTGCACTCTCATCCTTCCCTCCTCTTCTCACACCGCCCCCTACTCAATCCACCGCGTCCAGCCTCAACATGTCTGTCGTCTCGCTTCTCGGCGTCGAGGTCAAGAACAACCCCGCGCGCTTCGACGAGCCCTACGAGTTTGAAATCACATTCGAATGCCTCGAGCAACTACAAAAAGGTAAGTGCCCTCGTCCAGCGTGTCCATTGCCCCTGCTAACACGCATCCACAGACCTCGAATGGAAGCTGACCTATGTTGGCTCTGCGACCTCGTGAGTCCATCAACCGCCCCCGCCCATTGTCCTGACCGTGTCTAACGGGTGCCAGAAACGAGTATGACCAGGAACTCGACTCGGTCCTTGTTGGGCCTCTGCCAGTCGGTGTCAACAAGTTTCAATTCCGCGCCGATCCCCCGGACCTATCGCGCATTCCCAACAGCGAAATCATTGGCGTCACCGTTATTCTGCTCAGCTGCAGTTACGATGAGCGCGAGTTCGTCCGTGTCGGATACTACGTGAACAACGAGTACACAGATGAGGCGCTCGCCCTAGACCCTCCCACCAAGCCTGTCATCGAGAAGGTGCAGAGGCAAATCCTTGCCGAGAAGCCACGAGTCACCCGCTTCGCCATCAAATGGTATATCCAAGCACCCACACAAGCACTCTTCAATGCCGCTAACCCCACTAGGGACTCTGAAGAGTCTGCACCACCCGAGTTCCCCCCTGAGCAGCCAGAGGCCGACCTCACTGCCGACGGAGACCAGTACGGTATCGAGGAGGAGGAAGAGGAAGATGAGGGTGTCGAGGGTGCCGCTGCTGAGGGTGAGGATGCTGCCATGGCAGGTGCCGAGGACACTGCTGGCCCTGTCAACGACGATGATGCCGAGTCTGAGGCTGGTAGCGAGGAGATTGACATTGAAGACTCGGAAGATGACGAGGAGGAGGAGGGCGAGGAGGGCGGAGACGACGACATGGAAATGGATGAGGCCGAGCCAAGTGCTGCCAGCGGTGACAAGGCAGCCGGCCAACAGTCTGGCGGTGCTGCACAACAACAGCATGGCGCAGATGTTATGGTGCACTAAGCGGCAACTGCGCCCCGTTCAGGTCACTTTCTGACTTTGCATACCCGTCATTACGAATGCCTTGCAACAGTGGCAGGCGGTGTTGGCTGGGTTGTCTTAAGATATGTATACATTTGACATACCTGTAGCTGCTATCTACAGGATATTGTCCTCCCCTTGTCACGAAATAACAACGTACGATGCTAAGCATGATGATAATCATGGTGGACCTATATTTGTGATGACTCTTCACCCCGAGTCTCGATTTAATGATAGTAGCAAAGACATGAACATATACAGCCACGCAAGCCGATACTGCGCCCGAGTACATATGGACATGGGTACGTAATGTCATCTCCGCAGAAGAAAAAACGCTCAGAATGCCGCTAGATCCGGAGTTTGACAAGCTCAAACGCCCCAAGAAGTCATGCCAGAGAGGCCAAAAGGGGTGACGCGACATCGAATACTATTAGTGCACAGCCTCCGGGCATTGTATGGCGCAGCGGTGCAGCCCAATCCGTGTATCATGTTTTAAGCGCCAGATGCACCAAGATAGTTATAGATGATATGAGCCTGGGGTTGTACATAACTGACGTTATGACCCATGCACATCCGTTCAAGGGTCTTCTGCTTGTGTTCTTGTGACCTTGGGAAGTGCGCGGGTGTGTGCAGAGTCAGGCAACGCACTTGAACTTGACGTCAAGCGACGGTATCCTTTACTGCCCAGAATCTAGAAGCCCCGATCACTTCAACGCCTGTTTCACTTCTTGATCACTGCGTGTTTCGCTCCCTCACTCTCGTCTCTCGCTCTCTCTCCAACTCCGCCCCCTCGACCTATACTACCCACCTGTGCCCCTGCGCCCAACCCTCGCCAGCGCCGCCACCATCCGCCATCAATAATCCTCCCTGAGCTTTACGCGACATACGGCTACACAAGATCGCCCGCATCATATACGAGACCCGGGGGACCGCACGGGTTGCGGGAAAGGTAATAGCTATTACCGACAGCGATTCAGGGTCGTACCCCACCAAAGTCCAGGTACGCTCATTTCCTGGTCCACGCGTCACTCGGCATGCATCAAGGCCTCCGGGACCCCATCATGCGAGAGTGGGTTATTATATGGCGGGGACCTGTATGGCTATACAGGCCTCTTTTGCGCAGGAGCTGATGCTAACATCCCAAGCAGCCACAGCGTCTTGGGCTTGACATTCCCTAGCCATTATGAGCTACTACCACAACCAGCCCCAGCTAGGGGCGACTTTTGTGCCAGGAGGCATCGATGACTATTATATGCCGGCTCCTTCTCCAGAAGTCATCTCCCCTGCGCCCCAGCGGTTCGTTCTAGCCCACCACCATATGCAGGCCCTAAGATTGCGGCTGACGTAGATTTGGCGGCAGGATCATGCCCGAAGTGCCCGAGAACATGCAAGAAAACATCGCACATTTAGAGTTGGAGGCAAACGGCCCTCGAGGCATCAACGGCGCAATGTCACCAACGCAGCAGGGTTACAATCAGTCGCAGCAGCAGCAGTTCTCCCCGCGACAAGCCAATTACCCCAACGAGCTGCCCGCACATGACGATCAATGGCCATCCCGACAAGGAAGCATTTCCGCTGCCTTTCGACAACCACCCAACGTTCAGCCTCAGCCTGTTCAGCCTCAGCACCAGCCCTCACACGATTACAACCAGTTCGCGCAGCATCACGAGTCGCCCAATTTCTCCCCCTTTCCCAAGCTCCCAAACAGACCGCCCAATGTGCCCCCGTCCGACGATGAAAAGGAAGCAGTCTTGGAAAATGCGCGCCTGCCTGTCCTCAACTCGAATGATCCCGAGATGCAGTTGGCTTGGGCACAAGATGCCCTACAATACGTGGATGCTGCGCAGTTGCATGAGCAGCGCATCTCTGAGATCCAAGGGGCCAGGCCGGCAACACCACAAGTCGAGCACCAACTGCGTGTGGATGCAATGAACGTAGTAACGTTTCTGGCAGATCAGCACCACCCAAAGGCGATGTTCATGCGGGGAATGTGGCTCGAGTTTGGCAAATTTGGTATGCGGGCAGACAAAAAGGAGGCGTTTCGATGCTACTCTCGTGCGGCCGCAAAAGGATATGCCAGGGCAGAGTATCGAATGGGCATGCAATTCGAGCAGGCAAACGACCCCATCAAGGCTCTGCAAAACTACAAAGCTGGCGCAGAGCAGGGTGACTCAGCCTCCAACTACCGTCTTGGTATGATGACGCTCCTTGGACAGCACGGACAGCCCCAGGACTTTGCGCGAGGTATTCAGCTTATCAGGCAGGCCGCTGCTACTGCAGACGAGAACGCTCCCCAGGGTGCCTACGTCTTGGGCATGCTTCAAGCGCGCGAACTTCCACAGATCAGCGTTCCTGAGGCGTTCTTGGCCTATGACGAGAAAGGTGCACGACAAAACATTGAGAAAGCCGCATACCTTGGCTTCGCAAAGGCTCAGCTGAAAATGGGTTCTGCCTATGAGCTCTGCAGCCTGGGCTGTGAGTTCAATCCTACATTATCGTTGCACTACAATGCGCTCGCATCCAGACAAGGTGAGCCTGAAGCGGACATGGCTATCAGCAAGTGGTTCCTGTGCGGACACGAGGGGGAATTCAACAAGAACGAAGAGCTGGCGTTCCAATATGCTCAACGAGCAGCAGCGACAGGTCTGCCTACTGCAGAATTTGCCATGGGCTATTTCCACGAGATTGGCATGAATGTTCAAGTCAATCTCGACAAAGCCCTGGAGTGGTATGGAAAAGCCGAGAAGAACGGCAACAAAGATGCAACTGCACGTATAGAGAGCATATCAAAATTGTCACGAACGTTGTCAAAGAAGGATCACGAAAACGTCGCAATCAACATGATCAAGTCAAAGCACGGCTCCATGCGGGGACAGCGACCAACAAGGCTCCAGCAACCCCATGCTCCCATGGCGTCGATCAGCGATGTAAGCCCTTCTGATTACGGTTCGGATGCCTCGCCTGCCACACCAGGAGGTGGTCGACTACCAGCCCGAGGCGATAGCACAACACCGTATCCTATCTCTGACCAGCCTCCCATGATCTCAAATGCGCCCATGTCGGCACCTTATGACCGTCCATCTACAGCAGCACCGTACCCAATGGACAACGGCCCTCCACGGCTAGGCCCACAACGCCCCACCATGGCTGGTGGATTTGCTCCAGAAATCAGAGCATCCAGCACTCGCCCGCCATCATCAGCTTTTAATATCAACCCCAACATATTCCCACCGAACGACCCATATGGACGCGGTAATCCACGGCCAGGTCCTGGCCAAGACATGGGACCCATACCGATGCGACCTCATACCAGCGTGGACAACATGGGCCGAGGAGGACGCCTTCCCAACGTTGGCCGTGGTGCACAGCCACCGCCAGGTGGTCCAGCAGGCTATAGGCAACCCGGAGGGCCGAGCGTTCAGCGCCCAGATATGCAGAACCGCCCAGCAACAACTCAGCCCCCAGATATTGGATACAGCGCGCCAGATGGGCGGAACAAGTTACAAAAGCAGTCAGGAGCACCGCTTCAGAAAGCACCCACTTTGCCTGACATCGGTTATGTTGCACCTCTCGAGCCTCGTCAACACACCCGGCCTTCCACAGTCCAGCCAGGCCAGGAGAGTAGGACATCTTCACGCCCTGGCTCAGCTAGCCGACCCCCTGGGGCTGACAACATGCCCAATCCGAACAGGGTACAAGCCTTGCAGCAACAACCACCTCATAAGCCAGGGTCAGGATCAGCGAGCAAACCATCTACTCCCGGAAGCAAACCAGCTACGCCGACCCCTCCCAGCAAGCCTGCACCAACAGCTTCTTCAGGACCAGGAAAGGGACCTAAGACGTTCGACGAGATGGGAATCGGACAGGCACCCAAGGATGGCGATTGTGTAAGTCTGGACCAACCTCGTTGCTTTTTAAAGAACTATTCACTAACAGGGAAAATTAGATTGTCATGTAGAGAGACCCAGTATCGCTACCGTAGTCTGTCCAGCGACTTTTGCATAGCGAGGGGATTTTTTCGTTGTTACGGTATTGCACATTGGTGGGCAGTCTCAATGTAGACGCTCTTTTTCCCCCTATCTTGATTTCTTCCACAAAAAAAAACCGAGGCAATATACCTTTATAGACGATTTGAACCTAAACGAAAACAACCGGACTTGTGTTTTCATGACTATTGTCGTTCTTTGGTCATAATACGCTCTCTGTTACAGCACGCATTACTTCTTCCATGGAGACGCGTAGGAACGCGCTATCACGTGATGCATACATGCTCATTCGAGTGAATCGTTGCCCCCTAGTTGATATCTCTGTCATTGTAAGACCCCCGACTTAATTATTGGTCATATATTAGTGCTCCCTTAACGGATCAACTCTGGTAAAGCGTGTTTGCAATTCCTAACATAAAGTGGTCTGTGGCGCTGCGTACTACACGGGCGCTAGCGCGGTTCGTAAACGCTTCTAGCGGGGAAGGAGCGCGTTCCAAATAACCTCACCCGCAACTCTCGGTGGGCATCCAGCCTTACTCGTCGTCACCTTCAACCACACTCCTTTACAACTACAGCAGATGTTATACTGATTGCAGCCATGTCCGCTAAGCGTCCACGGGCCCACACAAACAGTGTCAATTCCAGCGGTACTGGCCGTGATAATCGCGTAGGTTGACCGTCTCCACATGCAACCGAAAGTCTGGTTTACATGAATGCAGAACAAAAGACCTCGCCCATCTGAGCCAAACAGCAGCGAAGAGCCATCCTCCGACGAGCGATCTAGTGCAGCGAGCGGTAGCGATACTTCAGATGCAGAAGACGAACGGGAACGGAATGCACAAGAAATATGGGCGACACAACAAGTCCAGAAAGAACGGCGGGAGACTGCGAATAGGCAAAACATCGCGACAGATTCTGGCATAATTGAGGAGATTCAGTGTATAAATTTCATGTGCCATGAGCATTTGACCGTCACTCTGGGTCCGCTCATCAATTTCATCATAGGGCACAATGGTAGTGGCAAGAGTGCCGTGCTCACTGCACTTACGATATGTTTGGGTGGAAAGGCTACAGCGACCAATCGCGCACAGAATCTAAAGAGCCTGATCAAAGAAGGCAAGGACTATGCCTCTGTTACTGTCAAGATTAAGAACCAAGGACCGCTTGCGTACAAGCCTTCGCAGTATGGCGACTCCATCATTGTCGAACGACACTTTAGCAGATCCGGCACGTCAGGCTTCAAACTCAAGGACCGAAACGGCAAGCTTGTCACAAACAAGAAGGCAGAGCTTGAAGATATCCTGGACGCCTTCTCCATGCAGATTGACAATCCCATGAATGTATTGACGCAGGATATGGCAAGGCAGTTTCTCAACCATTCCACTCCAAAGGACAAGTACAAATTTTTTCTCCAAGGCACGCAGCTCGAGAACCTGAATAGGGACTATCAGCAAATTGAACAGTCTTTAGAAGTGATGAATGCGAAGGCCGAGGTCAAGGAGGCTGATCTGAGTGTTTTACGAAGCCACATGGAGGAGCTGGAAAAGAAGGCGCGGAGGGCTCAGAACCTGGAGTCTTTACGGGCAAAGGAAGCAATTCTTGCAGGACAGGCTGCATGGGCTCATGTCCAGGAAAAAGAAAAAGAGGTCGCGGACGCACAGGCCGGAGTTGAGGAAACGCAGGCTAAAATACAAGAACGTGAGCAGAAGGCGGCTGAGGCAGCAGAACGTTATGAATGTGCTGATCAGGCCTACGAGGCTGCCAAACAAAAAGTTGCCGATCTTATGGAGGAAAGAGGACCCGTTGATCAAGAGTTACAAGACGCCAGGGCAAGATTTGATCATGTCAAGGCGGAGCTCAAGCAACTTCAATCTGATGAACGGCAAGCTCGAAGCGAGTTGACTGCTAAACAATCAGAAGTGAAGAAATACGAAGACCAAATAGAGCAATACCGACAGCGACAGGCGCAAGCTGATAACGGTCTTTACGCCGAGAAAGTCCGTGAGCGTGACGAAGCCATGGTCGAGTGTGACAGAGCCAGAGAGGCGTACGCGTCCCATGACGTTGGTCGCCCACAATTGCTAGCTCAGCTTGATGTGGCTAAAAAAGAGCTGGCGAGTGCAAATCAAAAAGTCCAAAATGCGCGCGAAGATGCAAAGCGCATTCGAAGCGTCATCTCGAGACTGGAGGGAGGCCAGGGTGACTGGATAGATGGATTTGCAAATCCTAGTAGACTGAAGGCATTGCTGGACGCGATCATGTCGGAACGTCGGTTTCGAGAGACGCCGGTAGGACCTATCGGCCATCACATAAAACTGCTAGACCCTAAGTGGGGTCGCATATTGGAAAGGCAGTCTGGTCAAGCGCTCAATGGCTTCGTCGTCACTAGCAAGCATGATCAAAGTGTTTTGTCTACGTTGATGAACAGGACAGGCTGGTGCGTGTTTCGCTTCCAAGCTTCATAAAGCATACTAACAGCCCCAGGTCAGCGCAAATATACATTGGCAAACGTGTTCCAATTGATACAAGTAACCATGAGCCTGATAAGGATCTCTTGACATGGATGAGAGTATTGACTGTAAGTGCAATGTGTGTAAGTATTGTGCAAGAGCTTTCAGCTAACTGATACCTAGTTTGACGATGATCTTGTTCGCAACCAACTCATCATTAACCAGTCAATAGAACAAACTGTACTTTTTGAAAACATGACAGAGGGCTTTAGGCTACTGAAAGATGGTGGGCCACGTGCCAAGAATGTCAAAATGTGCTTTACATTCGCAGATGGTGATACCCGAAGAGGTCGAGTATACCATTACAGCAACAATGGCCAAGTCAACGACAGTCCCATCCTGGAATTCACGGGAAATCTGCGCATGCAAGTTGATCAAAATGCTCAAATTCAGTAAGTAGTTCTGCAAAGTTTCCTGGAAATTGGGCTAAATGATGTTCAGAGAGGAGCGAACTCGCCTGACTCGAGTTATGGGAGAGATACAAGCTCTTGAGGGGAGTGTCAGACAGTTGCAAGAGCAGGTCAATGAGTGCAGGCGTCGAGAAGCTGACCACGAACGCGAGAAGAAAACACTCAAGATTGCGATGCAACAGGCTTCGGATAACTTGGACCGGCTTGAAGGTGAACTGAGCGAGGCTACTCCCGACGCATCGGCCATTGAGGTTGCCAAGGAAGCACTTGAGACTGCGAATGAGGAATTAAAACGTCTTGAGGGTGTGTTTGAAGACATAACAACACGAAAATTCGAACTGAATGAGCAGAACCGGGCGAACAAATATGAGGTGGACAAGAAATACGCTACGGCTGAGGAACTTAAGTTCAAGCTGAACAAGGCAGACGTTACCGTTCGCCAACTCCAAAGCAAGCGGGAAGATGAGCTCCGGGAGAAAAACGAATCTATTGCCAGGGTTGAAAGGGCAGAAGCAGTGCGCAAGGAATGGGAGAATAGTGTTGAAGAGTTACGCAAAGAACTGGATGAGGTAATCGAAGGGGCTAAAGGTGTCTGCGCGGAGCGGGTTCCTGTGCCGGCAGGAAAGAGCTCTGAGGTACTTGGGCAGATGTTAGCAAAGCTAGAGGCGACAAGGAAAGCGTCGGAGAAGGAACTCGGTGGGTCTCAAGATGAGCTACTACGAGCGGCGAATGAAGCGAAGAGGCAACACAAGGATGCAATGCAGGAATTTGATAACATCAGGGATTTGCGCAACGTAAGTCAGGCCAGATGCTTTGATGGACCTAGCTGACCTGTACTAGCAACTGATCACCACCCTCAACAATCGACGCAACCGATGGAAGCAGTTTAGGTCTGGTATCTCTGTTCGAGCACGCGTCACTTTCAATTACCTCTTGAGCGAACGAAAGTTCAGGGGCACATTGAGTATCAATCACCAGAAGG
Source organism: Bipolaris cookei (assembly GCA_002286855.1). NCBI lineage: Eukaryota > Fungi > Ascomycota > Dothideomycetes > Pleosporales > Pleosporaceae > Bipolaris > Bipolaris cookei. The sequence goes on from NRSV01000029.1 coordinate 53,828, forward strand.
CTCTTCTCGACATCCACGTAAGTGCAACGGATCCTCTCGTTTGGTGCATTGCTGATCTTGTCGAGGTTCAACCGGATATCATGGAACGAAGTGGGGATGGCAGGCAAACAAAGACACTTTCGGGTGGAGAGAAATCATACTCGACCGTGTGCCTCCTGCTTTCACTGTGGGATGCAATGGGCTCTCCGATCCGCTGCCTTGACGAGTTGTGAGTAGGCCCGGGACCATGTCGTATTATGTAAACTGACAAAGAATGCAGCGACGTTTTCATGGACAGTGTCAATCGCGAACGGAGCATGAATATGATTATTCAGGCAGCGCGGCGATCGATCGGCCGACAGTTCATTTTCATTACGCCCCAGTCGATGAGCCAGGTCAACCAGACTTCTGACGTCAAAATCATCAAGATGTCCGATCCCGAGCGGGGACAGACGGCGCTGAGCATGAGTCGGGGTTGAGGAGGGAGTGGAAGTGGGCGCGATTAGGGTTTCGCTAATACTGGACATTCTCCTGGCTATCAGAGAGTTTAATCCCAGAATAAGGCATGGAGTTTGGCAGGGTTTCCATCTATGTTTATACCCACTTGATAAGGGCGTTGGATGGTTGTATGTATGGAAGTTGCTGTGGCATGGCTCCTATACATCCAGACTGGGGTGTTGGCTGCTTGTCGCTCCGCTAGCAACAGTCGTACATGCGCGAATTTTTCATGTTTCCAAATACACTGAGAGAGTCGTGTCATGTATGGAGTCGTATGGGATTGTCTCAGATGCATGTGCCGAGGGCTGGTGGCTAGGGTAGAGGTTCATGTGGTGGTGGGGGGGATGGCGTGCGAGGCAAAGTGGCGGCGCGGGCGGCGGTTGCGCAGGAAACCAGGTTGGTGTGATGTGCAAATGCAAAGGAAAGGCAGGGCGGATGTGCACCGGGATAAACCAGGGTCTCTTGGCCGTACACGTCGATTGGCAGCACCATCACAACACCCAAACTTGTCGGCTGCGCACATCTTACGTCCATACATGTAGCAGCACGACTGCCGTGCTGCTTCTGCGCCTGGTCCTCCACCCTCCCCTGGGGCCTTGTATGCTGCAAGTAGTAGTGCTGCTGGACTCACCACACCATGGCCGACTCCCCGCTCTCCACCCCCGGCACGCCCACCACTGCGTCGCCGCTGCCCTCAGACGCCGACTTTGCTCGCTCATTTTCGCCCTCACAGGACGATGCGCAACTAATGGGCTCCCAGCCATTGCCAGAGGACGTGTGGGCGAGTACGCCTGCGCCGGGTGCGGTGGGCGCGCCACCCTTGGCTGACCCGGCGCCAGCACAGAAGGGCAAAGCAAAGGCTTCAAAGGGCCCGCTGAAGCTGCTGGATCTGCCTGTGGATATTTTGAAAGAAATCATCCACCAGGTGAGTAGACATCCCTCCCACCGGGCGCAGCCTCCGTCGTGGTCTCCCCATAGCGCGCGGGGATGCTGACCATTCACTCTACAGCTTCCGCATACCAACGACTTGACGTCGCTATGTCTCTGCCACTCAGCCCTTCACCGGCTGACCATACCATGCATTTATTCGCGCTTCGACATTGTATGGCCTGACGAAAGTACCCACAATGAGCCCCGTGCTGGCGTTGACGCTCTCACGTACGGCCTCGCGACGCTGGTCATGGGCGATGATTGCTTCCCCCACCAGCACCGCCTGAGACTGCAGGGACAGACGCCAACTTCACTCCTGAGGACCGCCGCCAACCCATACCCGGTCCCGCAGCGCCGATTCGGAAACTACTACGGACAGTTTACAAAGAAGTTTTCGCTGGGCAATGGGCCGCAGGCATGGGTCCAAGAGTACATGATCAACAAGGAGGGCGGCAAGATGCTGGGCACATTGGTAGCGCTTGCCGTTGCGCGCATGATCAATCTCGAGACGTTTGTGTGGGACATGCCAACTGGTGTGCTTCGCGATGTTTGGCTGGCGCTGTCGAGTCTCGCACACCGGAGTGACGGTGAAGAATGCCGTCTCGAGCGGCTCTGGATCCGATGGCATGACAACACCATCGATGCGCCAGTTCCTCCGCCGGCGCCACCTATGATCCTCAACAATCAGAACCTGCCCCCACCTCCCAACACTACACATCCAAGCGGCCTCGGTACCGTTCAACTGCCGATTATTCCAGTCCCACAATACCCATCTACAAGCCTGTCCACGCTGGATCGAGTTGAGCACCCCACTTTCTCCGTGATCCCCGCTTTAAAAAGCTTGAGCGTCCTCGATATTGATGAACTCCCGTACCTCGATGAGATGAGCATTCTGATTGCGCGATCACAGAAGAAGCTTCGCGAACTCAGGATTGGAATCGCAGCACATGCTCAGCAACGGGACTGGGTGGCTGTGTGGGAAGGTGAAGGTCTGCAGCAGGTCGATTACAGCACAACATCAACGGCAGCATGCTCAATAGGCGATAAGAGATTGGGCGGTGTGTTGGGTATTCTCGTTGGGCGTATACACAATATGCGCCATTCAGAAGAGCCGCCTTCCCAAAAGCAGGACGGCGGTGCGGGGGTTACAGAGCGGTCAGTTGAGGCAACACCGATGAAATCGGCTGTATCACAACCTTTGCCACCTATAGCCTCGCTCTCATTGCATGAACGCGAGGCCGACCAAGATGTGGATCACTTTGGTAACCCGATGGACGACACGTCTATAATTGAAGGAGTAAGTCTGCTCAACGATGACCTACCCACAGGTGCAGAACCGGCCCCACAGCCGGCACATCAAGAAAAGCCAGCCTCCAAGGTTCACACAAGGTCTTCACCCCATGAGCAAAACACTCATGCGCAAGACCCATCACAGGATTCAACAGAGCCCTTGTTGACTGGTCAGCTGAAGCTTGAGGTTTTGGAGCTGGAACGGGTTCCCCTCTCTGTCCCTGTGCTGCGGAGAGCCTTTGATTGGTCCATGCTATCCACCCTGACTCTTCTGAACTGCAGCAATCATGAACAATTGTGGAAGATCTTGAGAAGAGCATACACGCCTCGCTCTGCCTATCCTGGCTCGCCATCATCGTCAAAAGCATACAAGGCTTCGTACACTCTACGCTGTGAATATCAACTGAACCTGAAGCGGATTCATACCAACACAGTCTCACCATCGCTCATGTCTTTCCTAAAAGAGACCTTGGCACCCAACAGTCTCGAGGTCCTCTTCCTCCAGGAAGGCCGGTCGTACTCATCTCCTGTAACAGTAGATGCGATATACAAAGGGCCTTTGAAGAGACACCGAGCCAGTCTAAAGAAATTGATGATTGACAGTGGGGAGAAGGGGCCTGACGGGCATACAACGACGAGCTCCAGGTGGAGACGGTGGATGTTGAACCGGGAAATCCTGACCTTCATAACCAGCGGTCGCATGAATAGCCTACGAGAACTGGCAGTGTCCATTGACTACAAAGACTGGGTATGTTATATTTGACCCCTGTTGAAGGGCCTGGCTAACATCAAGCAGCATCATTTCCTCCAACGTCTTCCGTACATTCCTCATATCCGCTCTTTGTACATTCCATTTATAGCCGACCACGCTCATGGAAGCAATATCGATCCGCGCGAGCTCGCCTACCAAATTCTCGACATTGTGCACTTGCGACCGGAAATCGAGCTGTGTTATATGGGCCTATCCACGAAGTGCTTTGAGATCCTGGAGAACCGGCCATCGAATTATGACTTGCGACATGACGGCATGCACACTGATGGCAGTGGCTCTGCATACGCCACACACGATCCCATACTATCTGATGATGAGAGTGAAGCCACCGAGGATGACGACGACGACAGCATGGATGAAGGTGCAGTACCGCCTGGCGGTGACGAGACGGAGAGCGATGTCAGCGACGAAGCGGAAGGGGATAGCGATGATGAGTCCTTTATACAGGACTCGCAGAAAGGTCCAAAGCTCAGGGTCAGAGAGATTCTCTTCTATGAGGAGCGAGTGGAGGCTTTCAGACGGCGACATGGTGTATTGAGACCATGATGAAGACAAAACTATGACACATGTATTGGCAATTGTTGTAAGTATTTCACGGGATATTTTAATGATGACGCGATGGAGCAACGGCGTAGGATGGCGTATATGGTAGATATCCTTGGTCGGGTTGCATGATACTAGGCATGGTCTCAGGACCCCGGATTTAAAGGAACTGAGAGCGTGCAATGGCGGTGTGCGCTTTCCACGTCTATATAGTAATAGAGTTTACAATGACAGGTCTATGCAAGATATGATATCTTTGGACTGTAACTCGGTGATATTGTATTGGCGAACTCGAAGTCATCTCAGTGCCCTGCCCTTTTTACTGCAATAGACATACCACGTGAATACGCGTTGCACTTGGTTCGTGCTCCATGTGGGATCGTGACCGACTCTTGCGTAGGCGGGCAGACCGAAACCAGCCCACCCTGCGACAACAATTTGCCAAACGATATGATGACAAAACAGCCAGTTCCAAGAAAAGATCTGGTACCCTTCACGTGGTCCGCACGCTCATGAAGCCGCCTACGCCACATCAGACACACTGGTAAACAATCGCATAGCGGGGCCTCCGCAGCACCTCCGCAATGGACCACTCAACCCTAGTCTTCGCATCCGTCTTCCCCGTCCTCTCCTTCTCACACAGCACGCCCACACCGATTGCGACACCGGACCTGGGTTCTAATGCGCCGGGCACCTCATTTGGGAATCCCTATGCTCTGCGCAATACCGATGCCCGAGGCCTCGGACAAGGCCAACACCGAGTGGTCAGGCGCAACAGTGCGTGGAGCTGTGCGACGAGATTTCTGAGCTTGCCAAAGGATGTGTCTATTGCCCCGCGAATGCAAAGGACAAGAGAGGTGGAGGATGCCCTAAACTACTTGCTAGTTGGAGAAGGCAAGGTTGAGGACGCCAATGAAGATAGCCTGGTAGAATGGTATACAAATGAGTGCCGCCTGCACTTTGCGAACCATGTGAGACCGGGATTGGAGCAACTCTGGCAGGAAGAGGTTGAGCTGCGCCGTGCTTGGGATTTACTCGGCGAGACACAGCATATCCTTGAACAGGCCCAGAACATGTACCTTCAACCCTTCACCGAGCACTTGTTGCAAGTTATACAACAGAACGCAAGTAGTTCGACGCTTCATCGGAACACGTATACGCACACGGACGAGTCTGATGCTGCAAGCGCAGCGGATTGGAAGTTTCGAAGCGATATACAAGCTGTGTTTGCGTACTGCCTGCCTCGGCAACGATACTCGAAGACGCTGAGTTATGTCTTGTACGATGCGGGATGTATGCTGTTCCGCATCTACAACCGACATGATGGTGTGGAGACGAGGAATATGTCTCATAACACGCAACAGACCAGGAAACGAATGACAACTCTACTACAAGGGCTGGAGCGCATCGGACTCGGTGGTGACAGTGCCCAAAAGGCCTTCGCCCATGCCATGACAAAGCTGATTGATTCCTTTATAGGAAGCCATTATCTCAAGGTTGACTGGTATTCCAAGAAGACGATTGTGCCGCAGTTGAAGATGTGGATTCAGGACGGCTTTTGCCCGCTCGTCGAACTAGTATTGGAATGCCTGAGATGCGAACAGAGTAACATCCTGCCGACTGAAGTGGCTTCGTGGCAGGAGATGACGCTGGGCAGGTTAGGCAGAGCGCGAGTCGAAAACTTGTTTGATTTTGTCATCAATTGGGACAAGAGTATGGGCGCCATCCTAGATATCAAAGAGTATCTCAAAGTGGCGAATGCAAAACAGCATCTTACGTCAAGCTTTTCGCAACAAGTCTCAAGACGTCTGCTACATCCTGGGGCTACGACAACATACATCCTGAACGTGTATATTTCCATTATCCGTTCTTTCCATGAGCTGGAGCCTAAGGGAGTGCTACTCGAACGAGTAGCGAGACCGATCCGACGGTATTTGAAGGAGCGAGAGAACACAGCCCGGATCATTATACTGAGTCTGCTTACTGATATCAAAGACGAGACAGGCAGCAAATTCTCCTCCAACAGCGAGTTATCATACGAGATCGCAAGCGAGATGGCTAAGCCAGTTGCAAGTTTTGGACAAGACGCCGATGAAGAACTTAACTGGAACGACATGAATTGGCAGCCGCTACCGCAAGATGCTTCACCAGAATACAAGAAGTCAAAGGTCGAAGATGTCATTTGGTTCCTCTTGACGTTGTGGGAGCGGGACGACTTTATCAATGAACTCAAGAATATCTACGGAGAGCATTTGCTCAAGTGTCAGGATCCAGAGTATGAGAAGGAGATTCGACTGTTGGAGCTTATCAAGGTGCGGCTGGGAGATGATAAGTTACAGGCATGTGAAGTCATGCTTCGCGATATGTTAGAATCCAGACGTATCAACAGCACAATACACACAACCTCTAGCGCACCAGCTTCAAACTCGCTGGTCACACCAGATCAGCGTAGTAGACAACCTCGAACGCCAGATGGCCGACAACCACGGACGCCACGGCCTCGCCGTCCAGCAAGGTCAGCCAAGAAAGCCACACCCTCTGGCCCAACTTCTGCACCACCTTCAGGCCCTACACTCAACGCACAGATTCTATCCTCGTTCTTCTGGCCACAACTCCGCGATGACACGTTCCAAGTACCAGAACAAATTAGTGCGCTGCAAAGAGAATACGAATCACGCTTCGAACGCATCAAAGGCATGCGCAAGCTACGCTGGATGAACGCTCTAGGCACCAGTTCCATAACCCTCACCTTTGAAGACCGCACTGAGAACTTTGACAATCTCACCCCCTGGCAAGTCAGCGTCATCCACGCCTTCCAGCCGCAGCCCGGCGAAGAAGCAGAAGAAGAAAACACTACAACCAGCAAAACCGGCGAAGGCACAACCCGCACAATCTCCCAGCTCGAATCCCTCCTCCAAATGGACGAATCCCTCCTCCATCAAGCCCTCAGCTTCTGGGTCGGAAAATCCATCCTCCGCTTCCACCCACCATCGACCTACTCCGTCATTGAGTCCCTTCCCAAACCCGCCTCGCAAGCCGGTGCCCACGATGCCAACGCTGCCGCTGCCGCAGCAGAAGAACTAGCGACCTTGCAAGCTGACCCCGGTGCCGCCACCACGACCGTCAAATCACAATCTGAGATGCTGAATGAGAAGAAACATGTGTATACAGCGTTTATCATGGGTATGCTGACGAATCAGGGGAACATGGATGTCGGGCGCATTGCAATGATGATGCGGATGATGGTTCAGGGAGGGTTCCCGCATGGGGCTGAGGAGGTTGGGGTTTTGCTCGAGGAGTTAGAGGGGGAAGGGAAGGTGGTGAGGATTGGTGGAGGGGTTTGGGGGGTTAGGAAGGCATGAGGTGCAGGGAGTGGGGTTGATATAGGAATGAATAGGAATGATTGATTTGAATTAATATTGTCTTTTTTGTTTTCGGAGGGGGAGAGTGCCGCCTTTTGATGACAAGATATTTTGGTTTAATTGCTTAGTACGAGGTTTCTCATACTGCTGTCTTAGTAGTGAATTGGCCTCAAGTGAATAGTGAAAAATATGAGCTGATCCCATCAGCCCACCTAGTCCATCTCACTATATGATTTTCTAGCGAATTCCGTTTTCACTATTCTTCGTAAGTGAATGAATGATCATTTACATCTCCATTCTTACCGTAATACTCTTGCTCTGCACGGTATGTATTTAGAAGTGTAGCTTTAGATAACTTCTTACTCTACTCCCTGTAATGTTTTGCTCTTGAGGGTCCCCCATGCAGTTGGAGGAGTGGTGTGAAGGAGTGACGTAGTATGGTTTTCCAGAGAGTCATGGATTAATTGCGCTGCGGGGAAGCTGAGGCAAGCAATGCAAACATGCTATGTGGCAATGACCTTGCAGCTGACTTCCTTTTGAAAGACGCGTAAGTTGTTGTACAAGTCGAGTTACCAGACATGGGGTTCAAACCATATTTGCAATGCGCCATGTACTACTTTCCACAAGAACCATGCGATAACATTCTGAAAAAAAAATCCAATAGAAGAAGAAAAGCTTACCTGATAATATGCATCCTACGTTACATCTATTAATGTGCTATCAGAGCCCATAAATACACAACGCCACTCATGCCAGTCAACAACTTTCCTCGCCTCGCCTCTCACCATCTCCCATCTCCCAGTCCCTATCCTTTACTCCTATGTGCTCCTTTACTTCTTCACACTGCAAACACCCTCGTCACTTACAATCTCTATAAACATCTACAACAATACATCACTCTTCCTACAATCCAAACCGATTGAACTACATAGTTCATTTTCTCCAATTGCATCTCTATGCATATCGCAATACGGCGATGACAAATAACCAACAGCAAACAGTAATCGAACTTGAACTTATGAATTGCATAGTGACGTACATGAGACTTTCCAAGAGAAGAACAATCACTGTTGCTAATTCAGGGCACCCACACCATACAAACTACGATTCTTAATCTACTCAATGACTAGCGACTTCATCGTAACCTCCAACGCGCCCTCGAAATTTCCACTGATGGCATAGATACTCTGCATCGCAAATGCGGCGTCGGTGCTAAAATCCTCACACCCCCAATTCTCATCTAGACATTGGTCCTGTGCTTCCTTCTTCACCTGCTCGCTAAGCGCAACACATCTTTCATACGCAGGAAGCGCCAGCGCAACAAGACCCAAACTATGCCACATGCGGCCGACATTGAACTCTGCTTCTTGGCGATGAATGGCGTTTGGACTTTTTATGCGGAGATCGTAATATCTGTAGACAAAGGACAGACCTTGCTGGATTTGGTACTGCCTGTTTTCTGAGAGGCGTTTCATAGCGTGTTGAATGTATGCTACGCCTATGCCCAGATTGATTACCGGATCACCAGGCGTAAGAGCGAATGCACGGAAGTAGTAGTTTAGCGCCGCCATGTAGCTTCCGCCGCACATCAGAACATGTGCGTATAATGCAAAGAGCGCGGGGTCGTGGCCCTTGACTTTGTCCACGTCCTCGATGTTGACATGATTTCTGAAACCGCCTTTGGTCGCTTTGGTGTCCTTGAAGTTAAACTCGATACGCTGTTCTGGGGTAAGGAGTGCGTAGTCAACCGTCTTTATGTAGCGCATGAGTACTTTGTATGCGGGACCAGTTGCAAAGCCTTCGGGAAAAGAGCATAGACGATTGACGGCGCTGTATAAACGGAAGAGGTCGGTACCAAACGGATATTCTTTGAGAAGCCAACGCGCTGCAATAGAGGCTTGCGGTGAGTTGTCGGCTGCAAGGGCACAGGTGAGTCGACATATTTGAAGTTGCTGATGATAGATCTGAGAGCGGTGAAAGATATTGGCCTGGAGGGCAATATCGAGTGTAGCAAAACATTGCTCTTCATCACCCTCGCCAGCAAGCAAAATGGCATAGCGACCAAATGCATCACACCATTTGTCGAAATGGACGCCCCAGAAATCAGTCGGGGGTGTACTAGGTCGTTCTTGGAGTTCAGAGTTTGTCTCGCCGTCCTCGACATTGTTTGCTACCACAGCAAGTACCATCAGTGCGGATTCTTTCCAAAGATCTCCAGCTGTTATGCGTCGGAAGTAGGTCATGAAGTCCTCTTTTTTGTTTGAATAAAACAAGTCAAATGTAGAAAATTCTTCAATCAGCTCTCGGGTAATGGACAAGACTTCTTTGATAGCTTTTTCGTCTCCATCTTCTGCTAGTTCCCATATCTCATCTAGTCGTTTGAAACTGGAGACAATTTCTCGATGTTGAGCTCTCGCAGCCTTCAGATCGTCGGCAGAGTCTGTAGCAAGCTTTTGAAGTTTGCCGCGGAACAGTCTATTTGTAATTGCCTGATATGGCACATCAGTGCCCTCAATCGTAGCCGGCCTGGGTTCGACGTCGGGCGCTGGTTCAGCGTCTTCATCGCGCACATCAAGGAATGCCTGGATCTTTGGTGCCTTGGTTCTCTTTGTTCGGAAAAGACCTTTCTTGGGTCGTTCAGTAGGGGCGATAATTCCTGGGAGCTCCTTATTTCCCGTTTCATTCGTCGAATCGTCTTCTTCGCCATTCTGTCCAGTCGCCTTTTGCATCTTCTTTCTGTTCCTCCGTACAGTGCTTTTTCGAACAGCATACCTACCCCGAGCCTGTCTACGTTGGTTGTAATAGTATACTCTGAGCTCATCGTACGCCTGAAAGCCCAGAGCCTTGAGTTTGTGGCCATACTTATCGCGGTAAATGGTCTCTGCACGATGTCCAGCTTCTTGCCACATGCCCTGGTCTTCGAAGAACTTTGCAAGAATAGCGAGATCATCGTAATTTTTCGCTGGCCATTTCTTTAAGATGGGAATAACTTCTGCCGCCTTTTCAGTTCGCCCTTCGTTCTTTAAGCAAGTGTGCAAGCCGATGTAGCTCATGAGATTGAACTCTCTGGAGTCATTGTCGAACAATGGCTCATAGAAACGCAGCGCATCCTTGTCGTGACCAGTAGCGTGTAGGGCATCGCCGATAATTCGGAAGAGATCTTCATAGTCCCACATAAGAGCATCTGGACCTTGATTGTCTGGCTCCAACATTTCCAGATGGTGCTAATACAATCAACAGACGTACAAATTCATGAGCCACTAATATACTTACCATGGCTTCCTTGAAGTCATCTTTACTTCTACGCAGCCGAAACAACCCAAGTTTGACCCTGATCTCTAGTGGAAGAGTTGAGCCATACTTGGCATCTTGGGAATTCCGCACAAAGTGTGGAACAGCGACACGTCTTGGCTCATCTTCAATATCAAACTCGCAGTCATCGTCAAGTTCATCCCAAAACGTCTCTAAATGTCTGCCTTGCTTCCATCGCGAAAGTGATTTCAGCTTTGTGACACCCGTAGCGTAACTGCCTGCTCGGTCCAACAGATCGAGATAGATGTTGATCAACTCCCAGTCGAGGTCATTCGTGACTGGGTCCCGGCCGGGTTGTGTGAACACATCAATAGCCTCCTCAAAGCTGTCGATAAGTTTGTGGAGATGTATCTTGGTCTGCCTTGGTGAGGCAGTGCCCATCATTGCCATGATCTTCAGCACACTAGTGTCCGGATCTTCTCCCTGCTCTCTACGTGTCTTGAGCATCTTGAGGCCCAGCATCACGCACTTTGACGAATGCCCTAGTTGTGCCTCGATTTCGAGTTTGTGGCTGCGAGCCTCATAGTCGTTGTTGAGCAGGATGATCTCATTCAAGCATGGAAGTATAGCAGCCGACTTATTCTCATCAGTGAAACGTGGGTGTTGCTCCGGGTCTAACTGTTGGATGCGCTCGATGATGAACTGCCAAAGGCCAGGGTCACGCTTCGTTGGCGCCCCAGCTAACAGTACAGCTATGGAATCTTCTTCACGACCCATTTCAGTGTAAATTTCAGAAGCGATGTTGTAGGCATCGAAAATCTCAGGGTTGAGTTGGATAGCTTGCTGAGCAAACGAAAGGGCTGCCTCATAGTCCTTCTCGATGAATTTGGCGTTGGCCTGTTGCTGCAAGGCTTTCCATTCTGCGCCCGGGTCGGCTACAGCGCGGGGACCTCGGGGGCCTTTCTTTCTTCCAGGTTTCCCTTGCTTTCTACCACGTGTAGACCTAGCGCCACTATTACCACCCCGCCCTTTGGTCGAAGGGCGCCCTCTTTTGCCACCACGCCTCCCTCTGGTACTCAACGTGGGTATGATACCACCCATGGCGGGGTTTTTGGCGGACTTTCTGCTATTACTTCTCCCTCTCTTGTACTTGACACGCCCTTCCATGTCCTCGAATTCAACACCCAGCTCCATCTCATCAGGGTCGCCCTCATCTTGCTGTGCATCTTCGGACGAATAATCTGCGTCGATTTCAGAATCGTCTTTCTGGATTTGCAGTAGCCGTTCTCGCTCTTCCTCTTCTTCAAGCATACGTTCATACTCGTCGTCTTCGTCGTCTTCGTCTTCGTCTTCTTCTGAGCTCTCAAACTCGCGATCATAAATCGAAGAGTGAAATTCACTAGCTTCGGTATACTCATCTTCATCCTCTTGTTCAGGGTTCGCTGGGATGAACCCTTCGAAGACCGCCGGCCCACTAGTAGCATAAGCCCTATTAAATGGATCTTGAAAATTGCCACTGGCAAAAGGTGGCAAAGGCTCCTCCTCTTCTAAATCTTCTACAGCATTCAGTGGAATCAAAGGTATGTACGGATTCCGGGCCAGCGGTTGATGGTGGAATTGAGAAGGCTGAAAGTCAGGTTGGTGGTACACTGAGTGGGAAGAAAACGGTAGTCCATTTTGTGGGAACTGAACAGGATACTGCTGTCTGCCATGTTGCGCAGCTGGCTGCATCAAGTTGGAGGTATCATCTTCGAAGGCACTCGGAACAGGTGGGAAGCCTCTATCATCCTCATGATGCTCAGGGTTCCATTGCCTGAAGTATTCATCATCCGGGTTCATTGTTGGCTCTAATACTGCGCGCTTGCATTAGTTGACAACTGTTAGTGGTAGATCAATGCAGCATCTGATACCGAGAGGCTGGTGGTGAAGAAAGCTTTGGAAGCAGGGATTGTTTTCGTTCTAAGAGACTAGCGTCCGTGCTTCGCGCTAGGGCATGTCGTGCAGCCAGGTCGCGTGCCAGCTTACCTCCAGAGCAGCGTACCAGTTTCTCTGATCACATTGCTGGTCAGTATTGGGGTTTCATTATCTGAGGAAATACCAAAGGATCTGGTGGGCAAATTCGACGCATACCCAGAATGCATGATACTTACCGCCAATTCAAATCATGTTTGTTGGTAGCATTTTGGCGCCATCCATGGGATAGCACCAAGAGAACATCGATGCCGATTTACCGACAATGGCCTAGCCTTCTCACTTAGTCTTTTGGGTCCAATAGAAGAGCCCAATATGCGCTACATCTAGGCCCTCGGCAATGTTGCTAGGAAGTATAAGTGGGGAGGGGTTATATCGTTTGGTTTCAGGGCCACAGCAGCTTCTCCGCACACAACACGCGCCACAACTCGTCTGGAAATATAGATAGCCACCTTCTGAATACAACTGTTTGCTTCAAAACACCATAACTCAGCCATGTTCAAAAGGTTTATCATATACAGCTTCGCGTACGCGTCTTTCGCCGTCGCTGCCAGCATACCACAGCATAAAGTACAGCAGCCTCTTCTCCCAGAATATCAATCCGGTGGATTGAAGTCACACAACGTCCATGTCATGTTGGCATTTATTGAGAGTGGAGGCAATATGCAAAAGCTGGCGGAAATACCACTAAATACACGGATCGTCGCTGGTACGTTACTTTGCCGTTGGAGCTGGAGCTTTCGACCATGTGCACATCTCGGACAAGCTTTCTGCCTATCTGTAGACTGTAGCAGCCGTAATCCTCCCCAAGAGCCACTGACACTGCAACTAGGCCTCAATATACCAAATCGCCTAAGCGCCATCAAGATCGCTATGGCAGTCACAGTCAAAGACCGTTCGATATCACTAGAACGCCTGGACAAGATCATGTGCAGAATCACGCCAAAGACGGATGCCAAAGAGAGAGGGGCAATGAAAGACGAAGGGGGGCCAGATGAGCTGCCGTGGTTCATGTTGAGGGACGGCACGGTCGAACTCGAAGATAGTTCGTCAGAATGGTTTCTTGGAGGCAGAGCGATACAAAGCTTCGAGTGCCGTTAACGCGCTACAGTGATGATGACTGGAGCAGACTGTTTGACATCCGATTCAAATGCTAATGTATAATGCTCTATGCTCTCTCTGGGTATATTAAAATGCTGCTTCGATGCCAATCGATATGTCCAAGTCAGGCGAACCCAAACGCCTATTATGCAAAGGATGGAGAGCGATCAGACGTTATTGTCCCCTTCATTCATGCCAACCATTTCGTATTCCCCCGCGCCGTCCCTCCCTCTACCCCTGCCCCTGCCCCTAGACTCGCCGCCCTCTTCTTCGGCCGTCGGTTGCGGTTGCGGTCGCGCGGGCGTCTTGCTCCCAAAGTTGATAGGTCTTAGTTCCCGCCATTGGCATGCCCACACACCCAAGGAAGTCATGATGGTCGCGCTGCATATCTGTAGAGCCCACCAGAAGAGGTTCGCGGGTATCGCATGCGTGTATAAGGAGGTGACGACCAAGTGAATAAAGTGTACGGTAAGGGCGAAGTCAAGGACGAGCTTAGAGCGGGCGATGAGGAGCAGTATGAAAATGGCACTGTAGCGCGTCAGACGGTTGCACAACTCCACGGGGCGGGTAGGTGAGGGCTTACCAGGCGAGGCTATTCAACATCCAGACCAGGCCCAATGTCCATCCAACCGTGGTATCTCCGCTCAGACTCTGCCAGTTGAAGAGAAGATCCAGGCTGATCTCCTTGCCTGCTACTAGGGCAGTGAAGAGGATAAGGATCCCGGCGCATGCATAGTATGCAAGTTGCAGGAGGACAATCTGGGAGAGGATACGGATTGGCGAGAGATCCGCGAGTGCACCGGGTCGAGGGGGACGGCGTCGGCGTGGCATGAATCTGCAGGCGATGCGCTATGGCATGGGAATATGGAGAGGAGAGTCACAAGGTCACGTCAGTTGGTCCTGTAGTACTAGTTGGCAAGGTTGCCTGTTCGCGGATGGTTCGCTGGAAGGGTTCGGCGAAACGTAGAGCGTCAGCGCCGATGTCATAGCGTGGGGACTTTTGCCAAGCACCAATTCGACATTCTGCTCTGCATTAACACTGACAACCCTGCCTACCAGCTCTACCAAAGAACCTTGCGCTATACACTCTACAAAAGTAGGCAACCCTGGAACCCAATTCATGTGAAATATCCATCTCGCTCCGGTCTGACATGTGCGCCAGCTTCAACCTCCTACCTCCGCCTCCATCTCCGCCTCCGCCGCGCCTTTCTCCGCAACTTGACATTCCACAACCATGGGCTGGTTCGGCTCGAGTTCAAAGGACGACTCCGGCGTCAAGAAGACAGAAGGCGGCGCATTTGAGTCACCCTCACGGTCAAATCGCAAACAATGCTACGCAGCACGCGACGCCTTTTTTGAATGCCTTGACAAGAACAACATCCTGGATAGCATAAATACAAAGCCTGGAAGGGACAAGGCTGCAAGCTTCTGTGGACAGCTGGACAAGGAGTTTGAGAAGAATTGCGCACATAGCTGGGTGAGTTGACACTTGGTCTAGTGTTGGGTGACCACATCACATGCCTAGGACCGCAGGAATGGATGGAGGAGAGCAATGCTAACAAACACCAGGTTGAATACTTCAAGAAGCAACGAGTGGTCAACTACCAACGCGAGCAAACCATCAAAAAGATTGAAATGCAAGGCGGTGAGATTACAGCACCGCAGTTACCTCTACCAAGTCAGAACAGGTAATTCGCGGCGCTACTAGAAGATTTGCTCATCTGCCTTGAGCAATAGTCTTGTTTTTCCTTTGACGCCGCTCATGACCCTGTACAATATGTACGATATGTAGTACCAGTAGTAGTATCAGTAAATATATGCGATTCCCTAGCTCGCTTGTAGATGAGCAGGATCAGCATGGCATGCACCACAGAAACAATAACCAGCTTGACTCAAAATGGTATGTAACTTCAAAACCTTGCCATGATATACTTCGTAGTTGCATATAGTGAAAGGGCCAACAAAGTCGGCACTTCTTCACCCTCCAGCATGCATCACATGCAAACTACCCCTCCCCATCACATTCTGCACGCCTCTTTAATCAAGGGGCCCATGCACATGCACATGCACATGCACATGCACATGTACTTACGGTCAGTAAGTATGCATGCCCCAATACAACATAACAAAGCCCGAACTATCCACCTGCGAACTTATTTCTCACTTATAAAGATTAGTAAAACAAGTCCGAATAGACACGGACATGTATGTGGGGGCCGACTACATTCGCACTCGAAACCCTATTACTTCCATACATGTTAAGCGCCAACATGCCACAATGTCGTCACCCGGCCCCGAAACCATGCGCGCACATCCCCGAGGGAAGTTGCAGTCCGCAAACTATATGTGCCCCCCCCCCTACTCCCCCCCTTTCCCCCCAACGAAATGAAAGATGATCATCGAGCTGGGCAAACAAAGCTTTGCGAGCAAGTAGAAACAAATTGCTACCACACACACGTGCACTAACTATCCAGTCTCATGACCAACACTCATCTACGTACTACTATGTAGAAATACCCAGCCAAAATTAAACAAGCGTGCACATTCCCCTCTAGCTCCCATGCACTCCAGACGCACGGCCCCTAGTTACATTATTCATCAACAAGCAGCCATACCGAGTGCCTCCGTCCAAATCTCATCGACATCTACATCCCGTGTCTTGGCATTTTACTTGTCCCGTGCGCATTTTGCCTCGGTCGCAAGACCAAAGAAAGAGAAAGCAAAGGAAATGGAAAAGGATGAAGGTTATACCCGTTAGGGGAAAGCTAGCGTGATATCTGTATCTATCTATCTATCTATCTATATATATATATACGTATATGTAACCAAGTACCTTTGTTACTTCCGGCAAAAAAAGGAGCATAATTCTTCTTGGGGGTACATAGAAGTTCCTAATAAAAAAAAAGAGATCCAACTGGGGGTGGGCAAGCGAAGCACAGAGACAGACAGAGCGTTAAGCCGAGGTTTAAAAAAAAAGTCGCATGTAAGACGGAGTATGCACCGTTGCAGCGAGGCGACGGAGAACAAAGTAAAACAGTAAAAAAGGGTTCATGCAAATAGAGTTTAAGTTACGCACGTAAGGCAATTGAAATGGCCGAACGGACAAGGGGAGTAAGAGGGTCTGTGTGCCGTAGATGTGAGTTACTTATGTCCGCACGTTTGCGGAACGCATGGAAGCAAGGATGGACGATGGGAGGGGTGGAAAAGGAGTGCCGGTAAGCACAGCCCAAAGAAGAAAAAAAATGACCCGAGGCTGATGGCGTGTGGGCATCAGGGTAAAACAACAAATCGGACGAATTTTTCTGAAGAGTTGAAAAAAAGGAAACCAGCAATGGACATTGTAGATTGGAAACACTTTATTGCACATACACATATGGATTCGATTCTCCCTTCCCCTCCTCCTCCTTCTCCTCCTTTCCTCATCCCCGCCCTTGCACTTTCCCCGCGACCGACGACCCGCTCTAACGTCGCCCCGCGCCTGAACAAGGTAAAAAGCAGATAGCCAAAGAAAAAAGAGACAAAAACAAAAGAATAGATGGGGCATAAAGTTAGGCCGTGTGTGACTACAAATGTGTTCTCACAAACCACAAGTGGTGCAAGCAAAGTAAAAAAAACCACTTGTCGTCCATAGTTTACCTAATACATCTGTATATTAAATACTTGATTGGCTACCACCATACTTTTCAAGCCATCCACCCACCCACCCCCTCCCACAATAAGGCGTTGGTAGCGTTTTAGCCGCAGCATCGAGCAGCAAAGCCCCAAATCGCGCCACTTGGTCAGAGTTTGTCGGGTTCGGCGAGATCTGAGCTTTATTTGTCTCGGTTATCTCTCTGTGCAGACCAAAGAGGGCCGCCGCCGGCGCCGCCAACCCCACCCGCCCACCTGCTACATATCCCATGACTTCATGACTGAGTCAAGTCCATTTTGGCCCTTCCTTCATTTTTGCCCTTTTTACCCCTCTATTGGCTCTCTCCCGCGCCTGCGCGGAGGTTATTTCCGCCTTTTTGATTGCCAGCATGAAACGGTATATGGGTGTAGGTGGTATATGTGTACTTAGTTTGTATGTGCATAATGTAACCTTGTACTGCCCTTGATTGCGGAATTCTCGTGTCCTTGCAGTTGAAACGTGGCACAGGCGACTATTGATTTCTTTGTTGTGCCTCGTTCTCGTCGGGGTTTTTCTTGGGTGGTAGTCAACTTTTGTCACCCTTTCACCACTTTGTTGGCCAAATAGTGGCAGGATCGAACTCGCGCCTAAAAATGTCCACGTCAGACATGCAGCCCTTGCTTGGTGATCCAACCATGCTATTGTCGATGGCAAAGACTACATCCTGAAATGCGCCATGGAACTCTTCTTCCTCAAAGAGTAATTGTCTCCACATGCACGCTACTTCCTGCGCCGGGTTGCGGAAGATTGGTCCGAGACCAAACGCACCCAAAACCAAGTTTCGATGCCCGCAGTAGGATGCGATGCGCAGCACTACTCGCATCTTCTCTCGCATCAACTCTTTTTCTTGTGCAAATGAATACTTGCAACCGGTCTCATCAAGTTTTGGACGCCGAACTGGGGCGACTGATATTACGGGAAGTGAGGCCATGTCTGCAAACGGCACATAGTCTTGTTCCGGACCGGCTCTGAAAACGTCTGTGGCTTGTTAGTAGTGAGTTTTGTGCCGAGGCTGACTCTTGGCTAGCACCCCAACATACACACTTCGGGAGAGTAGATGCCACCTCTTTGTGGGATGGGGTAGAAATTCTCTTCGACGCCTAATTGTGCGTTCCAGGGCATGGTGAGTGCGTGGACCAGGTTGCTTCTCCGTGCAAAGCACTCTTCTGGGGCCATGAGGCCAGATTCCCAGTCGCCACCTGCGCGCTTTTCGTTGGCTACATTGACCACGGGAATTCTCTTGCAGTTTGGATCGGCATTGAGAGCGCTTTGGTACCAGCCCAGGGCATAGTTGACGGGGTCGCCCTCCATGACTGCGACTCTGGTCCGTTGTGATGAGCGCTTGTCGACATTGACTCGTATTTGTGCAGAATCTGGATAGAGATATGACGTCTTGGAGTCTCGAATGTAGTGTTTCCAAATGTGAGGCATCCATACTCGCTTTGCTTCGGCTGCTATTTCAGAGGGTTTTGGTCTTGATTGTGGCATGACGATGGTGACGTAGGTGGAGTGTTGGCTGTTTCGTGAGCAGAGGTTGGCAGAGCAGCAAGGGAGGGTGAGTTGGGGGAACGAGTCTGGAGAAACAATGGCACGGGGGAGGGTAGTGATTTACAGCAGCACGAGACTTGAGCAAGGCAGTGCGGGGGAGGGAGCGGGAGGGAGTGAGGGCCTGTGACCAGACGGCGCCAGGCCGGCCAAGGGACAGTATATCAGTCGAAGGCGGGTTTTGCAACGGGCGTGTAATAAGGCAAGCTAGATCGTAGCCCCAGATCGAGTCGGCGACTAGACTAGGGCAGCAGAAATGCACCAGCTACAGAAGCGGCAGTCGTCTGCGTGAATCTGGCAGACCCCTGTGTGTTGGGGCACGCGAGGGGTGGCATTCTCACAGCAGACACGGAGACGGCGGTTGGAGGGATGGAGACATGATGCATGTACTAGGTGGCCGGCACTGCTGTGAACCCAGCCAGCTGCCAGGCACCTGAAGCCACAAAGAGCCGTGTCGGGTTTGCTGGGATGGGCAAGGCAGGGATGCGTGGCTGAATCGATCGGCCAGACCTCGAAGCGATCTGTATCGGGTCGGAAACGGGCTAGAAGGATCTGGCGGCACTAGACAGCCGATGATGACAGCTTACTAGCACTTGGTAACCAAGATCCTGCACGATATAGCGCCGCAGCAATAGCGTCGGCACTAGAATCCAGATGCAGGGCACCATGGCACATGTCCTGCCATGGAATCAACGCCGGCTTACCGTCAAGCCCGCCATACGTAGCCGGGCCACTGTGCCACAAAGTGCGTGTTTCCCTCACCGCCAGCCAGGTGGCGCCAGCAGGCAACGAGCGGCGGCGACAAAGGGCCCTTGCTGCGGGACATGGCCGCCCGCGGGGACGAGAAGGATGGCGGTGGTGAAGAGGGGGGCTGCTTACATACGTGCAGGCGTATATCCATACAAACACATACACATATACATGTACATACGTAGGTGTATATGGAGTATACATCTATGCTTTTGCCAGCGAGTTGTGGCGGCCGTGACAGTGTCTGCATACGTGCGTATGTACGCGTATGTCTAAGGGCCAGGGCTGAATCTCGTGCTGCAAGCATGTAAAAAGAAGTTTGTCCGCAGGCATATGTATGTGGTATGCATATGCGTACGTATGGTTGCAAGTACATACATCCACATGTAAGTACTTCGTCGTGTAAATCCCCTGCTCGCAGCTAGTGTTTCAGCGCGGGTGGCCTGTCGCTCACACGAACGATTAACGAGCCCTCGAGAACGGCCAGGTTGGCGCGATCCTAGCGCGGGGCCCAAGCGCCAGCTCGCTTTTTCCAAGCTTCCTACACAACGTCAACGGCAACGGCCATTGCTGTTTAGTTGCTGTTTGGTTGCTGTTTAGACGCTACACCGCACTGCTCGACAGGTGCAATCTGCCGCCGCGTAAATGAGGTGCGTCCTGCGTCCGCTGACGACTCCTGTCCGCCCCCAGCACGCGTCTCCAAACCACAGCGCCGCTTCTCCCTGGCCTCATGCATGGCCGACATGTCGTCCTCGCTGTACTTCGACCTTTCGCCCCAGCACCATTGCTGAGCTGCTGAGGCCCTCTGCGCACTCGCCCTCTGCACGCCCGCCTCCCCCGGACGGTGCCACGCTGACGGTCAACGGCTATGTGCGCACTGTACGCAAGCAGAAGCGAATTGCTTTTGCCGCCATAGGAGACGGCTCGACCTTGCGCACCCTCCAGGCCGTCCTCCCTCCCCAGCTAGCAGAAGGGTCAGTCGCCGCCTCTCGTGGTACTTGTCCAGGCGCTGACAAGCCGCTTCATCAGGCTCTCAACCGGCGTCGCAGTCACAGCCACCGGCAAATGGACGCCCTCGCCAGGCCAAGGACAGTCCCATGAGCTCCACGTCACTGGTGTGCGCATACTGGGAGACAACGATGCCACCGTGAGTTCGATTCCGTGACCTGCAGTGACTGTCCTCACTATCTAATTGCATCAATCCCTCTTAGGCCTACCCAATACAGAAAAAATTCCACACCCCAGAGTTTCTTCGCACTCTCCCGCATCTGCGAAGTCGGCTGCCGTTCAACTCGCTTATCCTGCGGTTGAGGTCTCTGGTCACAGCTCAAGTAACAAACTACTTTGCGAAACACGACTTTGTCCAATGCCATCCGCCAATCATCACGTCTTCGGATTGCGAGGGCGCAGGCGAGGTTTTCACCGTGGCGCCTGAAGCATCATCTGCTCATGATCAAAGCTCCGCCAACCAGACTAAACCCCATCAAGACTTATTTTTTGGTTCTCCAAAGTACCTGACAGTCTCGAGCCAGCTCCACCTTGAGGCTCTAGCTCAGTCGGTGAACAGGGTCTGGACTCTGTCCCCCACGTTCCGTGCTGAAAAGAGTGATACAGCCCGTCATCTTAGTGAGTTTTACATGTTAGAAGCCGAAATGGCCTTTGTCGACGACGTCAATGTCGTCATGGACACGGTAGAGGACATGCTGCGCTCCATTGCTTCCGAGCTGCAAACTTCGGCTGTAGGCCAGGAGCTCCTCGAAGCGCGGACGCGGGACCAGGAACAAGAGAGTACATCTGTGTCGCACGTTGCGCTCGCACGACGGTGGCAGGGGCTGATAGCCAGGCCGTGGCCAAGGATTACCTACAAAGCCGCCGTACAGCATCTCAAGGACGCTACATCTCAGGGCAAGGCCGAATTCGAGTACCCGCCTGGCCATGAAGACGGCCTCCAGACGGAACACGAACGTTTCCTGGCCGAAAGCATGGGAAATGGCGGGCCCGTTTTCGTCACTGACTACCCACGTAACATCAAGCCATTCTACATGGCGCCTTCGACGGGCGCGGCAGCTGGTGATGGCGCAGCATCAACAGTTGCGTGCTTCGATTTACTCGTGCCCGAGATTTGTGAGCTTGTGGGGGGCTCCATGCGTGAACATAGGCTGTCTGATCTTGTCCAGTCCATGGACGCCCACGGCCTCCGACACACGACTAATGAATCGACTGACGCATCAGACGGCTCCCTACAGTGGTATGTCGATCTCCGGAGATACGGCAGCGTTCCGCATGGCGGGTTTGGCCTCGGGTTTGATCGGCTTCTGTGTTACCTGGCGGGTGTTTCTAATATCAGAGATGTAGTCAGCTTTCCCCGGTGGCACAAGCGGTGCGACTGCTGATATGCAGTTGAAATTGGAGGTCCTCTAGTATCTCGGATCACGACATTGTAGTGTTGACCAGCATGGTACTTTGTGACGCGCCATGAAAGGGTGCTGGAGATTATTGCTTGTTGTAGTGATCGAGACCGAGGGCCCATTGTACCTGTGCGCTGCAACCACCCTCTCGGTCAACTGGTGAGACCAAGCGGGCTAGCCTATTAAACAAGCTACCTTGCCACGAAATTTCACCATCCCAAAGATATTATTTTAAGCAAAAATTTCGATAAGACAAATGCACTAACTCCGTATTTACTACACCAAAATGCATATTAACTAAGATACTATCAGTGCAACAGCAGCAGCAACAGCCGCCATAAAGGCTTCAAGCGGGCTTCATACCGTCGGTGCTGGGCGATTTTATCTGAGACTTCGACCGACCGAGAATCACCACTGCTCCGAATCCTGACAGGCCGAAGTCGCACCGACTTTGGGGCTGCAAACAAGAGTGTCAGAAATTGATGTCCGCTCTCATACTACTATACACATGGCAAAGCTTGCTGCTTCGGCTCATCATCACGTGCGCAACAGTGAAGTGTTGTCAGTTGTCATGTCGCATTTGGTTAGCCATGGCAGTCGAGGCCTATGCTGCTTATTTGATGCCGATATTGGCCATTAATCAGCCAGAGGGTCCAGAGTAGAGTAGAGTACGCTACCGTGAGCCGCTGGCAGCGAGGTGGGGGTGGCAGAGTCATGCTACACCACCACTCAACAAAAGCTTTTGTAAAATACAATTCGCGTAGTCTGCGCCTGCGAAACAGGCGTTGTGGATGGCCTGAGACGTAGGCGGAGATGATCTGATAAGATACGGGGAATTACCACAACTCCTCTCGTCTCGCCTCGCATCTCCGGCAGGCTTTCGCAGACATTCGCTGTCACACTCGTAATGTACTCCATCTCCGCGGCTACGTGCAAAATTATTTGGAAGCATTTGCCGCAGTGGTGGCGGCTGGCCAGTCGAGAGGCGCGGAAGTGAAGCATGTCTGTACATAGATACAGCCTACTGGCACGCATACACATTGGCTTGCGCAGACAGAGCGTGACCATCCATCAGACTCCGGCATCGCAGCGACTGATAACAACGGCCAGGTTGATGGTCGATAGAGTAGAACCCCGGCCGCTGCGTTTTGGGTCTGATGTCTCGGCGTTCGGCTGAAGTCATCTCGCGCTTCCGTTACTAGTTGCAAACAAAAGTGACAACTTCAATTTCCGACGAGCGTCAACCCACCGCCGTCGCCCTCTTGCACCACC
This sequence comes from Bipolaris cookei, assembly GCA_002286855.1. Lineage (NCBI taxonomy): Eukaryota > Fungi > Ascomycota > Dothideomycetes > Pleosporales > Pleosporaceae > Bipolaris > Bipolaris cookei. The sequence continues at coordinate 77,171 of NRSV01000029.1, forward strand.
CTGGGACCTATCACGAATCATTCCCGACTGTCTCTCTTCAAGCCGCCAACCTGGAATCCGCGGCCCCTGCAGCCGGCCGTCTTATGGCCCCCCATGATCGACCAGCAGTTCCTGTCGAAGAAGAGCACGAGTACAGCTCCATTGCACCGCCGCCGTGAAAGACACCAATCGCTGACTTGCGCGCCAGCTATGAAGCACTCCCACCGAATTTCTCCCTCACGGCCAACATGCTCGCAGGCGCGTTTGCAGGCGTCGCCGTACGTCCTCCGGAATCGCCGCCGCAATATACTCGCCCCGGCTGACTTGACGACAGGAACACTCAGTGATGTACCCAGTAGATTTGCTCAAGGTGCGCAACATGCCTATCACTTCCTCGCAGCCTGCGAGCCATGCGCTGACTGTCGACAGACTAGAATGCAGATCGTCAACCCCTCGCCAAGTGCCATGTATAGTGGTATTTCGAACGCCATGGTCACCATATCCCGAGCCGAAGGGTTCTGGTCGTTATGGAGAGGCTTGTCTAGTGTTGTAATAGGCGCGGGTAGGCAAACAACTGCGCAGATTATGGCCAAGTGTAGCTGACGGATGATACAGGCCCCGCGCATGCTGTCTATTTTGCATCGTACGAGGCCACAAAGCACGCTCTCGGTGGAAACGAAGGAGAGAGCCACGAACATCACCCTCTTGCAGCAGGTGCGCAATCCCACCCGCATTAGCATTCTACCAAGCACTTGCTAACTGTCAACAGCTGCTAGCGGTGCCGCGGCCACCATTTCCAGCGATGCATTGATGAATCCGTTTGACGGTAAGAGGCATATTACCACAGCGCCCCGCGTCTACTGAACCCCGCAGTCATAAAACAACGCATGCAAATGCACGGCTCGATATACAAGTCTGTCCCGCAATGCGCCCGAGAGGTTCTCCGCACAGAGGGCATTGGCGCATTCTACGTTTCCTACCCCACAACATTATGCATGACGGTCCCCTTCACAGCCCTGCAATTCATGGCATACGAATCTCTCTCCAAAGTCATGAACCCTACCGGCCGATACGATCCCTATACACATTGCTTCGCGGGCGGTGTTGCAGGTGGATTTGCAGCGGGTCTTACCACACCACTTGATGTTATCAAGACGCTGTTACAAACGCGAGGAAATGCCAGAGATATGGAACTGAAGAATGTCTCAGGTCTGGTGCAAGCTGCAAAGATCATCCACCAAAGAGAAGGATATAGAGGATATTTCCGTGGCTTGAAGCCTCGAATCATCACCACGATGCCCAGCACTGCCATTTGCTGGTAAGTTATTTTGTAACCCGCCTAGTCTGGTATTGTCTAACTCAAAGCAGGTCTGCATACGAGATGGCGAAGGCCTTCTTTATCCGGAGAAGTACAAACTCGTCCACGGCTATATAACGAGACGACGATCCAGACTGGCCCCTTTCCCAGGCATCATTTACAGAAATTGCCAGAGTATGACGATGCGCGCTTTGCAAATCGAATAATATACCTGCGGCGTCGCGGAGAGGATATTACTGCAGTACTGGGCATTTACGACGAGGTCCAGCATTCTGTGTAGAGCGGGCAGAGCGAGAAGATGTGTCGCGACACTCCTTACTTGGCATTGTGTAGTGACAGACGCTTTGAGGTTCTTCCAAACGCTTTATTTGGCAGCGCCTAAACGTTTGGTTATGTGAGCGCATGGTGGCTTGCGCAGATAATTGTACCATAGGAGAAATTCAAGACTGGTACCGCTTACGACACATCTATTGACTTTTTCATAATATGCATACTTTGTCTTTCACTACTCAAACGTCGGTGGTCTTGCGGCCAACAGATTCTTGCTGAAGAGTTAAAGTCTTTACGTCAATTTCTTTTTTTTTGAACTTTCACATCTATTGTAGTAAGCTTCTCCGTAGGTGCGTAATCGATAGACGACGGCCCGCTCCTGTTTAGCTTCTGGTCACGTACCCCACTTTCGCATGCACATGCGCCTGTCTCGTGGATATCTTTTGCGAGTGTAGGCGTTTATAGAGTTGAACCTGACTTACTGTACTCACTGTGTTGGGGTGTCCATGTTTGGAGAACGCCACCGCAGCAGCTTGTTTTGTTTTGCTCGGTTGCCGTTACTCAGCCTTCGAGGGTGCGAATATGCACTGGGCGGCAACCTACTACGTCACGCCCCAGCGCGAAGCTAAGGCTGGCGCATGCAACAGACGACCCTGCCAATACCAGCCCAGGCCTTGGTGATAGATACTTATTCCTGTCTCTGCATCCTACACCAGCTTAAAGTGGACGCGCAATATCTACTTCCTTCGCTATGCGCGCCAACACCACCCAGAAAGCCTACGACGAGGCTTTCTTGGCCTGCTCGACCGCAGTGTACTTTGAGAGCCAGGTCAGCGCTTGTCAACCCAACAATGTCGCGTACGATGGAAAACACTAACCAAAGTCCTCGCAGAACAACGAGCCAGAAGCATTGCGATCTTGGAAGACAGCCCTCGACCATATCAATTACCATAATTCTCGTCGCAACCCCTTGACGTACCGCCCCACAACCGAAACAGAGAGAGCACTCATCGAATCGCTACGTCAGCTGCAACTACAGTGCAAGGAGCGCGTAGATCTCCTGGAAACCTTGAAAAGGAGCCGAGAGGATTCGAGGGAAAGTTTGACTTCAATGTCGTCTGACACGAATACACCAGTTGCACCATCTCATGGAGCGTCTCAATTACCAAATGGAGCGAACCCGTCTTCTTCGTGGCTTGGGGGTAGTTCTATACCGCCGTTGGATTATACCGATCTCTCACGACCACCGTTACCTTTGCGCCCTGCAATGGTGCCCCGCAAAAGCTCCGGCAATGGGTCAATACAAGAAAACAGCCTATCACAGACTCAGTGCGCATCGAATTTGTCTCCGGGGCCTGTGGGCGAGAACAAGGCGCGTACACCATCCCCAGAGAAAAGCGGTAGATTGTTGCGGACACTGAGACCTGGAAGGGAGAGCAAATCATCATCAGGAAAGATGCCCAACTCGTTGAGGAGCCGCCCCGATGCTTCAAAAGCAGCTACTCAAGCATGGACTGTCAGAACTGCATCAGCTTCAAGCCGCCCTGTTCTGCGCCCGTCAAACCCGTCAAATTCTCCAACGATTGCTTCAGTACGCTCATCAGTAGACAGGTCGGCTGCTGAGAGGCCGAGCATATCCTCAAATATTCAGTCGCAGCTACCATATGTACAAGCACCGCTTTCTTCCAGAGCTGAACAACGCTTGGCATCTATTGCTCATGCAGCTCCAGCCCCTGTCGACGATAGCGAGCCTCAGCCTACCAGAACTCGAGCTTTTGAGCGAGCAGCACCGCCACTTCCCCGAAAACCAGTAGATTCAGGTCGATTGGTGGGCACGCCATTGGGAAGCACAACACTGCCTTCGTACCGAAACGAGTATCCCAAAACTACGCCTGATCCGCGAAATCTTGCTGCATCGGCAGCGGCACACTCATATGGCGACTGTGGTGTTGAGAGAGGGGATGGAAAGGGGAGTGTCATGTGGGATCCAACCACACGACGGCTAGTACCGAAACCTGCGAACAACAACGTGCGCACACGAACTGATTCCGAGCAAGACGATCCACCTGAATCTATAGCAGTTGGAGTTGACGGGAACATTGCCAAACAAAGACGGTCTCCAGTACAGAAGGTCAGAGCTAGAGGAAACTCGATTCGTGCAGAACTACCTGATACCCCGAGCATGGACAGTGCCAAGGGCGACGAAGAACTAGAAGAGACGGACGAATGGAAACGACGAACAGAAGAAATCATGAAGAATCTTCCACGAGGCGTCGACAAGCAAGCAGCGCAGCAAATCCTCAACGAGATTGTGATACAGGGAGACGAAGTACACTGGGATGATGTATCGGGATTGGAGGTGGCAAAATCAGCTTTGAAGGAAACAGTTGTTTACCCGTTTTTGAGGCCGGATCTGTTCATGGGTTTGCGAGAGCCAGCACGCGGAATGCTTCTCTTTGGACCTCCGGGAACCGGAAAGACAATGTTAGCAAGAGCCGTAGCAACCGAGTCAAAGGCGACGTTTTTCGCCATTTCTGCAAGCAGTCTAACATCCAAATTTCTGGGCGAATCAGAGAAACTTGTCCGTGCACTGTTCCAGTTGGCTAAGATGCTTGCGCCATCAATCATCTTTGTTGATGAGATTGATTCACTCCTTTCGTCACGGTCCAGCTCTGGGGAACACGAAGCAACACGTCGCATAAAGACTGAATTTCTCATCCAGTGGTCTGATCTACAAAAGGCGGCTGCTGGAAGTGCAGTGACTGAACGGGAGAAAGAGAAAGGCGATGCTAGTAGAGTGCTTGTGCTGGCTGCAACGAATCTTCCATGGGCTATTGACGAAGCCGCAAGACGAAGATTTGTAAGGCGACAATACATTCCACTGCCAGAGGACTGGGTCAGGAAGCAGCAGATCAAGACGCTGCTGAGTCATCAGAAACATGAGCTTAGTGGTGAGGACCTCGATCGTTTGGTAGAGCTTACTGAAGGTGAGTGTATGCGATCAATGTTTTGTGGGCATATGGCTAATATCACAACAGGCTTTTCTGGGTCTGATATCACAGCACTTGCCAAAGACGCCGCCATGGGTCCTTTACGCTCACTAGGGGAAAAATTGCTTTTCATGACTATGGATCAGATACGGCCAATACAATACCAAGACTTTGATGCTAGTCTTCAGGCCATCCGACCGTCTGTAAGTAAACAGGGACTGAAGGAATTTGAAGATTGGGCTGCACAGTATGGTGAGCGCGGAGGTTAAGGGATCAATCACCTGGATGTAGTGATTATGTGTATATTACTGGGTCTACCGTAATGGGCACGGGGAAATATCACAGCAAACAACACTCGTTCCTGCCTCGGTCGGGGGCGACTCCTTCCTGCTACGACATGCACGAGACTTGGCGTCATCTCACAGTGAGAAATCCAACTTTTTAGCTTTTAACCAAAACTATTCACTCATTCATTCCATACATCTCATAAGTGCAAAATGGCGCCGCGTAAGAAGACTGAAGAAAAGGCCTCAGCCAACGAGGCAGCAAACATGGTGCTGCTCTACCTGCGTGAGTATTTCTTCCTCTCAGATACACACACGCGCATACTACGCCTCTTGGTTTCACATTAACACCGTCGCATAGGCAAGCAGAACCGTCCGTACTCGGCCATCGACGTCTCAGCCAACCTGCACAACAAAGTGACCAAAGGTGTGTCTCGTTTCGCATGTACAGGCTATCTAGCTTTGATGCAGAATAAACTAAACAATGAAGTAGCTGCCGCAGCAAAGATTCTCAAGGATTTGCATGAGCAAAAATTGATTGAGGGGCGGATGGCAGGTATGTAGGGGGTTTGATTGCTTCACTGCCTTGGCTTCATCAAGGCGATGTGACGGGGAAACTGATATATACTTTTTGTGTGGACTAGGAAAACAGATTGTATATCATGCTTTGCAGGTGAGTTTCCGATACCCGCTTCCACATTCTCTAACGCCTTCCTTTACTCCTCCTTTCTTTTCCCAAAGCTAAAAAGTCTGACTTCCATGCAGGACGCAGCAGATGCATGCACAACCGAACAACTCGCTGCCCTCGACGCTGAAATAGCCAATCTGCGTACGCAAACCGCCGCTCTAAATGCTACGGCCAAGACTCTACGATGTACGCTTGCATCGGTGACTTCTACGCTGAGCACGGCGGATTTGATTGCAAACGTGGACTTGCTGGAGGGGGAAAAGGCAGAGATTGAAGAGAGGCTAGATGGGTTGAGGAAGGGGAGGGCAAGGATGGTGAGTTTTCTGTTCTCTCATCTTCATACTAGGCGTTGGCATCACTAGATTTACCCAGTGTTGAGGAATTAAAAAAAGGAGGCAAAATTACTGACAAGACGTGAATACATACAGGTCACACCAGCGGAGCGTCAAGCAGTTGAGCAGATGTGGAAGAAGAGCGTGAGGACGGCTAAGAATCGAGAGAAGATTGCGCGCGAAATGTGGAAGATTATCGCGGATAACTTGCCGGATGACGAGGCGAGGGAGGAGCATAGGGAGATGTTTGATCTGGATGGTTAGCGGGATCCATGTATGGTGTGCAAAGACGAAACGTAGCAACCATGCTATACATAAATGGGCGAGAGACGTTGAAATGAGAAGGGAATCAAAGAAGAGATGAGAGCAAATGCAATCAAGACACCAACTACTCATGTTCAATTTAATGGTCATTGTCCCATTGTCGTAGTATGCATTATATACAAATAGGTATCCAGAATCTGTCGTTAGATTTCTTCAGTTGATGAGAGAGTAACAGATATAGTCAAAGAAAGGTGGAGAAGAAAACGCCCTTATGCAATGCAAACACCCACCCGCATGCCATGATGGGAATAATATGTTAAGCAACAAAGCATCAAAAGTGGATTCAACAGAGACGTATTTGGTATCCAGATATTTTTTTAAAAAATAAAGTGACAAAAAAGAAGGACGAAGAGGTGGCAGATGGGATCAAAGATCTTGCCTACCACCTCGTTGATAAGAAAAGGAGCCGTGGAGATCATTTCGAATATCCTCGGACAGGGTATCATGGGCGTCAAGGTCGTCGAGGGCATCGCTGACACGGGCGAGTTGGGCCAGTGTTTTTGCTAGAGCCGCGCCCTCTATGCGGCCACGGTCTACGTTGACAAGGAGCATAATGGGGAAGGGAAGACCGACAAGGATGGCTAGGAACCAAAAGGCCTGTTTGAAGAGAAAAATTAGCTTGCTGGTATTCATAGTCACAACAAGGAGAGGAAAACATACCGGTCTGATTTCTCCATAGGCGTCTGTAATTGCACCTACAATGGCGGGGCCAAAGACACTGCTGCCCTTGTCGGTAATAGCATACAAGGCGTAAAATGCGGCTTCATAGCCAGGAGGAATGAGTTCACCAAACAGTGCACGGCAGTAACTGCTGAGACCACCGAGCACAAAACCGTAAATGGCACCCAGAGGATACATTTCCCATTGCTGCTGTAGACCTAGGAATCCCAGTCGCTGAACTGCTGGGATGTAGCCAAGGAGGCCGTAAATGGGAATAGTTTCGAAAAGCAGGATGCAGAGCAAGATTGTTTGCGTGGGCGACAAGTGGAAAAAGGACGCGAGGCGTGACCAGAGAAAGGCGCCTAGAACGCCAAAGACGGTTGCGATGACATTGATGAGGGCCAACATGGCATATGGCATTCCGAGTGTCGTCTTTGCAAAGAGGACTGCTGTGCCCGAGACTGTGGCTATGCTGTCTGATAGCAGGAACCAGGCTGCAAGGAAAAGCAGCACGTCCTTGAGATGGCGGGCATGGGTTACAGTGCGGCCGAGTGATTTCCACGAGTAGCTAAAGTATGCGAGGGCGGTGCGGAAACTGGACGTCTGCTCCCCAATATGCAAGGGTGGGCCGGGGCGAGGTCGAAGCCAACGGGCGGTCGGGAGAGTGAAGAGGAACCACCATGCGCCGATGATGAAAAGAACCAGGCGAAGGCCAAAGTTTGAAGACTTGAAAGCAATGACTACGAGAATGCCTACAGTTTGGACAACCAGGGCGGCAATGTATCCAATTGCAATGCCGTAGGATGAAATTTTGGTGGCAAGGGAAAGTTCGACCGAGGAAGCGTTTGTGGTCTTTGCCCTTGGGATGGTCAGGTCGACGCTTGGCGGAGTATGGGGGAGCAGTGCGGTGGTGGCATCTGCAACTTCTTCAAGGAGGCCTTCGCGCTCTACAAGGTGGCTGGCATAACGTGCATCTCGGACTATGTTTTCCTGGGTAGGCGTTTCTCCGCCTCTTTCATCGTCTTCTTCGGTCGTGACTTCGTCGTCAACCTCGTCCTCGTCCTGGTCCTCGTCTTCGTCTTCGTCTCTGTCGATGAAGGAGGTTGCGGCGCTGATGTCTGCATACTTGACGGTGGGATGGAAGCGTACGAGTAAAGGCAAGAAGCTGTTGAGTAGAACGAAGCTTGCGCCGAAGCATGTGTTTGCGATTATGGCGAGGAATGCGCCCAGGATGTAGATGCTCGGGACTACAGGCAGAAACAGCATGGTGGCTATGCTGCCGATGAAGGCGAAATAGAGGAGGAACGTCTTTCTGAACCTGCCGTGGTCGGCGGCGCCGCTCATGCTAATAATCAACAGAGCTTGTATGAGGACGGATATGCTGAACGTGTACATGGCGAAACTAGCCGTGTTGATTTCAACGCCGAGGATGTAGACTACGCATTGTCCCTTTTCAGGACCTGGTTTGAACAAGGCGCCAATGGGAGAGGTGGATAAGGCACTGGTGGGGGACACGGCGGGTATCGTAGCCTTGCATGGCGTGGAGCGGTCGGCAAGCAGGACGCCATTTTCGCGGGCAAGTTGCTCGAGAGTGACGGGTATGAAGGAGCCAATTCCACAGACGACAAAGACCTGGGCAGGGTTAGTGGGGTGCGGGGAGGATGATGGTGGAGATGGAGGTGGAGGTGGAGGTGGAGGAGAAAGGGCAGTCAGTATGTAGTTACCTCAGCGGCCCATCCGTACATGTAGAAGCCGCGGAGCTCCTTGTCGCTGGTCAGGCGCGTGTCCTCGCCATGATATTGGGGGCGGTCTGGGGCAGCCTCCATGTCGAAGTGGTGATGATCAGACAGGCTCTGCTCATCGTCTGCCTCGTTGGACTGGGAGATGGAGAGGATCGAGGCCTTTGACTGGGACGAGGCATTTCGGGCGATGGCTGGTCGCTGGTAGGGCGGAAGCTCGGGCGCGCGCGGTGCCATGGAAGCAAGCAGGGCTTACACTAATTGGCGGAGGAGCGTCACCGCGACAGAGACATTGCGAAAGGAAGGGAGAGGCGGCGGATAAATGCGCAGCAGACGACAGCCGCCCAATGGCCAGGAAGAGGCTAGCTGGATCTGTAGGAGGAGGGTGTGTGTGTGTATCGAGACATGTGTGGATGTGCAAGCCAGCTGGGGGGTGGGCTTGTTGGGTCGACAGCGGGCGATCCCATGGTCGCTGCTGGGCGGGCGACGACCTGGGCGTGTGACGATGGCTGCGCTGGCCATGGGCTAATGCTGTGTTGTGTATGGACATGCATTTACAGGTGTATTCACATATACATGTATCCAGGTATGTATACATTTACATGTACACACATATATGCTTATACACGTACTACATGGACACATACTACGGAGGTAAACAAGCACACACTTCCTCCAGAGCCTGCCCAGCCTGACTCGCTCTTGGATGCACGCCAAGACGGCCCCCCGGCCAGGCCAGGGCTGATGTGATGTCTCGCCGTCAACCTCACCCTCTTTGCATCCCCACCCACCCACCGCCAGACGAGCCCCATCCAGGCCAACACCCTCTCTAACCGCCCCAGCCGACAATGCCATAGTCGCCCTCCAAGCCCCAACCCTCCGCTCCTTTGTCTTCACCCTCGCGCCCCGTCCGCCCGCCGCGCCCTCAGTCGCCAGGTCCTGCGCGTCGCATCCAACCCTCGCCTCGCCTCGCCTCGTCTTTCACCTGTACGCCCGTATCATCGCCTTTTCGCCCTCCTCAAGCAGTGCAGCCGTGTTGCCCAAACAGCCACCAGGCGCGCGCACAGCGGGTGCGGCCAAGGCGCCCGGGGGCTGCTGCTCTGGCGGCGTAGCATGCCAGGCATTCTCATCATGAACCACACCGCGTCCGACGCTGCCACGGCCTCTCGCCATGGCGACTCCAACACCGCTGCCGCCAATGGCGCGTCCGCTGCATCCACCGCGCTCGACAAGTACTCCCAGCTGCCTCCCGAAATCGCCCACATTGGCCCCGAGCAGTACAACGCTCTCTCAACCCTGCTGCTGCGCGTATCCCAGGAATCCTACAATGACTTGACCTCCATCCTGCAGAAAATGGCCGCCCTGCCCGTCGCGCCCATGGCCAACGGCGCCCTCCCAAACGGTCTTGGCGTTGCCAACATGCAGGGAAACGCTGAATCCAACAAGAGGAAAAAACTCATGCTGCTCCAATTTGCGCAGGAGCAGCGCTCCAAATTCATCAAGCTGCTGGTCCTTACCGAATGGGGTAAGAAGGCCGCCTCGGACATCTCAAAGCTCATCGACATCTTTTCGTGGGCCGGTGCACACGCCCGTAACATGGATGCCGCCGATGACCAGCTCGAGCGGATCAAGATGCTCTCCAATATTGCCAGGGAAAACAACCCAGACATTGCGACTGCCCTCCAAGTGCTGTCCACCGGCAAGGCTTCCTGGATGCCAAGCCTCGACTACATCCCTCCCAAACCCATCTCCTCGGACGAAGCCCTAAAACTGCTGAGATATATGAACACCTCCCTCTCCATCCGCCTCAATGTGCACGAAAACTTACCGCGACACCTCCGCAACTGGCGTATCCACTCTGGCCGAGTTACCTTTATCATTAAGGGCCGACTAGAATTCGATGTCATGTCGTTTGTTGAAGATGCATCGGAACAATGGTTTCTTATCGATTTGCGATTGCTCTTCACCCCAGCGCCCACCGTGACCGTCGGAAGCCGTTTCTTCATGCAGCTCAAACAGCAGGCCGATTTTGTGCTCAAGGACAAGGGTCTTCCTGGCCTCTTTGACTTTTTGAACAACTTCATTCTAACACACAAAATTTCGGTTCTGCGCTCACAGGCCGCTGCTCTTGTTCGTGCCGGGTGGGCAGGTTCCCTCAAGGTCGAACCCGTGCATCGTTTGCTTGTTGTACAATACTGGACTAGCAAGCCCGGCAAGAAGAACTGGATCGAAATCGGCGTCTCTAATAATAGGCTAAACAACGCTAAATTCTCGTGGAGAGGCCCGCCGATACCTTCTCTGACCACCCGATGGTTCCGCCAAGGAAAAGAAGTCAAGGATGCAAACTTTGCCTTTGATTGGACAAATCTTTCCATGGAAAAGGTCATCAAGCTGGTCATTGCACGCCACACTAGCGACATACTGCGATCCATAAAGGAGAGTATGAAGTCTGGAGTTGTTGCCGAGACAGATCTGTCCGAGGCCGAACCGGCAGATTGTAGGCTCAACGCAACCCTGGGGACAAAATCAGCCTCCATCACCTTGTCTTTGGAGCCAGTCACCGGCAACCACATTATACGGCCGGCAAGTGCATTATCAGCACGGGCCGAGAATGCTTTCAACCTGGGTAGGGAGCCAGCACAGATGGCCCATGTAATGACACAAGTACTGGCAGGCACCCTGCTTGGTTTGATTCAAAGAAATGCCCAACAGCTTGGATGGCAAACGGTTGCAAGGCAGTCATTAACTCTGCAAATAGTTAAGGCTGCCGTCAAGCTAGACGTCATCTCGTCAGTTCTCTATTGGCCTCGTGGATGGTCGCCAAACTGGGCTTTTGCAGCCATCATTGACTCTTCAGGAGAGTCATGGTGGGTCCTTGAAATTGGCTCCACTGGCAACCGTATTGAGCATGCAGAGCAAATCAGGATGAACAGGCCGGACAAGAGTCCCTTAATAATCAATCGAAGCACTCTAGCAAGTCTAGAAAGAATTGCTATACAAGTATTGTCCTTCCGTGTCACTGCACGCCAACTGGAGAAGGAGAAGAAAATGTATGCTTTGGAGGAAGAGTTGGGACAGACACCTGCTTCTGCACAAGGACGTCGCATCGCTCGCCGATGGGTCCTGCGTGTGCAAACGCCAGATCTTCTCACATCCAGAACAAGGCACGGCAAATGGCTCGAAGCAGATATCAAGATCACATGCGAAGGTCTACGAGTTGGTGGCCAGAATGTGTGGCACGTGGCGTCTGGAAAAATGGTCAAGTCCGTTGCCGCAGATATGCACAAACTCATGGCTGCCTCACCACAAAAGGCATTCAAGTTCTCTGACGATGGTAACTTCAGGATTCTTCTTTCGACACCCTTTGGACAGGACATACTTGGGGAGCTGCGTGCACGATTACGGGATGTCAACCGCCTTCGTAGCTTCGCGACTACCCTCCAGAAACGCAGAATGCGCCTTGCATCATCCTCGCTACAACGTGTCCAATTCTTTTACGGGCCCTTGCCATACACTGCCACGGTCAATTTTAGTTCGGAGAAGGAAGTCACAATCGAACTATCATCCAAGAACCCCCATCATCGCATCCTCAATCTGCTCACTCATATTGCCAACGACCGCTTGCCTTCTTTCATGACCCTGGACCCCAATGATGCTAATGGGTTGGATCGTTTCTGCACGACTCTTGTTCTCACACGCCCCTTGTTCAAAGTCATCCGCGAAATCGAGCAACGGTCGCTTGGCAATCCTCAAAATCCCGCGATACACGTTCACTCCATTCTTAAGTATCGCATTACTTATGAGAACCCCGTCTGCACCTTTGATGTGCGCCTTCAACCCAAGGACGACCAGGTGTTTTGGTTTGTCGAGGACAATCTACGTTCCAAAGATCCCAATGTTCTCCCTACGCCCGAACGTGGCCAGGGCCATAGGCGGCTTGACAATCTCCAAGAAAAGTTGAAGGAGTTGTTCAGTAGTAAAGGACCAGGGTGGTTTGGGACGCGCAATGGTATGGTTGCGGAGTTGGATGCGATTCCCGATGCGCTGCGCAAACTAGACGAATGTGTGTTGAGCTGCAAGATGGAAGGTGGATATGTCGCACCTCCGCCGCTCGAAAAGCCTGTACAGCAAGCTCAGAACCCTGGCCAAGGAATGTCCAAGACGAATGAAGTGCAGCAAGGGAATCAGCAACAGCAGCAGCAACAGCAACAGCAGGCAAGAATGCAACAGCAACAGCAGCAGCAACAGCAACAGCAGGCAAGAATGCAACAGCAACAGCAACAGCAACAGCAACAGCAACAGCAACATCAGGTTCGTCAGCAACAACAAGGACAGCAACAGATACGGATGCAACAACCCAACCAACGGGTTCAGCAACCAAACGGTAGACAACCACAACACATGCAGAACGCACGGCAGCACATGCAGCACCAACAAGGCCGTGGAGGTCGCCCAGGCCAGACGCAAAACAACGTCATTGAAATCGATTAGGAATACATATCCGATTTCAAATTTGACAATGGTCCTTTCTCTCATCGCTACTTTATTTGACGCTTCTTCTTTCCTCCATTCAATGTACTATTTTCCTTTGGTCGTCAAGGGAAACCTCTATCCTACGCGCTTTTATTCAGTCCTTGGTGTTTCGGTCCTGCATTGGGAGAGCGATGCAATGGAGGTAACCTGATGTAATTTTTTCATCCCTTGTATTTTTGGTTCTTCAAGCTTTTTTTATCTCCTGTCTTCAGCGATTCCCCCCGTCCCTTGCGCAGATGGTGTTTAGGGCGTTTTTTTACGCACGAACGCGTGTGGTCGATAGACTGGATTTTGGTAGCTTTTTTTGAATTGGGTTTAATGGATGTGGTATAGGTATCACTAGTCAGTCATGATTGCGTATGGTGGGAATAGTATTGTGTGAAGAAGATATCAATAGTGCAACATATATACAAGGAATATGAGAGTTTGCTAACATGTCAACGCGAGTATTTGATAGAAACAACTCCATGTATTGTATCAAATTCCAAGCTGTGCATCTACTAGCGGTTACCAGAGTTTGATGCTGCTCTTCCGTTCAGGAGTTTTCTTCGCCTGGTCAACGGAAAAAAGAGGAAGAGGACATATCGTACACTTGCATATGCAGTCCACACAAATAGCGTTGTCACACTAAAATAAACATCCTTGACTTCATTAATACAGAATCCTGAATATCGATTCCCAGCTCCCTGCATCATCTGGACTGCCATGGTCCTTTTTGCCTCTCACTATCTGCTGCATTTCTGTATCCTTTCTTTTGGGGGAAACAATGACACAGCGTGACTGCGAAGGTGAAGGCAAGTGAGAAATTGGTGGTGAGATGATAGGGGTTGGAGTGACTTGTGATCTTGTTTGTTTCTAGAGGGGATGAAGAGCGATATGAAGGTGGTTTTCAGTTTTTCTTTTACCTGAGTATATGAATAGGTGAGAGATGGGCAGGTGACGGTAACTCACTTTCCCTTCGTCGCCAAGCCGCTGTAGTCACTTCTTGTCCCAGTCCTCCCCTACACATATATAAGGCACTTGATACGACGGTTCAGTATCAACAAACTCCAAAAGAAGCATGTCAGTTCCCATGGGCCAGACCAACGACCACGTGGAGCCCAGCGAGCTTGCTCTTCAAGCGGCAAGCGCTGACCTATCCAGCACTTCATGGTTGGATAGCTCCATCCTGGTGAGTCTACCTCAGTACTATATCTCCTCTACTGACGGTTTCAGGTCGAGAAGGTCAAGATCCCAAAGGAAATCAGTCTAGGGAACTGTCGCCTTCTCTATGGCAGCGAGCGCGGCAAATTCTACGGTATCACAAACCCACATCATCCTTGCAAATCCCCCCAAGCTCACATGTAGGAAAAAGACATTGTGGTCTGCGAGGATGAGAACACAAAATCGTTCGGCGCAGTCCTCACTTGCAACTAAGATAATCAAACCAAGCTCCTACGCACAGCCACAAGCACTAGTCCCGTCAATGCCGTACGCAACCTGGTCTGCAACCTACAGAAAGATACAGCAAAGCTCTTTAGTAAGACATTCCCTTCTCACTTTTTGACTCTTCAGATAACTAATAGTCTGTCACAGTCAAGTACAGTGTTGGGTCCCAGCTAGAAGGCCAACAAGGCCACACCGACAAGGACACCGGAGAGTTTCAACTCTGGCGCACGGCCTATGACAAGCGGATTAGTGGTCCAGACGACGACACCATGGGTCTCGTGAAGACTTGGAGCGACGTTCCTGGTGCATCCGGTAGGTACACCCCCCGTCATCCGAGGAATGGTGGCGCGAATAGGTATGAGCGCAGAGCTATGGAGCAGATGGATCGCCAGCCGGATATCTTAAGCTATGACGAGGAGTTGTAGGAGGGAATTGTAAAGAGATTACTCTATGAGATATCTGCAGGTATGGTCATGTTTCAGGTAAGGAGTGAGGGCATATGCGATGAGGCAAAGGGGATTCTTTGAGGGTTCAAGCCCATGAAGTTATCAACGTCTACATCTACTTTCAGGAGGATGAGCCAGGGATACGTGGTATATCAGCGTAATGGAATCAAAGTTCTGAAACTCTTCAAATAGTCCAGATGTATCGTGTCATGCGTTAGTTGTAACATCGCTGTCAAAGACCCATCAGAGACTCAACGATGATAGCGGCAGTGTCGCGTGCGCACGTGATGTCGAGATTGGCATGGTCACAGCGTCCGCGTCATGACGTACCATACTCGCCTGGCATAAGACAACATTGTTTATTTGCTAATACATTGCGCAGGAATACACTCACAATATGAACAGCCCGTCGAAGCGTAGAAAGAAGAATGATGGGTCAGGAAAGCCAGTTCATAGCTTAGACTATTTCTTCGCAAAGCAAACGGCAAAAGCGATACCCAAGGATGCGCCTACGGATTCTACGTCCAATGCAGCGCCTGCAGAGCAAGATCACTCGAGATTGACGGATGAAGAACTTGCCCGCAAACTCCAGGAACAATGGGACAAGGAAGATCGAGAAACGGGCCAGAATGCGGCGCCTGTAAGCTCAAATGAGTTGTATAAAGAGCCGGAGAAGCCTACTACGAATACGAGGACGAATGAAGGTTCAGGCAATGTAAAGAAATCTGAATCACCAGCCCGTTATGTTGCTATAGAGGACATACCCGAACTCGCACCTGGGCCGAAGAAAAATACTCTCACGCTACAATCAACCGCATCCGAAGAAGATACAATAACCGCAAATATACCTTTCGACCAAAGCCCGCTTGAATTTGATCCTGCGGAATATATACCCGACTTAAAAAAGCATTGGGTAACAGATGGAGGTCATGCAACCTATGCTCTTCTGACAAGATGCTTCATTCTGATCAATAGCACCACGAGTCGCATCAAGATTGTAGATACTCTTGTCAACTTACTACGGACAATCATTGAGAGCGACTCAAGCAGCCTACTCCCGGCTGTCTGGCTTTCCATGAACGCAATATCGCCACCGTACATTGATCTTGAGCTAGGACTCGGAGGGTCTGCAATCTCCAAGGCGTTGAAGAAGGTGTGTGGACTAGACAACGCAAGCTTGAAGGCCTTGAGCAGCAAGCACGGAGATGCTGGCGATGTGGCATTCGAAGCAAAGAAGAAGCAGTCATTTACCCTTCGCAAACCAAAACCCTTGACCATCAAGAGCGTTTTCGACTCGTTGGTCAGGATTGCAAATAGCAAGGGAAATGGCAGTGTTGAAAACAAACAGAAAATTGTCGAGAGACTAATCCAAGATGCGAGAGGTGCGGAAGAAAGTCGCTATGTCGTACGAACCTTGGTGCAGCATTTGCGCATAGGCGCCGTCAAGACCACGATGCTAATTGCATTATCACGAGCATTCATGTTGTCGAAGCCTCCAGGCGCTAAATTCGAGACACGCAACCGAAAAGTCATGGCGAAAATGAAGAAAGAGGAGCTGGTTGAAATTTACAGCAGGAATGAGGAAATCGTCAAAGCATGCTTTGCCCGGAGACCAAACTACAACGACCTCATACCCGTACTTCTTGAGATTGGTGTCTGCTATGAGCTGCTTGTGCGTTGCGGGCTGGCCCTTCATGTTCCTCTTCGGCCCATGCTGGGTAGCATCACGCGTGACATGGGCGAGATGCTCACCAAGCTGCAAGGCCGAGATTTCGCTTGCGAATACAAGTATGATGGGCAGAGAGCACAGGTCCATTGCGACACGAAGGGCAGGGTCACAATCTTTTCGCGACACCTGGAAGTCATGACGGACAAGTATCCCGACTTGGTGGCGCTGGTACCCAAGATACGAGGCGAGGGTGTGTCGAGCTTTATCCTTGAAGGTGAAGTGGTAGCAGTTGATCGAGAGAGTGGTGATCTCAAGCCGTTTCAGACACTAGCCAACCGCGCAAGAAAAGATGTGGTAATCGGTGCGGTAACAATCGACGTCTGTCTCTTTGCATTCGACCTCATGTACCTCAATGGCGAGGAACTTCTTAACCGACCCTTTAGGGAGCGAAGATCGCTACTCCGAAGCCTGTTTGTCGAGATCCCCCACCACTTTACCTGGGTCAAAAGTCTTGACGCCACATCTGCCGACGTGGAAGCCGTCCAGTCCTTCTTCCAAGGCGCCCTAGACATCAAATGCGAAGGCATAATGGTCAAAGTCCTCGACAATCTCCCCAACCCGGATCTCCTCGCCGAAATAGATGAACCCGGTCTCGAAAAGACGCCCTCGCTGCCTCCTACACCGAAGAAAAAGAAACTCAACAAGTCAAAAGCAAAAGCAAAATCCGCAGATATCGAAACAGACGCGCACAAAGTCTCGGGCCGCCGCAAAGCCCTTCTTTCCACATACGAGCCCGATAAACGCCTCGACTCATGGCTCAAAGTGAAGAAAGACTACAGCACCACCTCTGAAACCCTCGACCTAATCCCCATCGCGGCGTTCCACGGGTCAGGCAGAAAAGCAGCATGGTGGTCCCCGATCCTACTCGCAATCCGCAACGCAGAAACGGGCCAACTCGAGGCAGTCACAAAGTGCATGTCTGGCTTCACAGACGCCTTTTATAAAGCCAACCGCGCCAAGTACGATCCCGGAGATCCCGACTCGACTACCGTGTTACCCGGTAAGCCACACTATGTGGAGTACAATGGTGGGGCGGGCACGCCGGCCGTGTGGTTTGAGCCACAGGAGGTGTGGGAAGTGGCTTATGCGGATTTGACGCTCAGTCCCACGTACACAGCTGCGATTGGGCTGGTGAGTGATGAACGTGGGCTGAGTACAAGGTTTCCGCGGTTCCTGCGAGTGAGGGAAGATAAGAGTATCGAGGAGGCGACAGAAGCGGATGAGTTGGCGAGTTTGTATAGAAAGCAGGAGGCCAAGGCGCCAAAGAAGGACGATAGTGGTGGTGGGAGAGAAGTGGAAGATGAGGATATGGAGTAGGAAACATCGTCACTTTGATAATACTGTCCTCGATACCCCCCCTTCTCACTATGTTAGTAGGCACGCAAGGTGGAACATGTTGTAGTGAAAAACAATCTTTAATTGACTATGATTAGAAGACTGATGTCTTGGTTGTCTTGTACGAACTATCCTCCATCACCCTGCCAGCACCTGATACATCAGCGTACAAAGCCTCCGATACCTGCATCTGTTCCTCTAAGAGAAATCGAGATACGGGGAAACCATGAGTCTTCCGCGGGATACTTGCTATGCCGTACCGCATCTCAGCAGCGTGGATCGTGTGTGCTACGCATCCGACATACCGGCATGCTCCTCCTCCGCCGTACGAGTCTCGTTGTCGTCAGGCTCGAAGCGGTCGCTCGGCGTGAGGAGCGGCGGTAGGCATAGCGTATTCGACGCTGTTAGAAACCGTGAACCTTGATGGTCTTGCCATCAAGGCCGAGGCCTTCCTTCTTGTCGGTCAAGAAGTCCATAACATCTTTGCGTTGATCACCCTGCAACTGGATCACCTCTCCCATCTCACTGTCTGCGACGACTGTGCCATTGCAAGCAAACTTCTTTTTGATGACTTTAAGAATCTTCTTCTGATCAAACTTCTTGGGTAGGCCTTGGACCGTAGTTAGAGTCTTACGACCATTGCGTTCTGTGGTGCATTGACGTCAGCCTTGCGCGATTTGTTAGGGTCGGACCAGGGGGTTCCGGTCAGCGGATTGGCGACCACGGCCGATGTCGCGGTGAGTGCGGGCATCGTGTGAGATGCCACAACGTGGAGAGAAGGGAGAACACGTACGTTGAATACGGATATGGATGTAGTTCTGCTGAGTAGACTTTACTTCGCCTCCAGCATCGTCGACCTCCGCGAACGGATCGAAGGACTTGAGATTCTGGATGTCCGTGGTCATGAAATCGACTGTCGCGATCTGCTGGTGTATGGAGAGGGCGAGCGTTGGAAAGTCGCGGAGAAGCGGGTGGAAGCAGAGTAGAGGAGTGGGTGTGAGAGAAGAGGAGAGAGGTGGCCTGGGGTGGTTGAGGGTATTAAGCGGCCCAAGGGTGGCGAGTGCACCTGGGCACCAACGCGGCCAACAGGGGCGCCCCATGGCGGTCTAAGCCCCACTGCCAAGCCATGCAGCCACCGCTCTGGGCTAACTGCATGTGACAGCACCATAGCACTACCACGACAGTTGCTAGCATCTTCTATCCATTCACCGGGCCGCTCGCGTATCATTATTTTATCCCATCGCTCATCACCCGCTTAGTCACCATCCTGCCCATCTCAGATGATCAATGCCAACCTACTAGGTGTCGAAAGCATGACACCTTGTCATCATGACGTTTCATGTCTCTGTCGCGCTACTGCTACGATGAAGCGCCTCCACATTGCGGGATCGCCTACCAGGAACATTTAGGACCGCCTGATTCCCCAGAAAGATGCTGCGCACAAAGAGTACGAGAGTCTGGACCGTTCCGGTTTCATCCGAGTGTTGCTACATGTTCCATTGTCGCGAAAGGCTCGGGATAGCGAAATGATTCGTCTCTGGCGACTGAGAACGTTTCAACATCAATGACCTCCACCCATGCATCTTCGATGCAAGCACCCAGCCCATTTGGACACGACTCCTGGCCATAGTTGTGCATAACGCTATACTTTGTATAGTATTTGCAATCACAATATCGTATTCTGATTTCTCGACAGCCTTCGTTGCCATGCTATCAAATCAGTCGACTTAACTCTGCAGATACCTATCTTGCCTTGACCTCGGCGCTGTCACTGCCTAGTTGTTCGGTCAAACTTCAACATGGTGGCCGTTTACTGTAGCCTAACTATCCTTAGCGTCGTTTGCGAATCATGTTAGAAACATGCCAAGTATGAGTGGATAATCACGGCGGCTGAAACGATACCAGCACCATCTTGTAGTTTTTGCCATGTCCTTCTGTCCTTCTGTTATTACTCTCCTTCTATCAGTCCCCTTCATTTTTCAGTGCATTGTGATTGGGCTCATCTCGATTGTTTGCCGTCACCATGCGCCTTTAAACGTTTTTTATAATTCTTTCATTTTCCTATTCGTGCTGGCACGCTTCTCTTAATACTAATACTGCATGCTTCAAGTGTCAAGCTGTCAGACAAATTTCTTTTTGCTCTCGCTAGAGGCCTCGAGATTTTAGACCTACTATCTTGATCGTCTTTGGAAAGATGCGATCTACAGTACTTTTGGCTGGTGCTCTATGTAGCCTTTCCGCTGCCAACCCTCATCCATGGATGTATGGTGTACCCGAATATCCTGATCTGGACATGAATGAGGTCATGACGCAGGCGGATGTCGACATAATGATGGCTGTTGATGAGATCGGCGCGGCATCAGACAGCATGGTGAACACTCAAAGCTCCACGGCCCTGTCATCAGCAGCATCGGGACAAGAACCATGTGCGGTCGTTGGAAAAGCCCTCGCTGCACTGCCTTCTGGAGCCCGTCCTATTGTTCCTGCGCAACTTGGCCTACAATGTCTGCAGTCGGTTCCCATTGATCAGCCAGGAAACGTACAGCTGATCGACGATCTCAAATTGATGGTCAAATGGCAATCCAATCTTGCTTTCTTAAAGAAACCACCCGCGACATATACTGAGCAACCTGTCGACATCATGGGACAACTCGATAACATGAGGAGCCGAGTTGCGACTGGAGGTTTCGCTACTGAATACGATTTTCAGTTGGCGATGATGGACCTCTTCACCAGCGCCTATGACAACCACTTTGCCTATCAGCCGGACATTCTGGCTTCGGTAATGCAGTTCCAAAGGCCACCTGGTTCTGAGCTGGTATCTGTTTCGTCTGATGGTATGGCTTTACCAGAAATCTACGCATATAGGGATGTCCTAAAAGCGAACAATGCCTCTTCCTTCACACCATCAGCTATCAAGAAGATCAACGGCATGGACACCCAGGAGTATCTTGCGAATGTATCGTCTACTTCCGACTTTCACGACGCCGACACTCGATGGAATGCGTTGTTTCCTTCTCAAGCTCTGCTTGCCTCTGGCACCACTTTTCTTGGTTCTTTCCGTACTGGCAGATACCAAGGCCCTAATACCACTTTTGAATTTGCAAATGGCACAATTTGGTCGCAGATGAACGTTGCCGTAGTCATCAAGAATTTCACTGGCGTCGACAGTGGCAGTACATTCTTCCAAAAGTTTTGCAGTGGACCTCAACCTCCATCTGCAGCTCCAGCTACAGCACCTCCTAGCAATAACACGACCCCGTCAACACCTGCGACTGCCCCTAAACCTTCGCATATTGGGTACCCAAAAGCCGAGTTGATAAACTCTGACCTCGCTGTTGGAGGTTACTTTCTTGACGGCCCAGCATACCAGGTACGCTCTGGCTGTTATACTTTGTACTTATCTAACTTTGATAGGATGTCGCTGTTCTGAGCATCCCGTCTTACCAAGCCCAAAGTCCCCAAGCTTTCCAAAATACTATGCGTAACTTCATTCGCATGTCCAGGCAACTCGGCAAGACAAAGATGATCTTTGACCTGCGCGGCAATGGCGGAGGCAACGCAATCCTGGGCTACGACACCTTCAAGCAAGTCTATCCACAAGCAGTAGCTGAGCCATACGGTGGAACACGGTACCGCACCAATGAAGCCCTGAACATCGCAGGAAACATCACCTCCTCCTTCCTGGCCAACACAACGTATGCGCAAAACAACCGAACCGCCTTTACCGAAGCCCTTGGTGCAGACGCGACGGACAGCGACATCTTCGCCCTGTCAGCGCCGTTCAACTACCAACACACGCTGGACGTAGACAACAAACCCATTCCTAGCTGGCAGGATTTATTTGGCCCGGTCGAAATCAAAGATGACAAGTTCACGCCCATCCTGCGCTACAACTTCAGCGACAGCGTAAGCACGTCGTACACTGGCTTCAGCGTCATTGGCTACGGCGAAAATGCAAATGAAACAAGTACGCCGCAACCATTCCGCGCAGAGGACATGGTGATGCTGCACGACGGCATGTGCTCGTCAACATGTGCCATTGTCTCTGAGCTGCTCAAGAACCAGGGCTCCGTCCGCACAATCGCTGTAGGAGGCAGACCGCAACCAGGCCCCATGCAGGGCGTCGGCGGCACAAAGGGCGCACAAGTATTCGCCTGGGATGACATTATTGTCCGCATGCAGGCCCTGTACGCCTTGGGCTCGCCTGACCAGCAGAAGCAATGGGACGGCATGGACATTGGCAAGACAGCGGCCGTTGAGCAGCTACTCAAGCGCTCTGCGTACAATGGAGGTCAGGTTGCAGGGGGTGTCAATCTCAAAGACAACATGAGGCTAAACGACAAGTCGGGTGTGCCTCTGGAGTTCATTTACGAAGCGGCAGACTGCAGGATGTGGTTTACGCCCAAGATGATTACAGATGTTACCGAGGTTTGGAAGAGTGTGGCGGATCGCATGTTCATGGGAAATGGTACTTCGAGTTGCATACAGGGCAGTACTACAAACCCAAGTAGCGTGTCTGGAGGTGGGCAGTTGAACGGTGGAGATGGGACTGCGACGGCCAAGAGTTCTAGTCAGTTCACTGGCAAGGGAGTCATGGACAGTGGAGCGACCCAGCTGGGAACGCGGGCTTTGTTCACGAGCTTTGCGATTGCGACAGTTGTGATGAGTGTTCTAGCGTAGTTGATAGGTACGGCTTTGGTTAGAATTAGTATAATAATATGGCGCTTTATGTTCAAGTAAAAATACAACACGTTGGTGAAGTTCAGATGGGGGCGATTAAATGAATGCTGAAAAACTGAATGATATATTTCGTATGCGGGTGTCTTGTCCAGACATAGCGCATCGTTTGCACGTTACCTCCTACTGACTGCTTGCTGGGATGGCGGTGTACTTTTTGGGGGTATATGGTAAGCCATCTCAAGCCATTCCTGCATTGCTATCCAGAATGACTGGCATGCCACCGTGGCATGCCGATGCAGCTCTGATGTCCGCCTCTAACGCCGACCGTGCCATCCATAGTCTCATGTCATCATGTTCGCTATCATATTGCTCATGCTGGTTGCTCATACGCCCTCTTGATAACCCTTGCAAATTCTGCGCGCATGTTAGCAGAGCCTCATCAAACCTGTATGGATGTGGACTTACGGTCAAATTTGACGTTTTCACGGACAACAGTGCCCTTGGCCTCGTTATCCTTGTTGATGGGCACCTTAATCTTGTCCCCGTCGACATTCCATCCACATACGCTACCAACAAAATGGTCGAATTCGCTTCCCGAGAGGTTCAACCACGACTCGAGGATGCTTCGGTCAACCTCGCGTATTGCCTGGCTCACAGTGGCGGCAATGCGTACGCGCATGAGCTCCTCAAAGCCGGAGACGTCGGCAATCAAGTCGGCGTAGAGGTCGTCAGAGTCGAGCGTGGACCAGAAGGTGGTGTAATCAGCACCTTCAAGTAGGTTTCTCAGTTCGTTGAGCTTCTGGACGGCTTCTGAAAGAGGGGCATCGCCAGCTGCTGGGTTGTGTGACGAAGATGAAAGAGGAGCTAGGACATGTGGAGGAAGGAGTGAGAGACCCAGAGAGAAGTCGGGGCTCGGGAAGACGGTCAGAGCCTTGACGAGGATGTTGGTGATAGTCTCGTCGCGGGCAAGGTGGGGGTTGAACTGGTAGCTGGTGCATCGTTGTTAGCAACAGGCAATGGCGGAACTGGCGGGTATCAACAGTGGAGGGGGAAGAAGCTGTCAGATAGAGCTAATAATGAAACTTCAGCGGGCGGAGCGATTCAGACTCCGACACCTCGGGTAATAGGAAACGTTGTGGTTGTTTGTTCATCTTGTAGCTTTGGAGTAGAGAAGAGGAAAGAAGACACGTACAGCTTCAGCAGGGCGAGATTGGCGTAGCAGTCGTATGTCTGGTTTTCGCATTGCTGCATGACATAGTCCTGGAAGACACCCGTCGTCTCTGGGTTGTAGCGATCCAGACCATCGAGGATCTGCTGCATGTGATCCGGCCGCTCAGGCGCGAAGTCGAAAGGGGCGCCCATGGTGGTTGGTGTGGATGAGCGACGAGGCGTTGGTGTAGCAGGCTGGGTTCAATTTCGCACAGTGCGAGACGGGCGGGCACTGACCACCACGCAGCCCCGCATCATCCTTCAAAAAAGTTAGACCCCGCCAAATCATTCTCCAACACACGCTGAGTACAAATCACGCATACAATACACACAATGGCAGCGCCATATGATAGCGACTCGTCAGATGGCGGTGGCGACTACACCGAGACCAATGTTCTCCTCGGGTACGCCGCCAAGGAGGCCACGAGCGACACCATCTCCCATCTTGGAGGCACTCCGGTACGCATGTCACAGATGCAGCATGCCAAAGCCTGTCACTAAGCCGTGCAATAGAGTTGGATCGATGACAAGACTACTCCTTCAGGCGCCCTGGCCAAGTGTAAAGTCTGCAATGGTCTCCTCAGTCTTTTGCTTGAGCTCAACGGCGACATGCCTGACACCTTCCCTGGTCACGAGCGGCGATTATACATCTGGACGTGCCGGCGCAAGACATGCAGAAGAAGGGAGGGCAGTGTGAGGGGCATACGGGGTGTGCGCATCGCAATGGGTGCCAGCAACAAGATACCCGCTGCCAAAATCGAGAAGAAAGAGGATAAGCCGGAAGAGAAGCCACAGCCCAGGATAGGCGAGTCGCTCTTTGGTGTGCAAAATGGGGTAGGCGCTTTAGCCTCTGCAAACCCCTTCTCCAACCCCTTCGCCTCCAAGCCAGGTGCTGGAGCAGCAAACCCCTTCTCTTCGCAGTCAGGAAGCGCGAACCCCTTTGGCGCCCCAGCGTCGGCACCAGCTGTACAAGCTATCGCATCCGAGAAGAACAAGGATGAGGCGTCTACAACCCTCCCAGAGACCTTTGCATCCAAAGCGCGCATCTCCTCCCCACCTCTTTCTGAACAACAACCTCCACGGCCACACGAGCCCTGGCCAGTAGACTCTGCCTTCCCCACGCCGTTCCCACACTACCACCTAGATGCCGAGTACGAGACACTAGACATTCCATCAGTGCCAACAATCCCAGCGAATGTGCGCATGGAGGTAGACGGCGAAGGCAGCGGGAGCACTGGGGGAGGTAAAGAGGACAAGGAGGTCTTTGAATCATCCATGGACAGGACATTCCAGAAGTTCGCAGACCGCGTAGGTGAGAATGCAGAGCAGGTCCTGCGTTATGAGTTCAAGGGCAAGCCACTGCTTTATAGCGATAACGACGCTGTTGGGAAAGCCCTGGTAGCTCACTTAGAAAATGGACCGTCCTCCAATGCCAAAATCACCACAACAGGCTCAAAAGGCGGATCGGGTTTCCCTCGCTGCCAGATGTGCGGTGCAGACAGAGTATTTGAGGTTCAGCTGACACCACATGCCATTACTGAGCTGGAGGCTGAAGAAATGACCCTTGATGGTATGGAATGGGGCACTATCATCATGGCTGTTTGCAGTAAGGACTGCAAGCCGAATGACGTGCCAGAAGGCGAATTGGGGTATGTAGAAGAATGGGTTGGTGTGCAGTGGGAGGAGGTACCTTCAAAGAAGTAGAGAGGAAAGATACCCTTTGTTTTGTTGTTCAATTGGTTCACGTTTCCGAGTAAGCTGTACCGTGCTAGATGCTTGGTACCATGCTCTCACTCTTGACGTTCGGAATGACAATAGTTCCAAAATGCTCATTACCTCACCAAAAACGGCAATTCTCTCTTGCAACCGAGACCATAAGTCGATTCGGATGCAATATCAAATCATCTCACGAGAACAGCTATGTTCCTTCGCGGCCATACAAGAGAGACCTGGCCTTGACATGTGATGTGTGACTTGAGGTCCCCGCTAAGCCTCATTGCATACCGCCCACAATCCGCATTCTCAAAGTACAATTTAGTCATCAATAAGCCGACAAAGGGCCTTGTTCCTGCAGGCTCCTAACCGCTCATGGCAATGTAAACTTCATCGACCAATCCTTTCCTTTCTTCCAACCAATCATAATCAACGCGAGAGAGCGAAGTATCGCCTGAGAAATCTGTTGCGGCTGCCGCGCGGTTTTCACGCTGTTACGTCGAACTAATTGCCCCGACGCTTGAGCTGGACACGTACCTGTATCCATGTTATTGCCTGCATTTTTGCCAACATGGTTTGGTATGCTCGGAGGGTTCCGGATGACGTGGTAGGAGGTACATATATGTATGTACCTGGAGTACATGCACGATTACGATGTCTTGTTCCTGCACGCTCTTCGCCTCATTGAGACCGACCACCACGATGGCCACATCAGACCCACAAGTGGCTGTGCCAGTAACAACACCAACACAGCCACATATATCAACCCAGCCTGTAACTCTCCAAAACTGGTACAAGAAGATCAATTGGCTCAATACGACGCTGGTCGTCCTCATCCCGACCTACGGCCTCTATCTTTCCCTTTCCACTCCACTCACCCGTTCTACACTACTATGGAGCATCATTTACTATGCTACAACCGCTTTTGGTATTACAGGCGGTTACCACAGATTATGGAGTCACCGTTGCTACTCTGCACGTCTTCCTCTACGCCTTTTCTTTGCATTCGTAGGAGCCGGAGCCATCCAAGGAAGCATACGCTGGTGGAGCGCCAACCACCGCGCTCACCATCGTTGGACTGATACCATGAAAGACCCATATTCGGTCATGCGGGGTCTATTATTTTCCCACATTGGATGGATGGTCTTGAACACCGACCCCAAGGTAAAGGGACGCACGGACATTTCTGATCTGGACAATGACGCTATTGTCATTTTCCAACACAAACACTATGGCAAGATTCTTATCTTTACCGCATGGATATTCCCTGCCTTGGTCGCTGGCCTCGGATGGGGAGATTGGTGGGGCGGTCTCATCTACGCAGGCATAATCCGGGCGTGTCTCGTTCAGCAAGCTACATTTTGTGTCAATTCGTTGGCACACTACATTGGAGAGCAACCGTTCGATGACCGAAGGAGTCCTAGAGATCATGTGCTTACCGCTCTCGTTACAATGGGAGAAGGTTACCACAACTTCCACCACGAGTTCCCTAGTGACTACCGTAAGTCTGACTTTCAAACAAGGGCAGAGCTGAGTATCTAACAAACCCCAGGCAACGCAATACTCTGGTACCAATACGACCCTACCAAATGGCTAATCTGGGGCATGTCCAAAATCCCCTTCTTCCCACTAACCCAAGACCTCAAGACCTTCCGCGTCAACGAAATCGAAAAAGGTCGTCTCCAACAACAGCAAAAAGCCGTAGACAAGAAACGCGCAGCACTCGACTGGGGCACTCCGCTCTCTCAATTGCCCGTCCTCTCCTGGGACGACTTCCAAAACCAAGCTTCTGAAAACGGTGCCGCGTTGGTAGCTATCGCTGGTGTCATCCACGACGTCTCACCTTTTGTCGCTGACCATCCTGGCGGCAAAACGCTTATCAAATCCGTGATTGGGAAAGATGCAACCGCCGTATTCAACGGGGGTATATACGAACATTCAAATGCGGCGCATAACCTGCTGTCAACAATGAGAGTAGGTATTCTGCGCGGAGGCCAAGAAGTAGAGGTCTGGAAATCGAGTGCAGAGCGGGCGGCCAAGGATGTTAGAGGCTTGGGTATTGTTAGGGCGGGTGAGCAAGCTACGAGGGTCGCGGCGCCAGCTACTGTGGCTACTGCCGCGTGATAAGGATGTGATGATGATAATGATATAGTGGTGTAATGGTTGAAATTGTAAATGTGACGTTCTTTGTGTTTCATTAGAGGCACATAGATGTAAAGATACCTAGCAACAATGCTACTCCGCCGTTGAGTGCATAAACCGCCTGGTCTCGTTTTCTGAATCTTGATATATGAAGTGAATTAAACATATCGAGAAGGATCTGCATTTCTGCTCATGACACTAGCTATGTTCAGTTCCAGAAAACAAGGAGGCAAACATCGTCTCGGTACACGCGTCTGTGAAAAGTAAAATTTAGTATCACCTATACGAAAGAGTATTTGGGATGGTACTCTGTATTACCGCCTCCCAAAAGCTGTTCATAAGATGTATCTTTTCTCCGGAAATAGGGGAACAACCATTCGTGGTATCGAAATACCGGTTGGAATCACGACGCATATTTTTTGTATACAATGAGATGTATTCACAGAGTAAAGTTTACTATAGAATATCCAGTTCCGGGAATTGTGGGATGAAAATGATGAATAATTTGCCCATGAACTGAGTAACAAATTCTGTGTTGAAGAAGCACGTGGAAAGCATGAAATAGGAAATGTTGAAGGGTGAAATCGCTAAGGAAGGAAAATGCAGAAGATGTTTTCAAGCTGTTCAGCCGCTCAGCCGCTCTTGATCGCGCAGAATTGACAAAGAAATGAGGGGGGATTTT
The DNA here is from genome assembly GCA_002286855.1 of Bipolaris cookei. Taxonomy (NCBI): domain Eukaryota; kingdom Fungi; phylum Ascomycota; class Dothideomycetes; order Pleosporales; family Pleosporaceae; genus Bipolaris; species Bipolaris cookei. Next base: position 105,655 of record NRSV01000029.1, read on the forward strand.
TGGGCTTGTAATAATAACTGAATCCTCGTTTAGTGCATCGGAAGTCTTGAGACATTGCAAGGATCAACGGATGCCCCGAGTCTTTGCCTTTCTTGTTTTCTCGTTGTTAGTACATTGTAACTAAGTGATTATTTGAGAGCCTTACATGTGTGACAAGGTTGAAATTATGCTCCGTCGACATCCATACCATTTGCCCTTGCTAAACATATCATTCCCTTAATCTTGTCTGCATCTCGTTTGCTTTTCCGATGCTGATAGATTCTGAGAGAAGTCATTGCCACATCCTCGAAGAATTTTACAGGTGGTTTTTTCTTACAGGAGGCAATGCCATCTTGATTTCCGTTTTTCATCTTGATTCTAATGTACAACTCAACCATTAGTTGTTTGGAGCGAGGTTCTATGTGTTCGTCGTAAAAAGCTACGATACATTCTTCTCTCACGGCTGACGCGCTGATCGCCGATTTGACAATCGCATTCATCACCTTCGTGCAGAAATACTCATCCTCAACTTTGATTCCAATCACAAAAGCACGGGCGAGGAGGTAGAAAGCCGCGTCCCTTCTAAAGCGCTTATCAGCATCATAGTCATCACTCTTATTTCCTTTTTTCCAGATCTTTTACACTTGGGACGAGTCGAGTGTAAATCCAGTTCTAACATACTTCAAAAGCATATTGGTCGCACAAGGGGAGTGACACCTGCTGACTGAGTGGAGGCTCGGTCCATTCTTGCTGGCACGATGGACATGGTTCAGGCTTTTGTTTAGCTGACGCTCTTCTCCATGGATTGATGCAGTAAAGATGAACATCTTCGCCGCAAAAATCGCTGAATGTTATATAATCCTGATCAGTATCCAGGACCCCGTGGCAAATCAAGCAGTGGTCTTGATCTCTTTTCTTTTCGGCTGGAAAATCCGACGAAAACAATTCGAGTGAGCGCAAAGGTCTGTGTGTAAAGTAAATTTCATTGCCTCCAAGTGCAAACTCAGTCGCACAATTCCCTGACCATGCCTGGCTAATACTTAATTCTTTGGAACTTTCTCGAATTGCAGTAACATGGCTTTGCGTTTGCCATAACTCGAAGTCGTATAGCTCGATTGTAGATTGAACTTACTTCATGATTCTCTTGCTTAGCACTGGCTGGATATCTCTTTTCCACAACGATGGTGCAACGCTTCGGTGTCGAAGTCTGTGGCTTGATGCGGTATACACAAATGTTCGAAAATGTTAGGTGGACGAAAAGTGGAAGGAAGAAAGGAAGGAAGGAAAGAGGGAGGAAAGAGGGAGGAAGGCAATATTTATATACCCAGCTAGCAATGAGATCAAGACATTTTTCATTTGTAGGTGAGGAAGCCGATGGTCTACTGGTAATTGCACCGACACCTTCTCTAGATACAGTGAAGCAGAATCCAAGCTAAAAAAGTTGAAAACTGATGGCACCTAATCTCACTGGGCCTGGAGAAACAGCGGGAGCATTAAATGCAGTCGAGATTTATCTCACTATCACCTTCCCAAAGAAGCTGAAGCTGACATGATACTACAACTAACGGTATAATAAAAGCATAAGACTGAGAAGAGCACACTGAAGCTGATGTAAGAGATGAGTATCTGATCGTGAGCAGAAGGTACGCAAAGTATGAGGAGCTGAGTCAAGGTGCGATGCCTAAAGAGATTCCAGGCCATGACATCAATGCTCATCAGAAGAAAGCGTGTTGCCCTGGTTCATCCAGCACTTTTGCTGAATTCAAGTATTATTGTGCCAAGTATGTACAGCAAGCTCTTTATCGTTCCTTCTATCTACTTCCAACTCGAGGATAATACTCAATCTCACTTTCGGGTACCAGATCATGAAGAGCCAAAGATTGTGAGAATATGTCAAACGATGCTGCTACAAAAATTATTCATTGTATCATATTCAGTTAGGAAAAGAAGAAAAACTTGCATCTCTTTATGATACGTGTGTTGGTTGTGAAAGGTGACGTAATCAGCGCGTATACACCTCCACCAAAATATTTTCCCACACTTCTTTCGAGCGAATTACTGCTTTAAAACGCTCCGTCTAAGACTCTCTAGCCTCATTGATACACTTTACAATCCTTCCCTTGATCAATGGGCCCATAATTCTCATGTACCCTCTGAATCTCGTCCCAGCATTCCCGATCCACGGAAGCCTACTTTACGCTTTCTATGCCAGAGAATGTGTCCGGTTCCACAAATAATAGATTGTTGACTTGTAATCTGAACCTAATGTCTTTGAAGACATTAGAAACAGCCCAGAGTTTGAGCGTGATGGAATTGAAAGCGCCAGTCCCCCCCGAGATCACTACGGGAATATTTAATGTAGATGTGTACACGCAGTCCATGTAAATCTGCACGGCCTCGGCATCGAGTTCAGTCTCTACATTCGGATTGGAAAAGGGTGGGCCTGTCTTCCAGCTGGCGCGGCGTATTGAACAGTTTGCTGGAGAATTCCTTCTCCTAGTGGTTCTTCTATAATTCTTCCATGTTTCTATGCATGATTCATGGAAATTCTGGACGCAATTGGTGCAGAAAGAGATATCTTTGACAACGGGATTGAGGGTATCGGTGCAGATGCAATATTCGTCAGTTGGGGAGATGTGTTTGCAATGTTTTTGGAGACGGTCTCTGAATTACCTTAAGGTATTGCATATGCGATCTAAGTTGCAGGAGATGATTAGCTTAAAGCCGAGATTTTGGTGTGATGGAGTTTGGGTACTTTCGTGGACACTAAAGCGTCGTTCTAGATTGGAGACCTTGAAGTGAACAATCCTGTTGCCGACACTTCTAAATATCAGCATCCGATCGACCCGTGGCAGAAAAACAAATAGAAATAACTGGTTGATCTCAGCTTTTTAGTAGTATCTTCAGACTTGGTAGGCGCCATCTTTGTAGGTGAAAATGTCGTAGATGATGGCAGCTGTGAGTAGAAAGAAACACAAGATATGATGTGGGAAAGGCTATAGTCGAACCGACGGTGTGAAAGTGAGACCTCTGGTAGATCATTATGTATTGGTGAATCGAAATTTCAGATGAGGGCATTGTATGAAGATCATAAAGGCAAATTACTATTTTCAGATTGAGCCAAGGCACTAGGCTGGTACAAAGAGTGATCGCAGTGAATCCATTGCATGTGATATAATGATTCTGTTCGCATATCATAATCTGATACTATCCATCGTATTGTGAGCTTCTTCAAATAACTAGGCGGAAAGATCTTTCATAGCTTTTTGTAAATCTTCAGCATCTCCATCCACAGGCCACGTGTACATGTTAAAATCACTCATAGAATCCATGCTGCATTCTTGAAGGGCAAATTTAATGCAGGTTAGATCGAAACATCTGTTTTCAAACTCTGCAAAAGAAGAGAACCATTCGGCAACAAAAAGATTTTCAAAGTAAGCGTCCTGCAGTTTGTATGACACTACCCAAGCCCTGAGTAATTCGAGGTCGTAGTTGTCGACTCCATGAATAAAAGCTTTGTTGATATAACCTCATATATTCTCTGTTGCACTACAGCTCTTGCAAGGGCCGTCTCGGTGGGTGATAGCGGAAGTTATGGCAATCATGATGAACGTATAGTACCAGTGGTAATAATAACCGAGGTCATGAAGCCAACACGGTGTCGTAACACAAGCAGGTTGTAGTAAGAAGGGTCAGGCAGTGGTCGCATGCGTTACGAGAATGCTACACAATAGACATGAATCAAGAGTATCAACAATGATACGCACATACTGATCCAGCCAAAGTTGATGAATGGTAAATGAAACATTTCATCGGGTATCTCATGGTTCCTGCCTCACTTGATCAGCGAGACAAGGTCAAACTTCCGCAATTCTTGTATAGCCATGGAGGACTCTTTCGGTTTTCATGCGCCAGGTCAAAATGCTGCCAGTATGAGGGTCACACCAAGCATCATGTCGAGTGAAGACAAGTCGAAGCGAGTTTCAGACACCAATGTACCAGAGTTCGACGCCCAGGACTTCAAATTTCTTGCCCTCGTCGCTGAGTGGTTCGTTTCCAAACGTTGGGCATGTGTCCGACACTCCGTTCTCAAGATTGTCATCTAGCCATAGGCCGTAATGGCCATCACTGTAATACTGTCAGTATACCGGTTCCCGATGAGTAACAAATGCCAGCTTACCCTCCACCGACACTTAAATAGCTATGTTCACAGAAAATCATATAGTCATTCACTCCGCTATAGGGGAATGCCTTGAATCTGATTCTCTCTGGTGTGCTTGCGCCACTTCTGGTCGCCTGGCCATTCTCTGATAGGGCCAACTTGTCGGCTTTTGTCTTTGGCGATGATATGGTTGTCATGCGAACAGCATTTGTGGTATCTTCTGAGGGAGGTGGCGGGAGATTCAACTGCAGATCTGGGAGGCCAGCAAGAACGTGAGCGCGCCAGAGAAAGCATTCGCCGTTGCCATAAAATGACGAAGAAGGGTGGGGTGCGTCTGAGAGATAAGCGCCGAAGGTCTGTCGCGACATATCAGTACTGTTTTTTTGCTCAAGGAAATGCTGGGCGACTTACGCCTCCGCTGCCATCTCTGACCACAAGCACGAAACCGCCTCTCCTCCCCCGGTATTCATCAGCCTCTTTGTAAAGAGTCGCCAAGCTCACACCATTCTGCTCCAGGCTGTATGTCAGGCTCCATTCATCTACGAGCTGTAGCCTTGGTGGCAGGAGCAGCCTGATTTCTTCTGCCAGCGCTTTGCTTAGAAGCTTGCCATTCTCTCGCATTCCACTTCTCCATCCCTTTAGGCTCAGCGGTGTCAAGGGTGGCGGTTGAAAAGGGCTCGCTATGCGGTGTGTGGGCTGGAAGACGGAGTTCATGTCTGCAGAATCGGAGGAGACGAGGCTCGCGAAGGAGTGGGAGAGGGCAGAAGCAGTGGACTGCAGTTGTGCTGGCAGACTGCCTATGCTATTTCGGCTACTGTTGTTGTCCGATTTTGAGTGCGGTCCTGAATTCGGACTGGATTCGGTATTCAATCGCCGCAGGATACCTGAGACGGCATATGAGACTGGGTATGTGAAGTAGGACGAGGAGCGATTAGGTGTGGCGCGATTTGGTGGCGACGATGTTTGGGAGGATGAAGAGCGCAAGGGTGGAGACGACGGGGTTTCTTGTGCATGCGACATGACTGGCGGCTAGCAGCAATTGTAGCAGTGTGCCTGGATTAATGTGGGTCAAGTGTTCGAAGTGGTGTGCTGGGGTGAGCGTAGGTCAGAACAGCTGTGACGTTGCGGAAAACTAGTGGGCTGACGGCTGTCTGGAGCCTCACACCCTATGCAAGGGATGTGCGTGTTACATAAGCATCGTCTTGGGATGGGCTGATACATCTTGGGAGCTGCGCTGGAAGCCAGTGATAGCGAGCTACGATACGGTGATGCATGCTCAATGGTTGCGCGCCTCTCTGGTTCCTTGATGCGTAGCTGTGAGAGCGCGCTAGTACGCCGGTGGAAAGCTTGGTTCCCGCTACCCGCCAAGGCTGACCTTGGGCCGTCCATGGGGAATCGGGATAACCTTTGCATTACATGGGGTCATTGCGTGCAAATGGGTAAGCCCGGAATCGCGGATAGCCATGCTTCAAGAAAACACTGGTGGTCTCTCACTTGTCATTGCACTTAATAGATAAATCGGCATTGGCGGCCGGTCATGGTGCCCCCGCTTCCGGCAGCATGCAGTGCAATTAATACACCACTTTGACTTGACTACCTTGATTGACCCCCAGATGTGTGCTAACCAATCCTGTCCGCTTGCAACGCCATGGTAGGTTCCTTTATCCCACAAAGCGTCCTTATGTAGCTTTAGCGGGTTCTGTTATAGGTTGCTCGTTCACTGCTTCTGCCTCTTCCGCCGCCTCCGCATCCGCAAGCTCACAATCTCCAGTCTCTTTCCCGTTGTTTGCAGCAGCCTCTGCTTCCTCTCCATTCTCCATGTTGCTCTTCAACTTGGCGCCTTTTCTCTCTGGCATGACAGCCATAAAAGCCTTGCCCCAATCCCCAAACTCCATCCATTTGAGCATGATCTCCAATACGTGATTCGTGACCAGGACTTGCCGACTCTTCATTTCCAAATATTGACCAATAGGCAGCTTTGCCGTCTTGATTCCACGACTGACAGCTCGCTTGTGGCAAATGCCTTTGTGCCGGTTCTTGTCCACTAGACCCCCGATGATGTAAGTGCTGTTTGGCTTGAGGTGTGTTAGGACCTCGTCCGACTCAGATGAAAGGTAGACAATCTCTCCTTCCTCTGCATCTCCTGTGCTTTCTTGTTCACCGGACTTATCCGCTTCTAGAGAGGTCTTCAATGCACCCACCACCTCCCCTCCTTCTGGTCCAGTCATCCATTCTTTCGCCTTCTCCGCCACTTCAACAAAGTCTTCATCAAAGAATCGGAAGCCTTTCCAGCTGGTATATTGCTTCGCGAGAATACCATCGAAACGCTCCTTCATCTTGCCTCCAAAGCTACTTAGTGCCAAATGCGCTCTGAAGTCTGCCTTTCGGTTGTCGCTGTAGCATCTCGTAATCTGCAAGCCTAAACTCTTAAGTTCATTGTCGAACATGAGCTCCTCAAAGTCGCAGTCGAAGATGACGGTGATGGGTACTTGCTTTCCAGGTCCTGCTGAATGTCTGGGCGGACGTGCCGGTAGCAGTCTTGGTTTGTTGCCATTTTCATCTACTGGAATCTGTGCCAGCGCTTCTCTTCGTCGCTCTTTCTTTTCCTTGACCTTCTCTTTTCGCTTCAATTTACGATCTTCCCGCCCCGCTTCCCAACGTTCGTGCCGCCGTTGCTTTTTGAGTTGGTTCTTCGATAACTTTGGCTCCACACTTTCCTTTTCAGTAACTGCTTCAATTGAAGATTCAGCGTTACCAACTGTTCCCTCATTTTCAGCGTTCGTCAAGATATGTTCTGCAGATGTCGTGACTGCGGGTGTGTCTTTGATAACTTCATCACCACCTGCAACGTCCAATTTGCGCATCTTTGCAGGCCGCTCTTCTGAATCCATCTTTTCTGCAGATTTTAGTGAATGGTTGAAAGTAAGTCGTAAAGACATCCACCCACTCATGGTCGACAAAATTATGCTCGCTCACATCTTAGCGTGCCAAGCCACACCCCGGCCATGGCAGCGTCCCGAGCTAGAACCTCAGTTGACGTCTCCGCATTCACGATACCCTTCCAACACCAATTGAACCACGAACACGACCACCCATCATGCCGCAGGATATGCCGCCACAGGGCGGCTATAGCCCCGTCCAGTACAAGCGCAATTTGCCTGTTCGAGGCTTCCGTCCCGCCGCATACATTGTCGGAACCGCTGCACTCATGACATACGGATTCTGGAGGGTTGGCCAGGGTATCAGGGAGCACAAGTATGCGACATTCGCCTGAAATTATACATGGGCGGTTGTATGGCTCGGGACGAAATGCTGACATCTGACAGCGAACTCGCGCGCGAGAAGATGTGGGCGCGGATACACCTTATTCCAGCACTGCAAGCAGAGGAAGACCGTGACCAAGTGCGAAGATATTTGGCCGACAAGGCTAGGGAGAAGGAGCTATTGGGCACAGAAACAAAAGTCTACCACAGTGACAGGTATATATCGAAGGGGCCTGTGATGCTTGCACGGGCATTGGCTAACCACGCGGATACAGATTTGTTCGACCTACATTTGCCATCACACCCGAGCACGAGACCAAGTAAAGACTGGAGTATCATTGTATATATCAGGATGGAATCGATGGTTTCTGGTCAGCTTGATATTCATCATCTCTTTAGTGGCAAGTCGAGAATACATTTGTCTGCGTAAAGACTCGATGTTCGTACACGGACCTAGATGTGAACATGAGGTTTTCTTCGTCACAGAGGTCCAGCTACTCAAGTTGTATGGGTATGGAATAACTGTGGATTTGACGGTGATACTGAGTGTTGACCCATCTATAATAGACCTGGGTATCTTTGCTCAGATGAATTGCACTTTTCAAATTTCCTGTATTGACGAACCGTAGTTCACGCAACGCCTTAACCACTACAATGCGCTGCTGTGAGTAAGTGGTGCGATACACTCAACAAAACCTCCCTCTATCCTGCCCTATTCATCACATCGACCCTGCGCCCCCTTTCCATTTTCCATCTCTACCATATTATGTACCATTAATTCGCCCCCTTGGGATGATACTGCAATGTCATCTCTGACTAGACTGTCCACGAAATCCTTCCCCGCTTTCAAAACCACAATGCCCCCGCCTACATTGACTTACACTTATCCCGCAACTACCACCAGTGATGACATTCCCACTCATGCTGAAAACGACCAGGAAATCATCACACCCGAGGAAGCCGATGCCTTTTACACCGACTGCACTACTCGCTACCTCAGCCCGCTACTAACATAGCGCTAACATATCCTCCTCATAGACCTACTTAAGTCCTCATATCTATTTGCACACGTTGGAACCCTTGGTCATGCGCAACGCTACACTGATTGCTGGACTCGAAATATTGATGGTGACCGGGTATATAAGATAATTGAATGCAGATCTGAGATTGGCCACTTTATCCGCAATTGCAATCCTCGTGTCGAGTATTGAAGTTTTTTGCTTGCAAAAGAATTACTGGTCAAGCCGGAGGCTTTGGCATACATATTTTACAATGTTATAATTTGATTAAGGTGTGCACAATCAATCCCGACATGATGAGCGGACTTTGGAATAATGGTGCAGGCTCAATTTTAGCGGAAAGTGATACATATACCTCGAACTGGAGCCCCACTTATTTATCTAGGTAGGAGTTAAACTTGTATAGGAAAATTACTAGGCCTAAAGAAGTAATCAATCAATCCAATCTGAACGCTCTAGGACCGACTTAGTTGAATGCTGCAGAGTCTATAACAAGCGAAGAGGAAAAGAAGAAAAAGATTTTGAGAGAAATGAGGCTAGATAGAAATCATTAAAAAGTAACTAAGATTTTCTTGCATCTGTACATTATGCTTCCGTATTAGGCCTAACGTGTTTCACCACCGAGTCGTCAACCCCACCGAGTCGTCAGCTCCACCACCACACCCTACCTTTGCAACAATATTGCGCAACACTACTATAATTTTTCTTATTAAGCAGAATAAGATATTATTCTTCAGACGCGTCGCTATCATATCATCTAATTCTACTTGGCAAGTGCGAGAGTTGTGTCCAACTTGGCTGCAACGCCCGCAGCGCCGTTCACTGCGCACCCTCTTCGCAGGCGTTATACCATCGTTACAGCTACCACTCTCTGCCTCAGCGATGTGATCAGCTATCTGGCCAATTGTCTAAGACCCCTCTACCTGTACGTAGCGCCGCTTACGAGTTTTTCGCTTCGTTGCTTCACTAATCGTAGCTTCGAGACGATCAAGTTTCTCCTGCATCAACACACATGATGAGCGATCTGCTGGGCTCCCTTAACTGCTACATCTGCTCATCAAGAGAAGTTGTAGGAGACCCTTGCTGGATTTGCATACGGTTTCGAATAAGCGTAGCCTGCGCCTCCATTTCGCGCGCGTTGCGCGTCCTTTTCGGGTCCCAGGTGCTACTCTCTTGCGCTGGTGGAGTTGGCGTACACAGCACGACGTCAAGCTGTGATAAAACAACGTGATAATCGTGTGGCGTAAGCCCAGCACTTCGAAACCCTCCGTGGATGTTTTCTGGTGTAATAGCCTTGTAATAGGCCTTTTTGAACGCTGGTAGGAAGGTTTCTTTGCTGATATGCTGGATGCGATTGCGTGCCAAGACCGAGATAGCATCACCGTACGCGCGCTTCAACGGCGAGAAGCAGCCCACATCAAGAGGCTGTAAGAGGTGCGACGAGTGGGGAGGCATACAGAGAAGGATTATCTTCTTCTCTTCGTAGAGATCTTGGAACTCCACCGAGCAGTGGCTCTCGTGGCCGTCAATAATGAGCAGCCTATGCATCCCCACAGGCCGCGCATGGGGATCGAAGTGATGGAGCCAGTTAAGCGCTAGATTGTTGTTCGTCCAGCCTGTAGGACTAACTTGAATCACCCAGTCGCGTGGCAGATCCTCCGTGAACCAGGTAGAGATCAGAACCTTGCCTGCGAAGATGAGAAACGCTGGGATACGCTTGCCTGTTGCGCCAACGCCTTGTATCAGCGTAACCCACTCACGATTGCCTGGCTGGATCTTCTTTGTTCTTCCTGGTTTGTCTGAGCCTGTGATAACTGACTGTGATAAAATCTTGCCCATAATAAAGCCAGTCTCATCAAAGTTGTAGATATCTTCGTCTACGATACCATACTTTGCCTTTGTATTCTGAACTAGCTCGAACCAGCCCTTAATAAGCGCTGGGTCTTCGCAGAGAGCTCGCTGGTGATCGTATGGACGGCTCCGGCGCGTACGGAGCTCAGGATTGCGCTGGACAAACCTATCAACCCAGTTCTTGCCCACCTCCTTCCCGCCACGCTCTTGGAGCAGTCTGTTGGCCATATCTCGCACGTCGTCTCTCCCACAGGGTAGTCCTCGCTCAGCCTCAACTATTACACGCCTAGTAATAGCCTCCTCTTCTAGTTTTGTTAGGCGCTTACAGTTCGCCTCACAATCGCGTCGAGGGCGTCGTCCAGCGCGTCGTTCTCGGATTGTCGTTCGTGGGTCACTATATACGATAGCAGCGCGTGTTTCAGTCTGGATCTGGTGTGAAGTAAGACTTTGAATAGCTAAGGTAATATCTGCTTCACTATAGGCTTTTTGCACGTTGAGTTGTTGAGACATCACGCGTTATTGTTGCAAAGGTGGGGTGTGGTGGTGGAGCTGACGACTCGGTGGGGTTGACGACTCGGTGGTGAAACACGTTATTCCATTGTATGACTTTTGCCATGAATGAAGTTCCCCTTACTACTACTCCCACTTCAATAATAGTTAGCGACTTGGTTTATCTTATTTGATACTCACACATAGTCGACATGCAGTTGGCGAACATTCAAATAGGAGGTTGAGCCTTTGAGCTAGGATTTATCGCTTTCCAACTACTTGGTATTGTACTTTTATTATATGGACCTGTAAGTAGAGTACGGGGCCATGATATAAATCTCAAGTGGAACCGTTCATAATATAGTAATACAATAGTCGATCAGAAGAAGGGAAAATAAGAGAGAAAAGAGGGAGATAAGGCCGGTGAAGTTCATCATAATGTAACACCGCACTATCAGTCAAGCATAGTGCATGCTTGTCCGCGCAGCTTCGCTGACCCAGTCTTAGACATCTTGATTGCTCCAACGCCTAAGCTTTCCTGAATTGACGCCCCGGCTATCCAACGTACTCAATGGTTCCAGACTCAGTAGGCGTATCTGACGATAAGCGAGCCTTTGGCAAACAATTTCCAGCTTGCCGCACACGATTCCCCAAAGATTTAGACCTTATGGTAGATTTTTGGATCAAGCCTGATAGTGTGACAATCGGAGTATTTGTTCTGTATGAAAGCTTCAATCAAATCATTTACGAATGCAAATGGCATTTGGGGCAAGCCAGAGACCCAACTCTTGTCTGCATGTTTTCGCCACATGTTGACCATTAAGCGGCAAGCTGGTGATTGCTTGGGGGTACTCGTGTATATGATGCTAACTGTACTGATGCTTGGTTCCCAACGATTGCCAGTGTAACTGATGGGTCTCGCTTCGACGAGAGCATCTACGACAGCATTCTTGAAGCCATTGTCCATAAATATTTTACCCATTACGTAGTAATTGCTAAGGAGGTGGTACTCAGTGTCCACGCTTGCTTTCATGTCTCAGTCTGGTTCCAAATCTTGGCTGATCATGCTGGGGAGAGTCGTATCATATAGTCAGTTGAATGAGGTGATCGGCTGGTGATGGCGAATTTTGAGCAAGAGTTGGCGAAAATCGATGCAGGAATGAGCCAAATCCAAGTCCGGGTCCAGGGAGAGTGAAGGTGAAGGCAAAGGTAAAGGCAAATGGGAAGAGATGGCGGCCAACTTTGGCCATAGCCGTAGCCAGGCCAGCACCTCTTCCGTCTCTTGTATTGTTGTACAGTATAGTAATACAGCCACTGCTTGTTACTCTCATGACCATCGAATCTTGTTCTTCCACTGGTCGACCTTGGACTGCCACCACGTCTTGTTGGGTGCGCGGTCGATTTCTTCCATCAACTTTGTGTAGTGGTCGGGGGCGGACGTGGGCTTGAACATGGCTGGCGACAGGACATACTTTGTGGTGTATCTGTTCTCGAGCAACGAATAGAGGGCGTTTACTTGGGCTTGCTCGAGTTTAAGGTTTGGTGGGGGTGAAGGAGTGGCTGGAGCTGTGGCTGAGGCTGCTGGCGACTGTGGCTTGGGGGCGTCATCGGAGGGAGGAGCGATGGGCTGCACACCAAAGGGCTGGCCGTGGTGCTCGATTGCGCGGGTGAAGGGCAGGTTTGGGCGCAGGGCGTCCTTTGGCCAGAGAGCGAGGAGGCGTGTGTATTGCTTTGCTATCTTGAAACGGTGAGCTGTGGGCACGTGACGGCGTTGAGGGGTTGACTCACTATTGTTGTCATGGTTGTGTGTGAGTGTGTGTGTGAGAGAGAGATGGAGAGATGGAGAGATGGAGAGATGCAGTGCAGTAGCAGTGCAGTCAGTGTGTAGTATGTGTGTAGTATGTGTGTAGTACGTGTGTATCGGGGTAAGTGAATGTCAAAAAAGGCCAAAGACCAAGGCCAAGAGTGCAAATCTTCCCATCGATGATGCTTTCTCCCTCTAGCAGCCGGGTCGGGAGCAGCGGGTCTGTGCAGACAGAGAGGGGGGAGCGTGGCGCAGCACCCGCACTTCCATGGCCCAGAAGAGACAAGGCAGGGCGCGGTGCATTTGAAACGCCGCCTCTCACTCTACTGCTGCGCTTGCCGCCTGACACGCCTCTGCTTTGCTTTGCTTTGCTCTGCTCTGCTTTGCTTTGCCGCCCTCCGTCTGCTCTCCACGCTCGCTGCCTGCTCCTCTCCTCTTCCTCTTCCTCCACCTGCGCCTGCCGACTCTCAACACCAGAACTGCCCCCTACGCCTCCTCATCGCTGCATCTGACCCTGCGCCACCGCGTTTGCCTACTGCACACCATGCCCAGCCAGCGCTACGAGAGGGTATGCTCTCCTGCCTTAGGTTGTGGGGGAATACATTGTGCCACTGCGCCAACCCCCCGACCCGTTGCTCTCACGACACCCAAACTAACATAGGCCTCAGGTAGCCGCCCAGGACGAAGACGACTCTCACGCATCGTCGACATCGGCCCAGCAGTGGCCCCCGGCCTCGCCACCACCCTCCTTTCACTCGCGCGCATCATCCCCCAATGGAACCTCACGACGCCTCTTAGCACAGGACCCGGCACCCACCGATGAAGACCGCACCCTTGCAGACACCTTTGATTCCGACTCCGACTCCGACGACGATGACAATGGCGACGATCGACAGCGCTTGATGCGGGGAAACCCCCGAAGCGAGGACGAGCCCCCAGCTCCCGGCATCCAAAGACGGGTCACCGAACTGCCAGTCTTCAACACACAGGCTCCCACCAGTGGCCGGGTCTACGGCGGTGGCAATGGCGGCGTGTGGGCAAATCTCAGCGCAAAGCCAACTCGGGGTGAGGATGCCGAGGAGAAGCCTCCGGTACGTATTGTGTATCACCATCTCAATTTGTCCATTCCCCACTAACACCACTCCAGACATACGAACAAGCCGCCGCAGATGCAACACCGCCATACTGGGAAACAACCATCCTCGCTCCCGGCACTTTTGGCGACGAAGTTTTTGTCGAGGGCCTTCCCGTCGGTTCCCTCTTTAGTTTTCTCTGGAACGCCATGATTTCCATGTCCTTCCAACTCGTCGGCTTCCTGCTTACCTACCTGCTTCACACCACCCACGCTGCAAAGAATGGTTCCCGCGCTGGTCTTGGCATCACGCTTGTGCAGTTTGGCTTCGGTTTCCGCTCTGCAATACTCAACCCTAGCAATGGCAGCAACGATAACCCAGGCCAAGGCTTCAACGGCGGCGTCCCAAGCGATCCAAACTCGCACGACTTTGACCCGGACAAGGTTAGCACCGGCGGCACTGGTGGTGACTCGACGCCTGCTTCAAGTGCCATTACCGGCAGTGATTGGGTAGCCTATGGCCTGATGATTGTTGGCTGGTTCATCTTGATCAAGAGTGTGTCAGACTTCATTCGCGCCAGGCGGCACGAACAGCTTGTTCTCCAGTCTCCAGATCGTGGCTTGGGTGTTGCTGTAGTTGCCGAGGGCGAAAGTCCAGAGCGCAGTGTATAGACCTTTTTTCCGTCCCCTCTTTTTTTTATCTCTCCGTATGACATATAGCCTCTGATTGGCAAACTATTTTCCCTTTATTGTCTTGTCACGCCCTCTAGGACTCTCTCTCTCTCTTACACACACACTCACTCTCACATACACATATACACAGCGTATTCCTTAGTTTGCATCTTGAATCGGAGTTTTGACATCTCTAGGGTAGGGGTTAACAGGAAGCAAAGACACATCATGTCCTTGTACATCAGTCATCGCTGTCCTGTCTGTAGCATGCATCAACTACATCCTTTTTTTACCACTTGCAACTTCATACTTGCCATATGAGTATTTATGCCGTTGGTTGGTCAGATGAAGCCAATGATTACAAGTGCAGAGTGATGCTGACGATGGTTATGTTCATGACACTATATGCCAAAAATAAAGTCTATTCTTGTTGCTGACAGTTGAAAGTGTAAGAAAAAAGGGGGTATCTTGATGCAAGAATAGGAAATCAAAAGTCTAAAATAGAAAAAGAAAGGAATGATACCGCCCAAGTCTCTCAAATACCTTTTGTGAAGCATTGCACCCAGCAACCTGTGTCGCTAGACAACGAGTGAATGTATCACATCTCACTCGTGATTTTTCTCTTCACATGACGATGCATTTCTCATTGGCATATACCTCGCCATACTGGTCCACACCGGCCATCTTTTCATTGTACCGCTGCTTATCCTTGACTTCGTCGGGAAACCATTTCTTTAAAAAGGCTGCCTTTTCTGTATCCAGGTTGTCTATGGGGTAACGGCTTGATTAGTTTTTGAGATTGATCAAGGGAAGAAGAAGAAGAAGAAGAAGAAGAAGACAACAACAAGACTCACCAGAATTGGCATCAAATATCGTCTTTCGCCTGCAAAACGGACAGTTGTACTGCTTATTGTTCTGCATGACAATCAAGCACCGAATGCAAAATGTATGGTTGCAGCTCAGCTTGACGGGCCGCCATTGAATCTCCATGCACATAGGGCACGAGTAGTCGTCGATTTGCGGCACGTGCGACAAAATCTGCGTATTGACCTCTGCGCACACTGCCTTGGCTAGGTGCTCTGAGAACTCTGGATACTCGACTTGACGCGGAAACGTGGATTTTACCCCCAACGCTGTACGCTTGTCGAATTCTACAAAAAAACATATTGGTTAGTGACTATGATACTGTAATTTGGGATAACCTCCTCAACCCAGGAAAAAACAAGGGGAAAATGACTAACTTTTCAAAATCTTCATCATTGCATTATGGTTAATCTCGCCGAATCGTAGGCCCTGTAGAATCTCGCGATTGATGTGCATAAACGTATTAAGGGCCGTCAAGTTTTCCTTCTTCTTCAATTGCTCGACGAGACCGGCCTTGGCAATCTTGTTGGAAAAGATGGCGAGCCGGGCCATTGCTTTTTCCGAATCATGCGACTTGTGATCGAGCTCCGTTGTTCCAAAGAAGATGCCTTCTTCGACATAAATCTGGAAGATTTTGCGCCAGGTGGTAAGCATCTTCCTTGTTGTTCGCCGGTCGGGATCCGTCAACCTGGCAACCTGCTTGCCGAGAGCTTCAATCTGGACATTCATTCTCTTCTGCTCTCGCTCCTGCAGTCTCTCGAGCCCAGATACCTCGCTAGTGAGACGAGTGAAGAATTCCGTGTCGGAAGTGATTGGCACTAGGACGGTCCGACAGCCAGGTCGATTCCCTGGCGCATTTGCAGTCGCGGGCGATTCGGGTGTGTCTGCAGAGCGACAGGGCAAGTTGGAGTCATCGAGCACGCGCATGTCCGACATGCCCGTCTCAACGGCCAGCAGATGCAGCTTGTTCCTCGTGTCATTGTCAAGTTTGGCGCCCATGACCTCTCCACTCGTCTCGTCTACATAGAAGAGGAGCTTTGGGTGAAAGGCCTTTGGCGACTGCGATGCGTCGGCATAGGAGCCGTGCGGATTGAGAATGTACTCAAAGGGCCGTTCCTGGTCGTCGTGGTGCTCGGTCGAGGCATTGTAGTCCTCGACATGCTTGAGCAACTTGGACAGGGTGGCCGGGTCTAGGCCGACCTGCTGCAGCTCGTCGGTCAGCCTCTTGATGCATTTCTTGAGCTGCGAGTACGAGATAGCTGAGTCGACCCAGTCGGGCGGGAATCCTTCGTCCCTCAGGGTCTGCTTAAACACATGGCCGAACTTCATGGCCGCCCAGCTATTACTATATGTAGTGTGTATGCACTAGGAGTGCTGGAGCCGATGGACAGGAAGCGTCTACAGGGTTGGCCGGTCAAAGGTGGCAGACGGCGCACGTGGGGGAGATGAGTGGTTCAGAAGCCGGGCGGGGTCCCTGGCGCACCAAAGCCGAAAAAACGCTCCCAAAGCCCTGATGCAGTTTCGTGGGCCGGGTGGCTGGGGCTTGGCTGTGACCGCCGGCCTGGGTGCGGCTCACTATGTATGTAGTATGTATGGAAAACACAGCGGCGCGAAGAGTCGAAATGAGTGTACTGTGTCGCTGTGGTGGCAAGTAGTAAGGAGTAAGTACGAAGGCACCTGGTGCGGTCGACCGTCAGTACTAGAGGAAAACGAGAGAGAATATTGCGCCGACAAATGAGCGATTAACGACGTTCCAGCCAGCTCTAGCAACAACAAACTTCTGATCCGGCTCGCCATACATACACGCTCGGTCGCTATGAGTTGAATACGGCAATGCCTACCAAAAGGCCATCTGAAAATGCTTCTTCCTTCTAAAACGTGGGAAAGTGGCGCCTTTAAAAAAAATGAAAATGCATACTTTTGCACCGGTCGCCGGTCGCCTGTCACCTCGCTAGACCTGCGGCGGCGTGTAAATATAGCGCCGCCTCGCTTGCTCCTCGTCACTTCAACCTAGAACTTTTTCGCCTGCGCCACCGCCCGCCAATCAGCTGCCTGTCGCCGCACAGTCATAGCCGAGTCTCGGTGATGACGCAACTCTGCCTCTTAACGACTCATCCATGCACATGTGCGACAAAACCACACTTGAGATGCCTTGGGCGCATCCCAGTTGATAAGACAGCTGTGAAAGAAGCCTATAGAAGCTCAAAAGGCAGCCATAGTGTTGCAAGGGCGCTTCGTCAGATTCCCGGAGAAATATACATACATACATACATAGACCCACCCAGACTAATAGACAACTTCGACCACGGCAACACAGAGTCAAGCCAGAGGGATTACCAACACTACAAACACTCATCTAGACGCTTGATATAGGTCTGATCATATAGATTCGAGACGCTTAGCATGGGCGCATCACAGTCGTCTCAAGGTGGAGAGGCGTCTGCAGGTGGCCAGGTCAAGACGAGCTACTATGAATTGCTAGGAGTGGAGCGCAATGCCACCCAAGACGAGTGCGTCGCCATAGCCTCGTCGACCATTCACTACTGATTCCTCGTAGGCTCAAGAAAGCATACCGCAAGAAAGCTCTCGAACTCCATCCCGACCGCAACTATGGCGATGTCGAACGCACTACCGCTCTCTTCGCCGAGGTGCGAGCCGCTTACGAAGTCCTTTCAGACGACAACGAGCGCGCATGGTACGACGCCCACGAGAGGAGCATCCTAAGAGGTGGCACTGGAGAGGAAGATGCTGGCGAGCACTACCAGGGCAGCATGCGTGTTACCACAGCAGATGATCTGGCGCGGATGATGGGCAAATTCAGAGGAAACGTAGACTTTTCCGACTCACCCAATGGCTTCTTTGGCTTTGTCAGAGAGACGTTCGAGCAGCTCGCACGCGAGGAAGAATATGCAGCAGACTGTGAAGACATCGATATACCAAACTACCCTTCGTTTGGCCATAAAGAAGACACCTACGATGGTGTCGTGCGCGACTTCTATGCCGCCTGGAATGGATTTGCAACAGCCAAGAGCTTTGCATGGTTGGACATGTACCAATTGTCCCATGCCCCCGACCGCCGCACGCGCAGACTCATGGAAAAGGAAAACCAAAAGCTTCGCGATGACGGCAGACGAGAGTTCAACGATGCTGTCAGGACACTAGTCGCCTTTGTACGCAAGCGAGATCCACGCTACACACCCAACAGTCAGACCGACGAGGACAAGGCGAAGGCGCAACGGGACGCGCGCAGGGCGCAGGCTGCACGAGCAAGGGCTGCACAGATTGCCAAGATGGAAGAAGAGGCGCAGGCAGTCCCAGATTGGGCCACAGCCCGTCCGGATGACGAGCTGGACGAGGAGAGTGAAGAGGAAGTCAAAGAGGAGCACTACGAGTGTGTAGCCTGCAACAAGACTTTCAAGAGTGAGCGACAGTACGACGCGCACGAAAAGAGCAAGAAGCATCAAAAGTCCATACAAGCGCTGAAGAAGAAGATGCAAAAGGACAATGCAAATCTCGACTTAAGCCAGGATGCTTTGAAAGAGAATGTTATGACACCAGCAGATGAGGATCTTGAAGTAGATGCCACTACTACCGAAATGAATGGTTCAGATGGGTTCGTTAAAGATGTTACGGAGAAAACGGGCAAACTTGGAGTAGGAGATGACAACATAGACGAGGAAGAGCCCCAGTTGACGGAAAATGCGGTTGACAACAAAGCTACCGAGCCACACACCACCTCGGGACCAGCATCGACAAACAGTGACGACGATGATGATGATGATGTTGATGATGATGAAGACGATGAATATGCCTCACGGTCGGAAATTGAAGCGCGTCTGACTGGTTTCAGAAACACAGAGTCATCTAATACCAAACCCATTGAGGAGCTTGAGACCAAGTCGACCGATGGTGCACAGCCAGAAGACGTTGCAGCGACACAGCCCAAAATGGGCAAAGCCGCACAGAAGCGCGCAAAAAAGGCGGCCAAGCAAGCCGAAGCCGACGATGGTGGCACAAAAATGAAGTGCGCCGGGTGCAATGCAGGGTTTCCATCCAAAACCCAACTGCATCAACATTTGAAAGACCATCCCGGACATGCCGCGCTCAAGTCTGTAGCTGGCAGGGGTAAAAAAGGGAAGAAGCGGTAGATTATGTGATTGCATGAGCTACAATGAATATCTAGAGCATGTTTTGTATCAGGCAATATCATTGGTGCATTTGTATAGCTTCAGCATAGCGTAGGTGTTTGATAGAAAAGTTGTTGTTCAGCCTGGTGGGCTTTTGAAGGACCATTTAGGTCTCGGTATAGATTCTTTTTCTTTTGGTTTTGATGGGTGCCTATGTCTTAACGTACGGATGATTTAGCGTTGCCTTGTTTTTTACACTTGCTTTGCAGGGTAGTCATGTTTTGTTGGCTATGAAACGTTCCAGATGCGTGGAGCCGTGTTCAAAAAGCTGTTGCGTTGTGCTTGTGCGTTCAGAGCCTAAGTAGACGTGCAGTCAGATTTAATGACATTTGCTTTTATCAATTGCTTATTTTGGACGATGCATGACTCCGATCTCTTCTAGAGCCTTGAGCTTATATCAGTATGTATTCTGGGAATCTGGGTACGTAGGTATTCCGGGCTAACTCCCACACGTGACGTTGGGCCGATCTAGTGTGTGGTACTTTTTCGGTGGCTCTTTGAGTTTCTGGAATGTAACGATACAATTGCACAGGCACTAGCTTGTCATACTTGGCCTTGACCGCCTGATTGCCACGACACTTGACTTGTTTTCCGTGTGGACATGTATCTCAACAAATAGACTGTAGAAAAGAAAAATATGTCTTTTGTACTGCTAACACGGGTGATGCAGCGTCGCAATCGGGCAGATGGCGACTGTGTATGTGTGTACGTAAGAACAAAAAAGACCGTCTGCGGAGTCAGCTAAGCGCATATATGCTCATCGACCGGGTTAGTCTTGGCAAAGGATATGATCACCTGCTTGCTTGCTTGCCTGCTGGCTGACTGAGGATCTCGAGCACAGTGGACACGTCCACACCTCAACCGTACGATTCAGCGCATTAAGTCGTGTGCAGGTCATGGTATTAGGCCCATGGCAGTGACAACAAGGCGAATTTATGTGGCTAGCATATCAAGGGCTCTGCTGTGTCGGCAGACTGGCCGTAGGTTCGTGGGCACGTGAGTACATGTAGGCACACATACTAAGAGTACATACATATGTACGCAGTTGTTGAGACGGGTGACATGGCGAGTGAGATGGACATTAGGAACAGCACTCTGGCGAAACGAAGGTGGAGACCTTGGGCAGTCTGATGACGCTAAATGGCGGGAAATGGCAGCAGAAGCCCCCTTTGCACTGCAGGGATAAAGGGATTTGTCGCCGGAAGAAGATGAGACTTCAACGTGATCTTCATTACCTGCCGTTGGACCACTTTGCTAAACGCGTGCCGTCGCGACAAAAGGAAGGCCAACTGCAGCTATCAGGGGACAAGTCCGCTAAGCTCCATGCCAAGCTCGCGCGTCTGCCTGCCCCCAGAGCCCTCCAGGGGCATGGCGTTGCTTGATATGAATTTGCCGGACTCGCCTGGACTGGTCTCTTCTCTCTCACCCACACAACACAGCTGGCTGGCGGCTTGGGGAAAGAAAAAGAGGCTTGCATGTAACGGCCTGAGAGCCGCCCAAGAGGCCAAAAGTCGCCATCGACTCGGGCGCATGGTCGACACACCTCAGCAGCTAACCGCAACTAGGCCTAGCTGTTCCCAAAGCTTATTAGCTCCAGGGCCCGGGAGACGCTGCAGCCCCTGAGTGCTCCATGCGAGCCACATGTATCCACAACTTTTGTCACCTCCACATCCGGCTGATCGTATTCCAAACCATGCGCTTATCATATTTGGCTCCCTCGGCCCTCTCATAGGCCTTGCTCCTCAAACCGTCGCCTTCCACTTGCCCCCTCCGTCATGGCGCGAGCGTAGCCCAGGGGTTCCCAAGCACACGGCCTCACCGCATATGGCTAGCCGTTGCTGAAGTGACTTTCTCTTACCTCGGCGCTCATATCTCCGGGCCACTATCTATAGACGCTTTTCTCTTGACAGTCTTGTCAAGCTCTTGAACTTTCTTGTCCCGCTCAGCCCGCTCCTCCTTGTGCCTAACGTCGTTTCCTTTCCCATTGTCACTTTGTTCCCTAGTCGCTCGTTTCTCCTCACCGTTATGCCATCATGATCCCCAAAGGCTACCGTCTATCCTTTCCGCATCTCGTCTTTTACGTTTCCACCTTTATAATCACCACACAGCTTTATTTCATATGGGGCCAGTCCAAACTCAACTACATCGGCTTTGCCCACAGGCGCATATTAGGCGATTGGACCTTTGATGCCGATGTCCACGCCAATGTCCACACGCTGAGCCAAGACCAATGCGATTCCGCTTTCCCAAAGCTCTATCACAGCCTTGACGAGTCCGTCCGCTTGCTGGAGGGGAGAAAGGTTCACGCCCAAGATATTGAAATACAAGAGGGTAGATGCATGCTGAGAGTGCTGATTTATGAGGGAGAGGTATGTTGATGTTGATCTGGTCCTAGTTTGCACGCGTGCTCACATCTTGCTCAGCTCTTCGTCGTCGACGCCGGACTGCCGGAAAAATGCTATGTTACCAACGGGAATGAGAGAGAACGGATTCTTGGAACTCTGGCCCAGATTGACCGTGCCATCACTTCCGCATCTACCTCTGATCCTGCAGTCCCAAACATTGAATTCTCACTTTCGCTTGATGACCTACCACGACGGTCTCGGAAAGACGGAACTTTCTTTGGCTACACGCGAAAAGACACACCAGAATATAGAGACATCTGGATGATGCCCAACTACGCCTACTGGGCTTGGAACTACACCCATGCTCCCAGCTGGAACAGCATCAGGAAAGAGATTGAGCAAAAGGAGAAGGACCTGCCCTGGGACAAAAAGGATCCTAGGGTCGTCTGGCGAGGCAAGGTCAAGATGGCAAAGCTAAGAAAGGAGCTAGTCAAAGTTAGTGAAGGAAAGGAATGGAGCGATATCAAGCCGGTCGTCATCAATAACGCCAGCGATCCTCACACAAAGGACGTCATGAACTTGAGGGATTTTTGCGGGTATGTTTGCTTGCTCTCACAAGAAACCTGAGGTTCAATACTGATTTTGTCCTTAGCTACAAGTACACTGTCCAAACCGAAGGAACCTCCTACTCCGGCCGCCTCAAGTACCTCCAACTCTGCCGCTCAGCCATGATCACCCACCCCTTGGAATGGCAAGAGTTTCACACACACCTCATGCGCCTCGCTGGTCCTGAGGTGAATTATATTGAAGCTTCCGAGAACTTCGGTAACCTCGAGTCCGCCATGGAATACTATCGTGAACATGACCACGAGGCAGAGCAGATTGCAAAAAATAGTTACAACACCTTTACCCGAAGGTATCTTACGCCAGCAGCAGTGACATGCTATTGGAGACGATTATTCTGGTCCTGGGCGAGCGTGCAGGGATTCGACCCACTCTTGTACGTCCCTGACAAAGACGGCAAGATGACCATGAGAGGTACACCCTGGACGGCTTTTGCTGCCAACTGGCCCAAGGATCCCGCAGCTATTCCTTGAGTTTCTGTGAGGAGTCAATCAAAGATTCGGCCGCTGGGAGGTGAATTTGTATGAGCATCAGCATTGGAGTACCAGGTTTTTCAATTTCGTACGATACCCGCATTTACGCGCCAGAACACTAGACACGTATTAATATTATTGCACACATTCTAATTCGTTGCCTTGTCCAATCCCACCTCTCCAGCGTCAGCTGTCTAACAATAAGTTATTCTGGGTCGACAACTTGCGGGAAATGCTAATCTTGCGAATGCAGGTCCTGCGGCAAGCAATCTATCTTTATTGATGGGGGCCTAATCGCCACTCGCTACTGCTGACAATACAAGATACTAACCAACAATAGCAGCTACACAGCTATTGTGTCAGCAGCTACTGTGTTTTTTCTTATGGAGGATCGGAATTGTGGAGGTCTCGAAAGCGCCATTGCGTTCCTTTAATATAGAAACCACTAGTCAGCATCCCAAAGAAGACTTGTTGTTACCCGCTACATTTTCATTACGAGAGACTTCGTACAAGACTCCCAACAAAATCAACGATGGCTTTGCAATGAACGGTAGCTTCGCAATAAAATGACTACAATTCCATAGCACGATACCCAGAGTATTGGGCATTCACTTCTCTCGTATGCGCCATGCTGTTCCTATCCGTCTTGACATTGTTTCAGTTCTCTACAGCTTTACCAAGCCTACAGCCGCGGGCATCCCAATACCTGGTCGTTCTTGATACTGGCGTAGGGCATCGCAGCACGCCAATCCCCAGATGGCCGACTTCTCTCCGCCGTATCAATATTGACGGTACCAACGCGGCTAACCTTACACAATTCGGTGTAATTGTGTCTGACCCCAACACACTCGAACAGCCGATACTTGCCTATGCCCTCACATACTCGCCGTCAACCTCCTCCCTCTTCTCCGTCACAGGTCGGGGCGTAGTGAGAACCAACATAGACGGTGGGAATTTAGAGTACATTTTGACAAAAGAGAGCGACTCATCGAGTCAAATTGTCAGCATAACAGCAGCCGAGCAATCTCAGAAGCTTTACTATGGCGACTCCAACACAGGCCTTATCTACTCCTCAAACTACGACGGCAGTAACGTCGTCGTATTCCGCAACGTATCTCAAGGCCTCACCTTTCTCTCTGAAGACTATAGCTATGCCAATACACACGCCGGTGGCATTGCCGTCGACGAAGCACGGGGCTGGCTCTACTGGAGCTCAGTAAGTGACGGCAGCATCCGGCGCGTATTTCTCAGCGGCGAGGGGCAGGAGCAAGTTCTAGTCACTGGACTCGACAAACCAGGCCAACTGCGCATTGCAGGTACTTCCTTGTTCTTTGCCGAGCGTGGCTCATGGAGCTCCTCGCCCACAGCTATCAAGTACCTCGACCGCATGATTGACAAGCTTCCTGCATCCTCAACGTCTCCTAATCTAGCCGTGCCAACGGGTATTCTCATTTCATCTGCGCAGTCATCGCTCTTCACCGAAGTCGACTACACGGGCGAGAAACAGACGCTGGGAATTGAGAGCTTTGTTGTGTATAGGAATGGTGTGGAACAGATTTTGTACTTTGCTGTCAATAGTGCGGGTAGGACGTCGTTCGGTAAGATAGTAGAGACCGTGTGGAGAGGGAGTGGGGGTAGTAGAGGTCCCATCTTCAAGGTATTGAATGCGAAGACAGAGGAGGTTGGAATACCTGTTGGGTTAGAGCATATCGTATAGTATAGAATAGACGGGCACTCTCTTCCTTCATTAGAATCTGTCGGGATACATGGAAGTAGGAGGCTGTTTGTCCTACAGCACACTCAGAAGTAGCTTTTACTACTTATTCTACTATAGACTCGGAGACAGTATGGAAGTTTCTAGTAAATAGACAATAAAAGGAGCTAGGGGAGAGAAGTTGAATAGGATTGAATGTCATGATTTGATCTTGATCAGATTTTCATTACTATTCCTTTCTGATCAAACTTCTCTTGCCTTCTATCTACTCTGCTATTCCACTACGGTATATATTGACTGAAATGGATTCTAAAAGAATTTATTGGATGGTAGCTTGCGTAATCGTAAATGTTATAAATAGATATCGACTAATAGTAGTATAACAGGTTCTATAAATCAATTGATCACAGAATCCAGACGATATCCCGAACACCTGGATTCTACTGGAGATTAGCTAAGTGGCTTATATCTCCAACATATATATCTAGACAGGCTGATAGATTAAAACGTCTGACTGCATTATTTTTAGAGTACTAAGCTAAAAGGCAGCTCTATCTACAACATCTGGTCACTCAGGATACAGTCTTCCTTGTGCAACAGGACTGCAAGGATATCATGACTATCAATCCTGCTGACCTCAATAAAGAGAAATATCCAGACAACTACCAAAGGATCAAAGATCAAGAGGAAAAAGCACTATCAATACTAAGATTGAGTCTAGAAGATAGCCCCCTACTCCAATCAGAAGATATCACGAACCCCTGTCATCTCTGGAGTCACCTTGAGAAACTTTACTCTCAAAAAGGATTTGCCTCAGATTTCCTGATATGCAAGGATCTGATCAATCCGACTCTCGCAAGCTGTCAGAACGATGTCGAATCTTACCTTTGGAAAGTGAACAGCCTAGTACTCAACCTTGAGACTAGGAAGATCGTCTTACCTCATCGATTTATCGCAGCCATCCCTGTGACAAAAAAAACTGTCCGGCCCGACACGCCGACGCTAAACTGTTTTGGATGGCAACCCCATACAACACGACATATTGACTGAGTTCATCACTAGCTGTATCACTATCGCTACACTTGAAAGATTGTTTTGGAGCGTTTTTGAAGCTGAATATTTACCTGTTAATCGTGATATATGTTAGTTTTTTTGGGTGTTGAGTCATCAAAGTCGTGTTTTGACTCGAAATTCTGGATGCCGATAAGCTTCTCGCAGTCTCTTTGGCATCTGTTTGATCAGCCGCTGGACGTCGTCTTGGGTGATATTCCTCCACTCAGCTTGTAAAGCATTTTTGAGATCGTTTATAGTATTGATCTGGTCGATGTATCGGTTAACTCATTCCTTGATTAACTCCCAAAGATTCTCGGTAGGGTTAAAGTCAGGCAAGCCAGCTGGGTGAATTAGCGTCTGGATACTATATTAAGATCGATATAATGCTGCAGCCGAGATTGAATTGCGAGTGCCATGACTAAGGTCGTTGTCTTCGACTAGAAGCTAGTTATATCGGTGATTGGGGTGGAGGTGACTACGGTGTATATCACTCCGCGATGTCAGTGACTGGTAGGCTTCGCGATATATCGGGAGGATATTTTTGGTGTAGTAGCTCCCAGTCATAGAGTTACCCGGCCGCGATATTACTAGATCACGAGCTTTACTAGCTTCTTACTTTGCGACTTGAATCTGATATTTATTGTTGGTCTTTGTCGTTGGGCGACGCCGCGGCTTTGGTGGTTTCTTGACTATCACGTCCTCCATCTCATCATTGAAGAATATCAGATGTAGAGTGTGATTGTAGTAGCTAATCCAGACAGCAAAGTGGACGTCGGCGGCTGTTCTTGATAAAGTCGGGACAATGTTTTTTGGGGCATTTCTTTCACCTTCAACCCGTAAAATATTTTGTGGAGGAAGCTCGCTCATCGACATAAGAGTTCCGTCAATGAGCATCACTCCATTCCAGGAGCTATGGTTAGGCTTTAGTCAATATTCCTCGCAGTAATTAAGACTCAGAGTGGCTTAGTTTGGAGCAATCTTTTTGGATCGACTTGCTCGATAGACCCTAGCGTTCATCCCCCGGAGACGACGCTGAACAGTCCGCTTAGACGCTGATATACCTACTCGCGATATCTGATCTAGGAGTTTAGAAGATCGAACTTCTGTTGGAGCTGTAAGCATGGCATGTAACTGATTATCTGACGCGATTGTTGGGCGTCCAGAGCCAGTACTTCCAGTAATATCTTGCTGGTGGGATCGAGATTTAGATCGGGAATCAGCGAGGGGGCCATATATATCGCGATCTCGAAGATATCGTTGGCGAGTCTTCTCGTTGATATTGAACTGTTGGCAAATCGAGTTGATGGGTTCTGCGCCGCGACAGTCTGTAGCTTCAAAAATCGCGCCCGCTTTGGTATATCAAGATGCGGCTTTGCATAGCGATAGTTGCGAGTCTTTAAAGGCATTTGATAAAAAAAACTAACGTGTTTTACCACTAAGCGGTCTGCCACATGGAGCTACCCAAACCATCAAAACTAAAAGGGATATTTATTTCTATATATATAATCTAGTGTTGAAATATGGTACTTCTGGTAGTGTGATAACCATAGATAACAGAGTAGAGTAGAGACAAAGTAGGGTGGCTACAACGTATTGTCTTGACTATCGTGTATCTATCACCTATTCTCCCACTTTTGTGGTTGGAGCTATGACCAACTGGACAGTGCCTGCCATAACCAGATATCATGTGACCCCCAAGAAACTTCCACCCCAGACTGAATCTATATATTCTCAACAATTAGAGTATATTTATGATTTCTATTAGCGCTACATTTATATAAGTAATTTTAATATAAAAAATAGATAAATCAATTTAAAGTTGTTGGAATATAAGGAAGGTGGAGGTCTGTTTGTCCTGCAATAGACTCAGACGTAGAGGTTGCTACTTGTCCTTGGGGCTCAGAGGTAGCTGTTACTACTTGTTCTACTATAAACTCAGAGACAGTATCGAAACTTTTAATAAAAAGACAATTAGAGATGCTAGGGGAGAGAAGTAGATTAGGATTGAATATGTTGAATTGATTTTTGATGCGATACACTGAACTGTTCTTCTCTTGTCCTCTATCTACTCTGCTATTCTACTGCTATATGTATTGACTGGAATAGATTCTGGAAGAATCCATCTAACCGTAGCTTGGGTAATCGATGAGGTCATAGATAGATATCGACTGATAGTGGCGTAATGACTTCTAGTAATGGATTGATCACAGTATCGGGTGGTATCCCGAGTACTTGGATGCTATGGGAGATCAGCTTAGTAGCTTATATCTCCAACATTATCAGTATAAGTTCATGACAGTCATGCCTGGTACTTACATTAGCATTCCACCAATTTGTGGAACAATCTCTATAGTACCATTTATGTGCGAAAACATAAGTGGTGGCGTCCAGTAAGCAGACATATCTTCAAGAACCGCACATGTCGTGCAATCAGACTGAACAAGGTTGTCATAGGATGAGGAGGAGTTCAAGTCTAGACAGATAATTATGCACCGAACTCTCAAGGTTATAGTTAAAATACTTTGAGCCCCATGAAGCGTGTGTGCGTGTTGGGAAGGAAGCCCTTCGGAGAGGATTGGATCAATTCAGAAAACCCCCAATCGAGAGTAACAAGGAAACCGCCAGAACGCTCTAACAATGGATATAAATATATTTAGAAATGTAGTATAGCAAAAATTCATCTTGTGAAGCTACTCAGATTGATGTAAAACTAAACTAACTATCTAGAAGGCTTGCACACTTCGACACAGACGGCTCAATATAACTATTTTTCCTACTATTCGCAGTAATGGCTCCATTTTCGGCCCTTATACAAGAATTTACCTCCTATTTTGTGAACTGCGCAGTGTAAGAGAGTTTCAGTTCTTCAGGAAATTCCTTATATGTAATGTTTTCCGCTAGCTCAAAAAGTTCTAAAAAGTCTTTGTGAAACCGTTCTCGTAGGTGCATGCCTGGCTTTACTATGACACGGGTCTGTTCTTGTGATATTTTTGTAGAGGTGTAGGCTGACTGGGTGGGACCGGAGGTATCGATAGCGTCGGGTTTGCCGATGGTTCAGTAGTGCCACTCGACGATTTATTCCGGCGGGGTACCGCTTTTTTCTCATATATTAGCTTTTGGAGTGGCCCAGGCCGGCCTGGAATATTGCTCACCCACCTTTCCTCAAACTTATTTTCAAGATCGACAGCATTGTTGTGAAGAGCGATAGATTTTTGTAGATCATTATTTCCCTGAAGGAGAAGTTTTATCGTTGACCTAGTTTCATGGCTGTATCCTGTTATCTTAGGAAGCTCATATTGTGAATAGGAACTGGGATCCAGGTAGATGAAGCAGCGGGTGTGTGGCCGTCTTCCTTCGAAATAAGGAGCCAGTACCTCAACCTCGGCGTCGTGTCCAACACCCATTTTGGTGTCCCAGTACACTACCAGAATCCTTACTTGGCTAAGTATATTCATAGGAAGCGATGTTCTTGTATCTCTATGGTGTTGCACAATCCTCTCAACAATGTGATTGCTACCCTGGGTAACATCTCTTTGTGTCGTATAGTTGGACCCATTTGGAAGAATTGATTCAAAACGAGCGCTCCGAGCATCTTGAGAACCATATCTGTTGCAGTAGCGAGTGCGAGAGTTTCTCATAATATAGCCAAACGCGTCTTTAGGGAGATTCTGCAGTGAAGATTCACCGTAAGAATCATTAAGATCGATGTCCCATTTCATACTTAGATCGTCTATAAGTTCACCAGTCGATGATTTTGATGCTCCTTCAAACTCTTGTTTTATATTCTTTGGCTTATCATCAGTCTGCATTAGTTCAGAAGATCGAGTAGGAGTGACGTTTGCTTGAGCTCCGGTGTCGGCATACACTCTCATTTTTTTTCTTCTGAGTCTTTAATTCTGTTTTCTTTTTTATTAAGTTCGTCCTCATTGCTTGCTTCTATTAGCGTTTCATATTCATCTTCCAGCTCTTTGTACTTTGATGATGTTCTAGATTGTTTTTCGTACCCTGATTCGATTTCCCTTTACCAATAAGTTTTTCGCCTATAACATTAGATTTCTCGCTTGTATCACTGGACTTCTTAGGCAGGCTAGGAGCCATGTTTGTAAAATGCAGCTCTTAGTTTAGAGGATTCATTTCGTCGAAAAACCCATATTTATAAGGTTGTGACCTTAGCAAAAGGTCAATAAATATAGCCATTATTTTATCGCACTGCAAAATCTTCTAGCTTCAAGTATTTATTTTCCGGATAAGTTAGATAATTTTGATTGTTTCTTGTCAAAGTGTAGGGTGCTGCTTGTTCTACTATCGACTCAGAAGTAGAGGTCTCTGCCTTCTACTTGTCCGTAGTAGACTCAGAGCCAGCTTGATTGAGAGATTGTAGAGAGAGAAGATATGTGCTAGGGGAGAAACACTAATTGATTGATCGTTGGTAGTGTGAATTGATCTTGTGTGAAGTGCTCTGTCTTCTATCTACTTGCTGTCCTACTACTATATATATTAGCTAGAATAGATTCTAGAAGAGTCTATCTAGTAGTAGCTTGCGTAATCTATAGCGCCATAGATAGATGTCTATTGATCGATTATAGTCTTGATAGATCGACTATAGACTTGATTGATCGCAGAGTCCGGGTGTGGACTGCGCATCCGGATTCTGTCGTAGAATAGCTGAGTAGCTTATCTACAACAGCAAGTAGATAGAAGACAGAGCACTTCACACAAGATCAATTCACACTACCAACGATCAATCAATTAGTGTTTCTTCCCTAGCACATATCTTCTCTCTCTAGAATCTCTCGATCAAGCTGGCTCTGAGTCTACTACGGACAAGTAGAAGGCAGAGACCTCTACCTCTGAGTCGATAGTAGAACAAGCAGCACCCTACACTTTGACAAATTATAGTCTTGATAGATCGACTATAGACTTGATTGATCGCAGAGTCCGGGTGTGGACTGCGCATCCGGATTCTGTCGTAGAATAGCTGAGTAGCTTATCTACAACAGCAAGTAGATAGAAGACAGAGCACTTCACACAAGATCAATTCACACTACCAACGATCAATCAATTAGTGTTTCTTCCCTAGCACATATCTTCTCTCTCTACAATCTCTCAATCAAGCTGGCTCTGAGTCTACTACGGACAAGTAGAAGGCAGAGACCTCTACCTCTGAGTCGATAGTAGAACAAGCAGCACCCTACACTTTGACAGGAACCTGAAGGAAACCTAACGAACTGCAAGTCACTAGTACGTGAGTACCATTTGAAACACCCGGGGAAGCGAGGACCGGATCCTCGAAAGAAAGGAAGAAATCAAAAAAGAATCGAAAGAGTCAGCTTGTAACCAGCCCAGATCAGCCAACGGTTCGGATAGGGGTGGTTCGACAACAGGAAGGACCGTACCCGGGGCAGAGTTCCCCTCGGCCTGCTCTTGCGCCTGATCTTGTAAACTCAGGATGGCGTGATTACGATCAGCAAAGGTATGCTCTTGCGCTTCAACCTCCAGAAGCTCTAGCTCTTTCTGCGACAGTTGAGCGTACAATTGAGCATGCTGCGCCTTTAAGCGAGCGATTTCAAGACACTTCTGGCGCTTCGCTGACTCCACCCTCTTATACTATTCCTCAGAAGCAAACAGACTACACCCCGCTTTCACGGAGATATAACCAGCGCAACGGCCAGTTACAGTGTCCATGAAACAGCGAAGGTTCTCTTCTTCACAACGCTTACAACGGAAAGTCATTTCGTTCCCCTGCAGTCGAATACGGTCAGTGCAAGCCTGACGCTGCTGAGTTGAGTTTTCGGAACAAACACGGCGCGAAGAATGGATCCTGGGCATGGTCAGAAAGGCTAGCGGGAAGGAACGGCTACAATGAATAGGTGCGTTCTGACCTTATATGCAGCCAGCTGTTACACAGTGTTTGGATCTATACTTCTCTGTCCGGGTCCTTACTAGGGCCGGCGATCTCTACGCTAGTGTTCCGTGAGGTTGTCTGGTGATTCGTAGTGGAAAAAAGTTATGGATGTAACCGCGTATTTTGATAAACACTAATCTATATTGCTATAGACTAACGAGTAACAATCTTGTTAAGTAAAAGAAACTAGTAAAAAAAGTACAATCTGAGTTAACCACAACGAGAGCAATAATGAAATCCATCCATCTTTATATTCTCATTGCTTCCAGTCCTGTCCTCCCATATCCTCATGGCATCCCATCCTTGGCGGGATGCGAGTTCTTGGTGAGAGGCTAAGTCGTGTGATCATTACCCCCCGATGATCATTACCTTCTGACTCAGACCTCTGCAGGCTACAGTATCCAACCGTGCCCTTCTTGTTTTCCTGTCTATTGTCAACGAGAGAATCTTTCTTGTTACTTGTAACACCAGCGCTACAAACGGCGGCATGGTAAAACAATGTTCCAGGGTATCGAGACGATAGCCCTAAGAGGGGAGATAATGTTACAAATAACACGAAGAATTCTCTCTTGACTAGAGACGAGAAGGCTGAAGGCCCAAGGACGTCCACGTCGAGTATCATGTGACTTGACCTCCCGCCAAGGATGGCATGCCATGTCCTCCCAAACCTCCCTCGGAAGGATATTTCTATTAGATATTAGGGAGGACAAGGCTGGAAGCAATGAGGATATAAGGATGAATGGATTTCATTATTACTCTCGTTCTGCTTAACCAGAAAGGGGTGGTCACATGGAGAAGGGGCTAGCAGTCCGCGGTTATCGACCTTGGTTTTGCCTCCCCAGACGTTGCGAAAAGAGTTACGACGTACCTCCCTAAGGGAGAATGGGCGATTACTAAAGGCTACATCCCGATTGAGACCAACATAGACACCTAACTACTAAGGAATAGAGCACCAAAGGGCTACGCGCTTCTGAAGGCAGACTGGCCAAAGATTCAAGAGGTAGTACGGCAGGAGTGCCAAGGTAGAGAGAATATCTTTGACCTACCTGCGATGACACAAACAGTCCAGGCTGCACTTGACACCGACTCATACCTGAGCACATGGTTATATATGGTTATTTGGGGGGTCGTAACCATAACCATGAATAACAATGAGACTCATAACCATAACTTGTTATAACGTGTTCCACGGGCGAGCGCCGCACACGGGCGAACGCCGCACCCCACCAAACTTGCACACCTCTCCCATCTCATCGTACAATGGCTCAACGCAGCGCTACTCTATTAGCTTCAAATGAATCAGATATCCAGCTTGCTATCTCCTCAATCAACTCTAAGCAGATTCTAAGTAATCGGAGTGCAGCTGCTATCTATAGCGTGTCTGAACGAACGATCCGCCGCCGACGCGCTGGTGTCCCTGCGCGACGCGATTGCCAGCCCAACTCAAGGAAGCTAACCCAGCTAGAAGAGGAGGTGATTGTTGGCCATATACTTGATCTGGATCAGCGTGGGTTCGCGCCTACGTACGCAGCTGTGCGCGATATGGCTGATAAGCTACTGGCTGCGCGTAGTAGCGGACGCGTTGGAGTTAACTGGCCATCTACTTTTGTCAAGCGTACAGATAGTCTTACGACGCGTTTTAATCGAGCGTATGATAGGCAGAGAGCTCTTTGTGAAGATCTGGTTCTAATTAAGAGCTGGTTTGAGCTTGTGGAGCAGACAAAGGCTAAGTACGGCATCTGCGACGAAGACGTCTACAACTTTGACGAAGCTGGCTTTATGATGGGCAAGATCACGACTCAGCTTGTCGTTACAGCGTCAGAGAGAAGGACACGGCCAAAAGCTATTCAGCCAGGTAGTCGTGAGTGGGTAACATTTATCGCTGGGATCAACGCGGCTGGCTGGGCTATCCCACCATTTCTTATCTTTACTGGCCAGCACCACCTATCTGCCTGGTACGAGGCAGAGATCCCGCGCGACTGGGTGATCGCAGTCAGCGACAATGGTTGGACGAACAACGGGCTAGGCGTTGCATGGATAAAGCACTTCGACGCTCACACGAAGACTCGCGTTGTCGGCACACGTCGCCTACTTATTCTTGACGGCCATGAGAGCCACCAGTCTCTTGAGTTCCAAGAGCTCTGCAAGGAGAACAATATCTACACGCTCTGTATGCCGCCTCACTCGTCTCACCTACTCCAGCCTCTTGACGTTGGCTGCTTCTCGCCGTTAAAGCGCGCGTATAGCCGTGAGGTGGAGAGCCTAATCCGCCATCACATCAACCACATCACTAAGCTTGAGTTTCTGCCAGCATTCAAGGCAGCGTACGATCGATCCTTCACGCCAGCCAATATCTGCTCAGCCTTTCGAGGCGCAGGCCTTGTGCCTCTCCAGCCAGACGCTGTTCTATCAAAGCTTGACGTGCAGCTGCGTACGCCTACTCCTCCAGCTGCTATTACAGAGGCTCTCTGGCAGGCTCGTACACCAAGCAATGTACGTGAGCTAGAGGCTCAAGCAACGTTAATAAGCGAGCGCGTTCGAAAGCATCAGAGCTCATCACCAGCTTCAATCATTGCGGCGATTAATCAGCTTAAGAAGGGGGCTGAGGTAATGATGCTCTCGGCTGAGCTGATGCGCGATCGAATCGCCAGCCTTGAGAGAGCTAATACAGCAGTATCAGAGCGTAGAAAACAAAAGAAGAAGCGGATACAGAAGCAAGGAGTGCTAACGAAGGGAGCTGGAGAGGATATACTCGCTCAGCGTGAGGCTGATCAGCAGATTGCTCATGAAGAGCGTCAAGGAGGAGAGCGATCAGGTGTTAGCCGCCAGGCTCTTGCGCACTGTAGTAGGTGCAGAGAGACTGGCCATAACTCACGTACATGTAAGAAAGATACTTTAGATAGTATTTAATCTACGATCTTAAAATATAATAAAAAATTAATTCGTGGTAGAGCTACGCGGTTATAGAGATTTGCAAGTTTGGTGGGGTGCGGCGCTCGCCCGTGTGCGGCGCTCGCCCGTGGAACACGTTATCCCATTTACCTCTTCACCATTGTCCAAGGCAGGCACATGCGACTTAAACTATGAAATGACGTGTGTTACTTTCCACATTATCATCCTATAGTTAAGCAAGTCAAAAAACTCCGTCACAAACGTATTCATCAATTTATTACATTTGGGAGTGAAGCACGGCCCAAAAACATATATTTTATTTTAGGAAGAACATATATCATTTCATCATATACGCCAGCTCTCTGCATCAAACCGAAAAAAGAATCCAGCCATTGCGGTGGAACTCTCATACCAAGATCAAAATCACAAAGACACGATACAGCGTGGTGCCACACAAACCAAATTGCAAGCATAGAGGAACCAGAAAGCGAGTGGAAATGTGGCAAGTTTGTAGCGCAACCCAATGAGAAAAAAAGACGCAGAATATTGCAAAGAAAAGAATTGTGAGCTGCGAGTATTGAAAAACTCGCAGACAGAGGTATCAACCGTCATTGCGCCGTTAAACCATCCGACCCAATGCACAAATTTTTTTTTCAGTCAGATGAAACCGACTATCCAAGAGTCTTGTTCTCCTTGGGTAACCGCTTCAAGGCTTCTTCAACATCCTTGTGGTCGACTACGACGCCGCTCTCAGAACAACGGGCCTTGGCGCGGAGCTCGCTGCACAGATTATCAATGTCGATGGTGCCGTCCTTGAAATCTGGACGACTTGAGAGCTTGTCCCTGCATGATGTTAGTGAGTCCATTGTTTCATTGTTTGCAAATTTCACAAACCAAATCTTGTGGCAGTTGAGAAGCGAGTCGACGTCCTCGCCTGGGACCACCTCGTCGTCACCGTCTTGGCCATCTTGTGCACGCTCAATCTCCTCGAGAGGATTTGGCTTCTGCACAGCTGGTGTGTCACCAAAGTGGAAGGGACTGACATAGCCAGTGTTGAGGAATGCGTCATTGAAGAAGCCACCGGTGAAGTCGCCGTCGCCAACAATGGCGTTTTGGGTATCGCGGTACTCTCCAAAGAGAGTAGGGTCGAATTGGCCGCCGTTTTGGTTCGCGAGGTGGTCGATGCCGCTGACGGCAGGAGTTGGGGATTTGGTGGATAAGACTGCGGGAGAAGGTTTGGCGTCAGATTGAGACATGGCACGAGGCATGGGGTTACGAGGATTTCCACAGGCCATGTTGAGTTTTTCGCAAAAGAGCACCTCACCTTCGGAGTTTCCATGGCACACATAGCCGTCTGTGATTGTGTCTGCCTGCTGGTTGGGCGAAGCATGACTTGGTTCTGGGGATGTACCACAGGACGAATTTTGGTTGGTGGGCGATGTGGAAGAATTCGAAGGCGAGTCTGAGTGGTTAGATGAACCACTGTTGAATTGGAAAACACGCGATTGCGATCCCGTAGAGTTTCCGGTGTTACTGCGAGAGGCTCCAGCGTTTGATATGCTGTTGTTGTTGCTGCTACTGCTGAAGCCAAAGAAACCGTTCAAGCTGCCAGAGCGCTGAGTCTTTGGTCCTGCACCAGTTGAAGCGGGAGAGTCGGTGGTGGAACTATTGGTATTACTGTTTGGACTAAGGTCTCGTCCGATACTATTGTGTCGTCCCGATACGCTCGAGGACACGGAAGCGTTCTTGTTCTTGGTCAGTGAGGCGTTATCGAGGAGCTGAGTGCCTGGAAGGCCACCGAATCGTGGGAAATCAAAGGAAAAGTTGTTGACAGTGGTGTTGGTGTTGGTGTTGAGCATGGAGCTGAAACCTCCAGCGAGTGGTTGGGTGCGGCTGAGGCCGCTGCTGTTCATTGACAGGCGTTTTCGATACTCTCGAAGTTCCATCTGCAGCCTTTGTACCTGCGCGCGCAATAAGCCGTTCTCGTGGTTTGTAGCATCGGAGGCCTTTTCGAGCTCCTGGACCTTGGTCTCGAGGTCCTTGAGGTGCTTTTCCTTGCGTTCCCGGAAAGCCCGCTGAGCGGCGCGATTCTGGGCCTTGCGCTTCTGTTACTAGAGTCAGTTTTTGATCAAGTAGTTATCCCCCGTTAGCGACCTACAGTTGTAGGCTCGGAAGTCAGCGGCTTGCGACCTGGTTTCTTAGCTTGCTTATCCTCGCCTTCTCTGCGCTTGCCGCCTCCCTCGTCGTCTTCAGCTTCTTCATCACCAGGACTCTTGCGCTTCTCGCTCGAGTCGCCGGGAGTGTCGCCGGGAAGGGCACCAATCATGTCGCCGTCGGCATTTTCAAAGTCGAAGCCGTTGTCACCGTCGAGGTAGTCGATGAAGGGGCTCTCTTCGATGCCGATGTTGCTGAAACCGGTGCCAGCTGTGGATTGCTGGGGCGAGGTGAAGTAGGCGGGGTCGAGGGCGTCGACGGGATACTGAAACTGCGCGTCGTCCATAGATTGCTTGTTGTGATGGCCATCGTGGAGGCCTTGGGAGAAGAGGTCGTTGGGGTTCTGGTTATTGGAAGCGAGGGCAGCGAGGAGCAAGTCTTGCTGTGTGGCATCTAGGTAGAAAGGCGCGCCATTCTGGAAATCGTTGCCTGTGCCGGCCATTGCGAAAGCTGGAGCGAGTATGGAAAGGCGGCTGCGGCAGTGGTTGAGCTGGGTAGCTGCGGAGACTCCGCGGGGTCAATGGGAGTGAGTGTCAGGCTAGGAATGACTATTGTTGCCACCTGAAGCGGCGCGGCGTCACAGGACGGGGGAGGGCAGGTAGGGTGCAAGTGTGCGAGGGATAAGGATGACGCAAAAGGTGTGGGTAGAGCAGAGCAGTGTGCAGGGTGGGCAAAAGCGGGTAGATTGCCGGTAAACGGCCGGTGAGTAGGTGGAAAGCGCCGATATCAGGGCGTCCCGTGCAGTGGGCGGACGAATATTGGCGAGGGAGAGGGAGAGAGACGACGAGGGAGCGTGGGCAGTGGGTGGAGGCAAGGTGGTCAGAGGCAAGGGCGCAGTGGGATGAGGCGACACCCTGGCTGATGTGATGGATTTAGGGCGACTTTTTTCCGAGCCAGGCGTGCGGCGGTTGTGATGCGGCGGACCAGCAGCAAAGCACGTGAGAGCAGAGAGAGGAACGAGGGGCTGTGGCTGCGAGGGGAAGGTCGAATGTAGTCGGGTCATCAGAGAGGCCGATGGGAGTCGGGGATGGGCAAAGGGCGCAGCAGTGAATGCATCCAGTCAATCAGCGAGGAGCGGAGGGGCTCGTGGCTGATTGCTAAGCACGCCGCGTGGTGGGGGTGCAGACAGAAGGCCCTCGAACATGAACAGGAGACGAGGGCCTGGGCCGACAGCACCACTGACGCCTGTTCCTGGAAGGGCCATTGTGTATTGTTATCTATTAGCAGTATGCTCGTAGCAGCACACACTGCACCCATATGCACACTACACCCCCGTATCATCGCACACCACTGCTTGGCCCCAAGAAAGCATTGCTCTCATTTCGACCATATATGAGACCCTGGTGCTCGCTGTCCTTGGCTATGCCGGGCCTGCTGCAGTTGCCGTCGCATGTCGGAAATGCGTCTTGGCCGGCTCTACCATGCAGCCAGTAGCCAACCACCAGCTGCTGGCTGCTGGCCGATATGCATCGTGTCCTTCGTAGTACGTGTGTTGAGCAGCATGGCGGGTGGAGAGCGGCGGTAGGGCTGAGAGCCGGGGAACAATCAAGGGTTCACAAACGGCGGGGCGCCGCCAAGACTCGTGCCTGCCCTCCAGCCGTCATGCTTCGACGACGCGACTTCCTCACCCGCCACGCCCACCTCGACAACACCCTGACGCCCACCTTGCCCACCCCCATCTGTCCATCTCATCCCTCCTCCCAAAATGGCCGACCAGCTCAAACACACCAAGAATGCCATCAACGCGAAGAAGCAGGAGATTGCCCAGGAAGAGTCCCAGCGCGCAGAGTGGGCCGAACAGCTGGCCCAGATGGATGCCCTGCTCAAGGACACTGGCGACAACGAGGAAATGAAGGCTATGCGCAGTGAAATGGTCCAAACCATTGCCGCCCACGACACCAAACTCGACCGCCTCCGCCCAGAGCTGGCCGCCCTCGAAGCTCAATTGCCCCAAGCCCCGGCTGCTGCCGAGCCTGCAGGCCCCAAGTTCGACCCAGAGAAGCATCCCGTTCTGCGCAAGGCTATGGAGAAGCAAGAGCCCGACAAGGCTGTCGCCTTTAGCATCGGAGACATTTGCGAGGCCCAGTGGACTGACAGGTCCTGGTACAAGGCAAAGATTCAGAGTATCCTGGGATCCGTCTCGGCACCCAAGTACCTCGTCCGCTTTATCGAGTACGACGACACCATGACCGTCGACCGCACCGCCGTTCGCCCTCTTCCAACCAAGCGCAAGCGAGAACCCGAGGCAGCCTCTACCCCGGCCCCTTCGGCCCCAGTCACCTCTTCACATGTCATCTCTGGTCCTGCCACGACGAATCCTAACGCCGTCGCTGTCAAGCCTGCCGGCACCAACGAAGACATGGCCAACAAGAAGCCCAGCCGAGTTCCTACCAAGGGAACCCTGAAGAAGCGGGCCTCAGCCTGGGCCGACTTCCAGAACAAAGTCTCCAAAAAGGGTGTCGCCAAAAAGGAGTCCATGTTCCGTACCAGCACCGAGGCTGGCAGCAGAGGCATGTATCTTTTTTACCCCTCGTACCTACTCTTTGCTAATAACTAACAGTCGGCTTCACGGGCTCTGGCAAGGGCATGACCGAGACACACAAGCGTCAGCGCTACGATCACAAAGCCGATGCTGAAAATGACGACGACTTCCCTGCTTAAGGTGGGCGCTCTTGAAATAGCTAGGCATCAGCTGGCTGAATTCTCTGCGGTATGTAACATTGCATCCCAACGTCTATCAAATGTCTGAATCTCTGGCTTACAATGCCCTTTGGCCGACACCAGACCTAGACACGCCGGGCAGGAAGCAGCAAAACGCACCTCGTCGAGCCGCCATGCTCTTCAGCCTTGCTCAAGAAGGACCCTTGCTAACTTGATGCAGTTCTTTATTCTAAATGATGTTCACCCCCACTAGTCTTCGCTTGCATCATCACGGCGTTCCCGGCATTTGCATATTTCTGGTATGATTCTTGGGCAAAAACATCTCACCTGTCGGGCCATGTCACTAAGCACGATCCGCTCGATAGGCGTTCGATACCCTTCCACATTTGAAGCTAATGCAAGCGACTGCGAAATCTGCTGTGCTGAACAGAGGTCCATGTGTCAGGTAAGGCATACCCCAATATTCCCTCTTGCATGCCGCGTACATGAGTGATGCTCATGTACGTGCACATGTCTGTTTTAGTCATTATGTAGTTGCAGGCTGTCCATATGAGCCAAATCAGTTTTCAAATCAATTGTTGATGGTTTACTCTTGTTTTTGCTATGTCGGGTGATGTTTCCATTCGTTATTGAGCCTAAATACTGTCGCGTCGTTGTGGGCATTAAAAGCGGATGCCCCGCAGTTCCACCAAGAGGATGCTCCCTCGCACTCGCGTCCCTTAGCCCCAACTGCCACTTCCACCCCACGCCTTAATGCTGCACCACCCGCGACGCGACCGTAAACATAGCCGACCAAGGCATGTCGCAGCTGTCTTGTAGACGCACTGCATTGCGACACGCATATTCATCATGGAAGCGGACTGGGACGAGGTACCATGTTATTCACTGTCAAAGCGCATCATCATCACTGATAGACAGCCCGACAGCTAGCAATTGTTCAATTGCCGCCCCCAGGACCTCATCTTCCTGCCGTGCCCATATCAACATTCGCTTTTGACACGACCCAAGAATTGCTGTGGACAGGTAACAACCATGTGAGTATGTTCGCACTCGGCCAGCCTGGAGCGCATTGCAGCTGACACTGCCTAGGGACGGGTCACGTCATTTTACGGACCTCACCTCGAACGATATACCTCTTACCGCGGACACGCGCCTTCCGATGGCCCTGTTAAGCAATTTCTCTTCACCGACAAGGGCATCCTCTCCGTCTCCCAGCAAAGCGTTCATTACTCTCACCGACGCGGCCTCACACATTGGCATCTGACGTATGTTTATGCAAGCACGATAATGGGCGGCAGCTAATCGCCAGCGTACAGAAGCCCCGACTTCAAGGATCTGAGGTGCAT
The DNA here is from genome assembly GCA_002286855.1 of Bipolaris cookei. NCBI lineage: Eukaryota > Fungi > Ascomycota > Dothideomycetes > Pleosporales > Pleosporaceae > Bipolaris > Bipolaris cookei. The sequence continues at coordinate 146,244 of NRSV01000029.1, forward strand.
GAATTTTACCTCCAAGGGCACGCGCGAGATCCTTGTCGCAGGATGTCAGGAGCACATGTTCAAGGTAGACGTGGACAAGGGCGTCATTACGGATACTGTACGTTCTGGTTCATGCCCTAAATGTACGCGGCTGACCTATGCAGCTGCCAGCTGAAGCTCAGTATACAATCATGAAGCGCGCCGGCCAGTACCTCTGCGCTGCGACCAAGAATGGCGGGATTCACATCATCGATTCCAACTCGCTATCAGTCATCAAGGTTTTCGAGGGTCACACAAGCAGCATCAGTGATATGGACGCAAAGGGGGATTTTCTCGCAACATGTGGCTGGTCGCCTAGGCAGCAATTCGCCTTTATGCTCGATCCCTTTACGAACGTCTTTTCACTCAAAACGCTGAAGCAACTGCCTCCGATTCCTTTCCACACAGGCGCAGCCTTTGTCCGAATGCATCCTCGCATGTCGACTACAGCATTTATCGCATCGCAAAATGGCCAGATGCAGGTTATCGACCTAATGAACCCAGACTCGGCAAATCTTCGCCAGCTCAATCTCTATGAATCCTATCTGACTGGCTTTGAGATGGCCCCATCAGGCGAGGCTATTGCATTGGCAGACTCCAATTCTCATGTCCATCTATGGGGTTCCCCGGCCAAGGTTCATTTTCCAGAATACAGCAACCCAACAGAGACTGCGGACCATAATGTCCCACCGCCTCCAGCCATGGATTGGAACCCGGACACGTAAGTAGATTCGACGGGGGGGTTATTGCTTTACTGACAAAATCATTAGGCCATTGAATACCGTGGGTATGCCCTACTACAAAGAACAACTTCTCTCAAGCTGGCCTAGTCATCTGGTATTCGAAGTCGGTTCTCCTGCCCCGAAGATTGATAGCGTAATCCTTAACAACATGACACGTGCTGAAATTGGTTTCTTTGCGAAAAATCCCAAAATCAAACGTAGGAACCAGGCCGAGGCGACTCGACATGCAGACAAAGTGAGCGAATCGTTATCGGCACCCAAGTTTTTGAGCGAAAAGATGCGCGCCTCGCAGTCCTTGACGGAAATCGACTCGAAATCATCAGACACAATGGAGAAACTGACTGACCTACACCTTGATGACGTTACTAGACGAGATGTTCCTGCAATGTACGGAAACGTGGAGATCAAATACAGCAAGTTCGGTGTAGACGACTTTGACTTCGCGTACGTCGTAACACCTACGCTTACTTATTCCTCATCTGACTCGGATCCAGGTACTACAATCAAACGTCTTATTCGGGTTTGGAAACGCACATTACAAATTCCTACGCCAACTCACTCTTGCAGCTTCTCCGCTTTACACCGTTGATTCGCAACCTGGCGCTGCAGCACACTGCGTCGCCATGTCTTTTCGAGTCGTGTCTTCTTTGCGAGTTGGGCTTCCTGATAGACATGCTCGAGAAAGCTTCAGGATTAAATTGCCAGGCTTCTAACTTTTTGAAGACATTCAGTGGACTCTCAAACACAGTGTCACTGAATCTGCTAGAAGAGTTTGCCCCAAATGTGGCGCTCACAAACATGATTCAAAACTTGAACCGATTCTTGCTTGAGAAAATATCAGACGAGTTTAGACAGATGCTACCCAGTCAGCCCGGCCCATCGGCCATGGACCAAGTCTTGGAGACACAGGCCAGGGCAAGCATGCGGTGTGCCCAATGCACCAACGAGACCATTCGCGGAGGTAAGAACTTTGTCAATGAACTCGTGTACCCGGCAAAACACGTCATGAAGAACACGCGCATACCACGCCCTACATTCTCGCAAATTCTAAAAGCTAGCGTCGAACGACAAGATCAGACTAGAGGTTGGTGTACAAAATGTAATCGCTACCAGCAAATGATACAGAGGAAGACTATACAGTCTGTTCCTGGCGTACTCATGCTGAATGCGGCTATTCAGAGCCACGACGCTAAGCTGTTATGGTCGATACCGAATTGGTTGCCGCAAGAGATTGGGATCATAGTAGATCAGGGCCAGTTCTTCTGTTTTGAAGGCCAGGACTTGAAGCTTCATCTGCAACGTGGAGTACATCAGATCATGGTGTATGAGCTCGTTGGTGTAGTCGCCGATATCAACAGTGGAGAGCATCAAAAACCACACTTGGTGGCGACCATCAACACAGCGCCGTCATCACGGGAAGATGATCCAGAAGATAGGTGGCATCTGTTCAACGATTTCTTAGTACGACCAATACCAAAGGAAGAGGCTTTGCGGTTCGAACCAAGCTGGAAGCTACCGTCTGTCTTGACGTTCCAACTCAAGTCTGCTCGTAACAAGATTGACGACTCATGGAAAGACACCCTGGACACGTCGATACTGTATAGGTGGTGGTCATCAAATCCAACCCCTCCAGAGACCAAGTTCAAACTTCTTGATCACTCGACAGAAGCACCTCGCCCTGGCTATCCGGTCGCCATTGACGCCGAGTTTATCCGCCTTCAAGCCGAGGAGATTGAGATGAAGGCCGATGGCACACGACAAACTATCCGTCCCGATCGCAAAGGACTTGCTCGCGTTTCTGTTTGTCGTGGTGAAGGCGAACATGCAGGTCTTCCCTTTATCGATGACTACATCGCCGTGACCGAGCAAGTCGTAGACTATCTCACCGAATGGTCTGGCATTTCTCCGGGCGACCTCAACCGCGAAACCTCGCCTCACGCACCAGTGTCACTGAAGCACGCCTACAAGAAACTCTGGCTCCTGCTCAATCTCGGGTGCGTCTTCGTCGGCCACTCCCTCGCCAACGACTTCCGCACAATCAACATCCACGTGCCCAAAAGCCAAGTCGTCGACACGAGCAACCTCTGGTTCAAACCAGACTTTAAACGCAAACTCAACCTCAAATTCCTCGCCTGGTGCGTCCTCAAAGAAAGTATCCAGGAGAATACGCATGATTCCATTGAAGATGCCACCACGGCTCTCAAGCTCTGGCGCAAATGGCAGGAATTCGATGATGCGGGCGTCCTAGAGCAAATTCTCAATGATGTTTATGCCAAGGGTAGTCTTGTTGGCTTTAAGGCTCCTGGGAGTGGGGGCAAGGCGGTGGGGAGTACGGGGGTGGGTGCTAGGGCCCCACCTGCTACTGCTGGTGCGGGAAATGAGGTGCCTGAACCGCTGACTACGCCGAAGAAGGGGGGGAGCCAGTTTGGGAGTGTGGGGTTTAGGAGTCCGTTGAGGAGGTGAGGTAGGATGATGTGGTTGGAAGCGGGGTGTGGGTAAGGGTATTATTTAGTGGGTAGAAAATATTATATACTTTTTTTCTTTGGTTGCTTTAGAGATTTGTGCGATGCTATTGTTTTTTTCTTTTTAACTATGTTCTTTTGGGACTGGATGGGGGTGTATGCATGATTAGATTTTGGGGACCTTTGATCGACTGAATTTGTTTTGCCCCATCGGGTTCTCGTGAAGGATATGGCTAAGCTTTTTTTCTGAATAGGTGCGAATTGTTCGAATGGGAATTTTTTATTGAAAATTAAGTTTCTTGTTTTGTGGGCGGGACAGGACGAGGGTGGTTATAATTAATTACTACCTGCTCCGCTCCTCTCCTCTGTTTCTCTTTCGAGGTACAAGTGTCGAATCGCCGTTTAACACTCGATACAGTGCTTTTTGTAAATTATACGTCCGCTTGTACATGCGATTTTGCGATTAGCGTTTGAAGGAAGTATTAGGGTTGAGGGGTGGGTAGGGAGAAGATAATGGGGTTGGGGTTATGATGGTTGGTTAGTGGTGGTGTTGCTAAGGAGAGAGGTTGGGTGAGAGAGGAGGTGAGTAGGCTTGGGGTAAGGGGAGGGGGTGCGGTGTTGGGGAGAGTGTGTGGTGGTGAGATAGGAGGGGTTGAAGGGGGAATAGGTAAAGGATATGCTGGTGTGAGGATTACCTCGGACTTTCTTCCTGCCATCTAGAATCCCTTTCTACAGCAAGTAGTTTAGTCTGAAGCTTTCTATTTCTGTTCAATGCCCCTTTTCTTCAAATACCTTTGTGCGTCTAGTTCTGTATAATGTGCACTTTTTGGTCTGATATCTGTTGACCTAGTCGGTTGGAGATGTTGAACATTACTAGATCACTTGTCTGGGTCTCGTTGTAGGAACCACTTTGCTTAAACTGACTACCTCCATCACCACCCATTATCACATCATTATTGCCGCTATTATACACACTATTCAAACTCTACATACAACTGCACCTTTCCTTCCCATTCTCATTCTCATACTCCTTCCTCTTTTAAAGTATTCTCTCAGAAATTGTGTCTTTGTGTCTCTAGCAGTTACGGTAAAATTGAAGGTGTGCAAGTCCATTCTCAAAAGTATCACATGGAGGTGTAACTTTGCTCCACTTAAGACCGAGCTTGTAATCGCCTATAACAAACATTAGCTGCAGGGTTTCCGACCAACTTGATAAATGCGCCAAAAAAGTGCAATTAAACCTGGAACATCAAGCTTACCTTTGGGAAGCGTGAAGTATGCATGTTGACCTCCATGTTGTGTCATGCATTCGTCTGGACCTCCGCATTTGAAGTTATCCAGAGGACTTGTTCCGCTCGTCTCTCCCACCCATCTGTCATCGATATATACGTCAAAGTGCTCGCATCTACCGCGAGAATCGGCTATTAACAGGATACCATCTTCAGACGCCTTGTAAGGCATGCTTTTAATTTCTGAATCTTCACGCTTGCCCATGGTTCGCCTCACTATAAATTCAGACCAGGGCTGAATGATTTGTCCGGTGCATGGCTTCTCCGTCAACTGGCGGATGGGGTCAAGGACAGGTGGTGGTGGCGCGACGGGAGGTGGTCCCAGGTGCGAAGGTCGTTCGTGATTGAACATTGCGCCATCACTGCATGTGCAGCCACACATTTCTGGGGTGGGATCTGAGCAGGTTATAGTTGGGACTTGGCCTGAGAGCTAGTGTTAGCTTTGAAGGTTTGGCCAGATAGCAACGTTGACTCGCCGTTTGAGCATGTCATTCCTGGCATGCTGCCGAAAAGCGTATCGGCACCAAATTGGGCCGTTGCGAGACTGCAGAGAAGTAGAGTTGCAAATGATGTGGTAGCGCGCATATTGTTGATTTTGGGAGGAAGTGTAATATAGAAGGTGTTTGAAGTAGCTGATGAAGGTTAAAGTGGATGATGGTAGCAAATCTTGAGCAGAAAGCCTTTCCCTTATACCTTCAGATTTCCTTCGATATCCAATATACTCTCGTGCGTTTTGCAGCTATGGTACGGTACTAGCTAGCCCAATAGTGTTTTTTTTCACCCCATGATGTAGCTTAAAAAGTAAACTTGTTGAGAGCAGGAGAATGCGGGAGCAAGGATGCATCGTACGGACAGTATCCTTTCGGGACATTTACTGCAAGTATTATTGGAAGATATTATCTCTACATGGTATACCACATATGTTCTTCGGCTGTACATATTCTCGCCTCTCATAGAGTCTTGTCTGTCCAAACAAGTTATGCTCCTCACTGACAGAATCAGTACCCAAAATAATCTCACAGACCACTACAAGCCGATATATGCAAAAGCAAAAATATCCATTGTACAACTCGAAAAAAGTAGGAAAAAAATAGCGCATTACCAAAAACGGGTATCGAGCGATACCAATACTTCACAGACAGTGCAGTATAGCCAAGCTTACTAGACACACATATTGGTATCATACTGGACCTGTCGGAATCAATTAGGACTCGAACGAGTCCTACTGATAAGCGAAACTGATTGGTTGACACGAGCAGTCGCAGGGACGTCGTTGTCCCCGCTGCTTACCGGATCGTGCGTCTGCGTCCGTGCGCGCAGGCGCTGTAAATACCGGACACGATAGCACATACAGAGAATCAATCCGCTTCCTCACCATGGTATTGCAGCTGCAAGTTGATTCACCCCATGATACCTTTATCGTGCCAACAGGACTCTTCCAAACTGATTAATATACAGATGAAGACAGTGCACTGGAGATCTTTGCGGGGCTTTTGCTGCAAAAAGTGGTATGTAGTCATTTATGACGCCAATGTGTCAGGTAAAAGAATTCTAATATTTAGAGTGGTAGACTAACGCGGAAAGTGTATTGATGGCTTTGGAAAAGAAAACACGGCTAAATTAAAGGGTAGTGACGTGATTGTAGAAGAAGTCTTACAAAAAAGCAGTAAAGATACGGAATACATGTAGAGAAATGTCGGGGTTATGGATTGTTTAATGATATATGGGTATCAAAATGTAGTATGCTGTTACAATGATCAGGTTTATGAAAACTCCTCCTTGTATCTTTTCGAACAAATCTATACATGGTGCTCTATACACGGTTCTGCCTTTGTGCCGGCTATTCAAACTTTACATAAAGTCGTACCGGTTTTTTTCTTTTTCCTCCCCTTAGCTTGCTTCTCCACCGCTCAATTATGTTCCCTCTAGCACTGGTTGTACACTTGAGTATTTGCGTACCCAAAGGTATAGCCCTGACATTGTTTAGGGAAGTGGTTGTACTGGAACTCACATACGAATACCTCTAGAGGTAATGTCAGCCACGAAAACATGTATTTTCCATAGTGATCGGACCAGAAATGCGATCCAAAATGGGCCTTCCTGTGGCTTACCTTTGGGCAGGATAAAATAAGCATGCGCGCCGCCATGTTTTTCTATGCACTCATTTGGCGGTCAGCAGTCAAAACCATCTAAAGGGCCCTTCCCGATCGTTACTCTAATATACCTTCCGTTAATCGATACGCTAAACGCCTCACATGTGAAATCAGAATCGGCAACCAGAATAATACTGCCTTGGGAAGTAGTGACGGCTCCCTTATCTATCTACTCTTTTGAATCCACGGTATGACCAAGGGTGCGTCTCGTATTTTCTTCAGGTTTGAGCGATATTTCCCAAACATGGTTTCCCTTTGAGTTCCTGCATTGGACCAGGGAAGAGTTTGAAAGATTCCTAGACTGACGATGCTAGGGGCGAAGGCAGCTCGTAGTTGAGAACGGGTCCTCGGCTGAATTGGGCAGTTGCGATAACGTACCTCACGGGCGAGTCGCCCACTTTTGCCAAGACCATACCAAACTACCCTTCCTGCACCAATGCCTCAACAACAGAGCCAAAGTAACGCGTTAAACGAGCCTCAAGTATAGCTTGCGCTCTTAGCTCTTCCACAAGACCCTAAACTCTCAGTACGACGCGCTGCAGCTATCTACAACGTGCCACGAACAACCCTACGCGATAGACGTGCTGGACGACCTTCACGCGCTGATACTATGGCCAACTCACAGAATTTGACCAACGCCGAGGAGAATGTGATTGTTGAGTACGTACTTGAGATTGGCGAGCGTGGATACCCCCCTCAGCTATTAGATGTAGCCAATATGGTCAATTCCTTGCGAGAAGAGCGCGGTTTAGGCCCTGTTGGCTCAAACTGGGCCAGTACGTTTGTTTCGCGCCAGCCAGAGTTTAAAGTGAAGTTTTGTCGCAAGTACGACTACAAGAGAGCCCTCTGCGAGGATTCTGGGGTTATACAGGGCTGGTTCAGTCTTGTAGCCAACATCAAAGCCAAGTACGGCATCCAGGACGACGACACGTACAACTTTGACGAGATAGGCTTCAAGAATGATGTAGAAGTAGTATCTGAGTAATATTACAACGCGTTACACCCTAGATAGACGCAGAGTGTGGTGTGGTCTTGGCAAAAGTGGGCGGCTCGCCCATGAGGTACGTTACCGCATATTACTATTGTTATTGTTCCATTATAACGTAAAAGACCACTGAGCCGGACAGATCACTGAGCCGGACACTTTTTCTTGGCATCGCGAACATCACTTCTCAAGTAACATGCCCCAACCTCGTGAAGATTTATTAACTCAGCGACAAGGTAGAATCACTCTTGCTACTCAGGCTTATCCTACGGGCCAGTTTAAGACTATACGACGCGCTGCTGCTGCCTATAATATACCTTTTCAGCGGCTTTCTGATCGGCTGAAGAAAATCACATTTCGGCCCCAAGCATCCCTAAACCGCCATAAGCTTACTATAACTGAAGAGCAAACAATCGTACGATATATCCTTGACCTATACTCACGGGTATTTGCTCCCCAACTGTGCGAAGTAGCAGATATGGCAGAGAAACTACTGCGCATACGAGATGGCCAACTTTTAGGCAAGAACTGGGCAAAGCGATTTATATCGCGTTTGGACAAGCTTAAAACAGCTTTCAATCGAGCAAAAGACCGCCAGAGAATACAGCAGGAAGATCCAGAGGTTACTAATGCCTAGTTTGAGTCCGTACGAGAGACAATTGAGAAGTATGGGGTTCATTCAGATGACATCCACAACTTTGACGAAACTGGCTTTTAGATGAGCGTAATTGGTTCAATGAAGGTAGTCACAGACGTAGAGCGTCGTACGAGGCCTACTCTTACGCAGCCAGGCAATCGTGAGTGGGTTACAGTCATTCAGAGTATCTGCGCTGCAGGATACGCTACCCCGCCATTCATTATCTACAAAGGACGCGTCCACATCTCTGCTTGGTACGAAGAAGCAGGTATATCGTACGATTGTCTGCTCTTCAGTTATAGTAAGCTTGCGGCAGTTTGGGGTTACTTGAGGCCGAAATGTGATTTTCTTCAGCCGATCAGAAAGCCGCTGAAAAGGTATATTATAGGCAGCAGCAGCGCGTCGTATAGTCTTAAACTGGCCCGTAGGATAAGCCTGAGTAGCAAGAGTGATTCTACCTTGTCGCTGAGTTAATAAATCTTCACGAGGTTGGGGCATGTTACTTGAGAAGTGATGTTCGCGATGCCAAGAAAAAGTGTCCGGCTCAGTGATCTGTCCGGCTCAGTGGTCTTTTACGTTAGTCTATATGCAGCTCGGGTCTATGTAAGACTTTGGCGCAGCCGCCGTTCAATATTGTTCCCTCTCCTTTCTTGTTTAATGGTTGCGCATCTACTATGGTGCGTTGGTTTGTGCACGACTGTAAGAGGAGAGAGACCCTAAAATCGATGACCTTCTGCCTCTTCTTAAAACCTTCTTCGTGACCTTGCCCCCTACTATCCTAACTGCGTACTCTGAAAACCTGAAAAACCTCGTAGGGAGAAAAGGTTTATCGAAGCTTGAACGTAGAATAGTGTAGTAGCACCTTATAGCGTATTTTCGTCTTGGCAGTGTTTTTGTGTGGGCTCGGATATACTACGGCGGCTAGCGTTAAGGTGCGGGAGTTCGGTGGAGTTTTTTCTGAAGATTCGTTGAGGTAGGGTATGAGCCGTTTGGATGGTTGGTAGCCATAAGATGGCGGTGAGGGGGGGAGGGTTCGAACCTCCAACTTCTGCGAACGGAGGTATTCCAGGCGCTTTACCACTGCGCCATCCCCCCTACGATACCGCATAGAAGAAGAGTTGAAAGGGGTGTTGAAGCGTGCATGTTGTTGGTTTTGGAAGGATGGATCAAGCAGAAGATGTTTGCAGCAAAGGATGGAGAATAAGGATTTTGTATGAAGCCTTGGAGCTTGTATTATACATAACTTGAGTGATTTTTTTGACTCTAACATGCTCATGTACATTCAGTCGATACGGAGTTGTTCTACAGAGCTTAATGTTTTTCTTTTGATTCGATGCAATGTAAAAAATAAACTTGTTGAGAATACTGGACCACTGTTTTTCTTTCTTTTCTTCGTCCATAATATATTTAACACACATTTCCTAGACACTCCCCTTATTGAAAAAATGATACCAACAATATTGTTCGTGCCATATCCTACCCCAACTTACTCAAGCACCATTTCTCACACAGCAAGTTCAACGGTCCGACACTGATGGAGTGAGTTATCCCGGAGAAAGGATTTTGGCCCCCTGTAAAGCGGTAAACCAAAAAGTAAAAACTTTATTCTGTGTCTTTTTGAAGAGAAAAGAAACGAAAAGAAATCAAGGGAATCATTTCTGATCGCTGAAAACGGGAAGGACCAGGCAATGCCAATGCTTCGTAGCAAACACAGGATAGAACAGCCTACGATATGAACTCCGCTGTTATTTCAGATACTTCTGGAACTACTAGATATATGTGGAAAGGGGTTTCTTCGATCGTGTAGGTTCTCGATCATTGTGTGGAAGATTCGGATGTGATGGAGGACAGGAAGTTGGCTGAGTTTATCGTACGGGAAAGACGTGCCGTGCGTGAGAAATAGAGAATAGACTGGAAAACGGCGCTTTTGGCAAAAAAATTGGAGAGAAATAAGTATTGAGCTCCATCTTGAGTATCTTTATAGAACTGAACAGCACATTGATTTTGACATTATAGGGCTTTAATCTACAAAAATCGAGAAGTTTTAATTTCTTCCTCCTGTACTTCGGTCTCACTGAACTTGATACGGTGCAATGTATGCAACCATTTCCCAATGACCAGATGCAAGCCGATACCATGTGGATTGATATATCATCAATTCTATTCACCCAAATTGTTACTAAACGTGATTAGAGTGACGTCATTTTTTACAGTCGCGTTCTTCTGACGCGTCCAATGATGAATGAATTGTATTTTACCTGTTGCAAAGGTTGATGAATATTGAACGCGGGTCCTAGAGTCGCGTACGAGTGATGGGGTTGGGCGAATGGGAGATAATTGGCGTCAGTGGTACCTGGCTGGGGTAGTAGGTATTGCCGCAAGCGTACTAGCGCCATATGTCCAGACGCGCCAAGGACCGTCCACATTATTCTCCCATGGCTTTGTCTATATGCTGCGCATACATCTCTCCGCACCAACACGCCTTCAACGCGTCCCTTGCATCCCCCCACGACTCAACCCAGTCACCACCCGTCGCACCACAAATACTGGACGACGGTGACAGCAAGACGGCTTCAAATCGACGCGGCGAACAGCCCAAACAGGCAATATGCCGCGGAAGAGCGCTGCAAAGGCTGAAGAGCCATCTTCTGAGGACGTGTCGGCGCATTCAGATGTCGACATGCAAGACCAGCAGGAAGACAAGATGAGCGGCTTCAAGAAGTTCGGAGTAAGCGCAACATAGCCTGGCGTCTTCTTGCGCCGTGAAAGGCGACTTCGTTGCATATTAAATATTCGCTGACGTTGTCATGGCAGTACAACCTAGATACCCCAGACTACACAGTACGCACCAATGGCCTGCCGCGCCGCGTGGTTTGTGTCCACAAACTGACAACACCATAGGACTCCGACACAAACACAAGGGGAAACAGTGTCGCAGGCGACAGCGCGCCCCCTGATGGCAGAAAGCGACGCGCCGAAGAAATGAACATGCGCAAGTCCATGTATGGCAAGAAGGCCGAGGGCCTAAGGGCATCAATGGTACGCAGCATCAAACGGCCCATCGCGTCTCAAAGGGGCCCTGACTGACTCGGGAACATCATTGCAGGAAGACGACACCATTCGCCGCTTTCGATATCTCCTTGGTCTCACCGACCTGTTCCGCCACTTTATCGACACAAATCCCAACCCGCGTATCAAGGAGATTCTCGCCGAGATCGACCGCCAGGACGCCGAAGAGAGCAGCAAGTCAAAGGCTAACAAGATCCGCAAAGGCGGTGCTGCTGCCGAGCGTCGACGCAAGACTGAGCAGGAGGAAGATGCCGAGTTGGTGCGCGAGGAAAAGCATGGCGGCCACAACGAGACTGTTTTCCGCGAGTCACCAGGCTACATTCAGGGCGGCACAATGCGCGATTACCAGATCGCTGGTCTCAACTGGCTGATTTCGTTGCACGAAAACGGTATTTCAGGCATTCTGGCTGACGAGATGGGTTTGGGAAAGACACTACAGACCATTTCTTTCGTCGGCTACCTCCGCTATATCGCCGGCATCACTGGACCCCACCTGGTCGCAGTGCCTAAATCGACCCTGGACAACTGGAAGCGCGAGTTTGCCAAATGGTGCCCCGAAATCAACGTCTTGGTGCTACAAGGTAGCAAGGATGATCGTGCCGAACTCATCAAGGACCGCCTAGTCCCCGATGGCTTTGACGTGTGCATCACATCCTATGAAATGATCTTGCGCGAGAAGTCGCACTTGAAAAAGTTTGCGTGGGAGTACATCATCATTGACGAGGCGCATCGTATCAAGAATGAAGAGTCATCACTGGCACAGATGGTTCGCATGTTCAACTCCCGCAGCCGGCTTCTCATCACCGGCACCCCTCTTCAGAACAACCTCCACGAACTTTGGGCTTTGCTGAATTTCCTTCTCCCGGATGTGTTTGGTGACTCAGCTGCCTTTGACGACTGGTTTTCACAGCAAAATGAGGACTCCGATGCAGTCGTTCAACAGCTACACAAGGTTCTTCGGCCCTTCTTGCTCCGCCGTGTCAAGGCCGATGTCGAAAAGTCGCTGCTACCAAAGAAGGAAATCAATCTTTATGTAGGCATGTCGGACATGCAGGTTCAGTGGTATAAAAAGATTCTTGAAAAGGACATTGATGCAGTCAATGGCGGCGCTGGAAACAAAGAATCCAAGACCCGCCTTCTCAACATTGTCATGCAGTTGCGAAAGTGCTGCAATCATCCTTACCTGTTTGAGGGTGCCGAACCCGGTCCACCGTATACTACCGACGAGCATCTGGTTACCAACTCGGCCAAGATGGTGATGCTTGACAAGCTGCTGAAGCGTATGAAGGCCCAAGGCAGTCGTGTGCTCATCTTCTCCCAGATGAGTCGTGTGCTGGATATCATGGAAGATTATTCAGTCATGCGCGATTACAAGTACTGCCGCATCGATGGCTCAACTGCACATGAGGACCGTATCCAAGCGATTGACGACTACAACAAGGAGGGCTCGGACAAGTTCTTGTTCCTCCTGACAACACGCGCTGGTGGCTTGGGTATCAACTTGACTACTGCTGACATCGTCGTTCTCTTTGATAGCGACTGGAACCCACAGGCTGATCTCCAAGCCATGGATCGTGCTCACCGTATCGGCCAGACCAAGCAGGTATATGTGTTCCGATTCGTCACCGAGATGGCCATTGAAGAAAAGGTGCTCGAGCGCGCGGCACAAAAACTACGTCTGGATCAACTAGTCATTCAGCAGGGTCGCACCCAACAGCCTGTGAAGAATGCAGCATCCAAAGACGAGCTCTTGACCATGATCCAGCACGGCGCAGAGGCAGTATTCCAGAGCAAGGGCCCTGTTGGATCAGCTGCTAGCGGCGAACTCGGAGATGATGAATTCGACGCCGTCATGCGCCGTGGTGAGGAGATGACTGAGAAGCTTAACAAGAGGTATGAGGCGCTTGGTCTTGACGACCTTCAAAAGTTCACATCCGACTCAACCTACGAATGGAATGGCGAGACGTTTCAGCCCCGTAAGAAGGAAATTGGAATCTCCTGGATCAACCCATCGAAGCGTGAGCGCAAGGAACAAAACTACGGTATCGACTCGTACTACCGAAAAGCTCTTGTCACTGGCGGCCGAACAGAGAATAAGCAACCCAGGATACCTCGCGCACCAAAGCAAATTGTCATTCATGACTACCAGTTCTTCCCAGACCGCCTCGCGGAACTCCAAGACAAGGAAACAGCATGGTATCGGAAGGAGAACAATCTCAAGGCGCCTCTTCCGGAGGGTTCCGACGAGGATCTTGAGTCTCGCGAGGCTGACCAACAGCTTGCACAACAAGAGATTGACATTGCCGAGCCGTTGACAGAAGAGGAAAAGGCGGAGAAAGAGCGACTGATTGAAAGGGGTTTCCCCGAGTGGAACAAGCGTGACTTCCAGCAGTTCCTCAACGGCAGTGCCAAGTATGGCCGTCAGAATTACGAGGGTATCTCGGAAGAAGTGGACGGTAAGACTGCCGAGGAAATTGAAGCATACGCCAAGGTGTTCTGGAAAAAGTACAAGACGCTAGACAACTGGCAGAAGCACCTGGGTGTAATTGAGGAGGGCGAGCAACGCGCACGACAATCAGAGGAGAAGAAGCGATTGATCGCAAAGAAGGTTGGCATGTACCGCATGCCCCTCCAGCAGATGCAGATCAAGTACACTGTATCGACGACGAACAAGAAGGTGTACACAGAGGATGAAGATAAGTTCCTCGTAGTTATGCTGCACAAGCACGGTGTCGAGGGCGATTTCATCTACGAGAAGATCCGCGACGAAATCCGGGAGTCGCCATTGTTCCGCTTTGATTGGTTCTTCCTCAGCCGCACGCCACAGGAGATTGGGCGTCGTTGTACTACGCTGATCTCTGCCATTGTGCGCGAGCTTGGTGACGGTGATGCCAAGAACAAGAATGGCAAGCGGGGATACGAGGAGGAGACGGAGGAAGAGGAGGAAGAGCAACCAAAGAAGAAGACCAAGAACGGCGTCAAGGTATGTTGAGATGACGGGTAGCCTACTTGTCCCAATAGCACGGCTAACATGGAACAGAATAAGCAGCTGGACACTGTAAAGAGCAAAGCTTCTCCCGCCTCGGCAACGCCGTCTCGAGCAAGCAGTGTAGCGACGAATGGATCAACCACCAAGGGATTAGCCACCAAGGGATCAGCAACCAAGGGAAAGGGCAAAAGCAAGGGCAAGAAGAAATAAGGTATCACAAGGGCTCGGCATGGGACGCGGGCATGATATGGTGTTTTTGGCGCATGCACAACCGGATTGCAGCGGATGATGTTTTCTTTTTACTTCGCCATACTTGGCATGGTTAGCAGGTGGCATGTTGAGTAGTTTACTAAATGTCGCAAGGCAACATTTGGTGTTTTGCACTTGGCATTCTGTATGTGTAATAGTATCTAGAGAATAGTAGGAGGTTTGCAAGGACAAGGTCTTCACGTGAAGGGATACGTAATTGGCGCGTCGGAGAGCGTAGCAAAGCGCACGAGGGTGGCGGCGGCTGCGGGGTAACGCACCCTGTCATGGTGACTTGGTTCTCTTGGCTTTTGAGCTTTTGAGCATAACCAACAACGACACTTGCACTGCTTTGACGCTACTGCTGGTAGTCCATGTAAGTACTACGTGTGTTGTGCAGTGCTTCGAGAACATTCTGTTGTATCCCGGCCTTTTGCTGAGTGTCATCGACCACCTTCTTCACAGTAGATTCCCACTCCACTTCACTTCACACCACACCACTACGCCATCTGCGCCCCTCGATCCCATATCTCAGTGCGCACGCTTGACTTGCATCGCGACCATGGCCTCGACCGCCCTCATCGATGCCGATATGGCGCCAACACTTCAGTCCATCCTCGACCAGAAGACACTTCGGTGGATATTCGTTGGTGGAAAAGGTGGTGTGGGCAAGACGACGACATCGTGTTCACTCGCCATCCAGCTCGCAAAGCACCGCAGATCAGTCCTCCTCATCTCCACCGACCCCGCCCACAATCTATCGGATGCCTTCAACCAGAAGTTTGGCAAGGACGCGCGACTCATCAATGGCTTCGATAACCTCAGCGCCATGGAGATTGATCCCAACGGCAGTATACAGGATTTGTTGGCAAGTGGAGCAGAAGAGGGTCAGGATCCTATGGCTGGCCTGGGCGGAATGGGCAGCATGATGCAGGACCTAGCATTCAGCGTATGTACACCATACCAAGTCCTCGAGCCGCGGTCAAAGTAAAGCGAGAAGGAGATACTGATTGCTATGAATAGATACCTGGTGTAGACGAAGCCATGTCGTTTGCCGAAGTGTTGAAGCAGGTCAAGTCCATGTCGTACGAAGTCATCATCTTCGACACGGCGCCCACCGGACACACGCTCCGCTTCCTACAGTTCCCCACTGTCATGGAAAAGGCCCTTTCCAAGGTCTCGCAGCTCTCCCGCCAGTTTGGACCCATGCTCAATTCCTTCCTTGGCTCGTCCGGTAGACTACCAAACGGACAGAACATGGATGAGCTAATTCAGAAAATGGAGGCGTTACGTGAGACGATAGGCGAGGTCAACGGCCAATTCAAGGACGCTGATCTTACAACATTTGTCTGTGTCTGCATCCCCGAGTTCCTTAGTCTGTACGAGACGGAGCGCATGATTCAAGAACTCAACAGCTACGAGATTGATACACACTCCATTGTCGTCAACCAACTGCTGTTCCCCAAGCAAAGCAACCCCTGCGAGCAATGCAACGCCCGACGGAAAATGCAGAAGAAGTATCTTGACCAGATCGAAGAACTGTATGATGAGTTCAACGTAGTCAAGATGCCGTTGTTGGTTGAGGAAGTGCGAGGCAAAGAAAAACTCGAGAAGTGGGTATTTACGCTCTGGCTTGAAAACTATCATACTAAACGAGTTTCCAGATTCAGCGAAATGCTTGTGAATCCCTTCGTACCTCCGCAGTAACTCCGCGCATCCAACGGCACAAAAGGCCGCATGCACGCAACCGAGGGCACATTCGCGACGCTCAGGCACAAAAGAGCGGTGGTTTTCTTTTTTGCCGACGACTTGCCGTCTCCACCCTACGGTAATTTGCACTAGTATTCAGGTTTTTTTCCCATTCTGACCGTTTTCCCCCACACTTCACGACTCGAGGAGAACGGAGAATGGTACCTTTAGCAACTAGCCTCGATCTATGGCGGCAGTAAATACATGAATCGAAATCGCTACTACCAGGATCGTTACCAACTGTTTCCATTTTGTTGTACATGTCCGTTGACAGCTGACACCGGGTACCTTATGCCTTATCGCAACAGTGTGGCATGTTCTTCTTGTAGATGCATGAACCACGGTTTGTCAGGCGTCGCTGAATACCCCGCAAAAGTCCCGAAACACTAACTGCAACAAGTAGTGACACCGAACGTCGCCTAGTCCAGCCTACACCAATCCGGCAACCTCTTGTGCCTATTAGTGCACGCTTCGGACTGTTTTGATTGTGGTGGTGTCGAGACTTCTGGCTATTATCAGCGTATTGTCCACTTACGCCCGCTACGTCACGACTGTTTACCCCGCATCGTCCATGTTTGGTAAAATGCAAACGAACTTCTCGTGGCCCCCAATACAGACAGCCTTCTTACTCAGCCACGATGTTTTCGTGCATACACAGTAAACTGAGTGTGAAACACCATGCGAGGCAGAACGCAAGTTTGCCTTGATATAACGCCTTGTCAAGAGGGTTTTTCTTTGCTCTGCGTTTCAGAAAAGAACAATTCTTCCGGCTCTTCACCCTGCGAACTCGCAAATACTGGTAAGGTCTACGTCGAACTTTGTCCGCGAATGCTAATTCTGGACCTATTGGCTTATTGGACACTTGAATTTTTGGGAACAGGTAGTAGCCCAAAACTGTCATTCACGCCGCAAGCTACACAACACCCATATCCATGCATGCGAGAGGCGTGCTGTACCATGCAGACAATATTCGCGCGCAGGAAAAACCACCAGTGATGTGTCGAGACATGTCACTGGCTCTAGACTTGTTGTCGTGGCCAAGTCGGTGGGTGGAGCTTGGATACGACTTCGGAACCCAAATCTTACCAGTGTTCTACTAAGAGCCTGAGCTTGCATACGATGGCCTTCCGTTTTAGTATAAAGATGGTCACGAGGCTGAGTATGGCACTAACATGGTGGCCCCCGGCGTACCTGGCACGAGGTTCTCCAGCGGCTACCCAGCAACGGCGAAACGTCTAATCTTAGTAAAGTCTGCCTGCCTGTATCCCTGACAGGGCGCTACTCGACCCCAGCTCGCGTGGTGTGGTCTTGACAGATGCCGATCACTGACCGGGGTTGTACACCATCACGGCTATCCACTCGCCGTCAGTACCACTTAACAGAATGGTTCTGAGGGACTCGAGGCCGCGTATATAGAATGCATGGTCTCTCACTGTTTGAATGATCCAGGCGTTACGCACAGTTTTCTCCTCGTCCCAGTCTCTTGATCCGCCCAAGTTACATTGTGTTGCTGCTGTCCAGCCAATTGATCATATTTGCAACAAGATCACGTAAAAGCATACATAGCCTTTTACAATGCTCGGCATAGCCACCCTCCTGCTCGGTGCGGCTTACTCCGTCACTGCTGCACCAGTCGAGATTGAGAAGAGAGGTATGTATATCTGATGCACAGTGATTAAGATTTCAACTGACTCTCCTCAGCTGTATCGGCAAACGTCCTGGATCAGCTCCAATTCTTCTCCCAGTACTCAGCTGCCGCATACTGCCTCGGAAACAACAACAGCCCAAACACCAAGGTCACCTGTCCTCAGGGTAACTGCTCTCGCGTCGAGGCGGCAAACACCAACACTCTCACCGAGTTTGAGAACAGCATCAAGTCAGATGTTACCGGCTTTGTTGCAACCGACACAACCAACAAGCTTATTGTTCTGTCCTTCCGAGGATCAAGAAGTGTACGCAACTGGCTCACCAACGTCCAATTCCCTGTAAAGGATACCTCGATCTGCGCTACATGCTCAGCATCCATTGGCTTCTGGGAGAGCTGGCTGGAGGCACAGACCGATGTAGTTGCTGCTATCAATAAGGCAAGGCAGCAATACCCAACCTTTAAAGTGGTTGCAACCGGCCACTCGCTGGGTGGTGCGCTTGCATCCCTGGGCGCTGGAGTGCTCCGCTCCCAGGGCATTACGGTCGACCTTTACACCTATGGCGCTCCCAAGATCGGTCTCGAGGCCGTTAGCAGTTATCTCAGCCAGACGAACATGGGTGCAAATTACCGTGTTACTCACAAGGACGATCCTGTGCCAAAACTCCCTCCCTCGGTCCTGGGCTACCGCCACATCTCGCCCGAGTACTACGTTACCACTGGAAACAACGTGCAACCTGGCACTGGAGACATTAACGTGCTCACTGGCACATTGAACCTCAACGGAAACGAGGGAGACCTTGGACTAGACGTTGATGCGCACCTGTGGTACTTTGGACCCATCAGTGCGTGCGAGGGATATCCCGGCATTGAAATTAAGCAATAGTCATGATGTATCATAAAAAAGAAAAATAACGAATAAAGACAGAGAAAAAATTGTAAATATATGTTTTATTAGGTTACTACATCTTCATACCTGCCACTTTCCCCTTCTCCGGCTCTCCCTCATCATTCTGATACAGCCGATTCACCTGGACCTCGCGCAGCCACAACCGAAACGACTTATCCAGCGTCTTCCTATTCATAACCGCACAATCCTTAATCTCCTCGGACGAAAGATACTGCACCGCCTCCGCATCACCCCCCGCAATCGCAATCGCACGCTGCAACAACACGCAATTCTTCTGTGTATAAATAGCACGGTAAACAGCCTCTTCGATGCTCGTCCCAAACGTCGTAAAACCATGCTTGTGCTGCAGCACTACCGGACTCTCCATGCGCAGCTGCGCCGCGAGTGCTTCTCCTAACTCCGCGTTCTTAATCAGCAAGTCGCGCTCCGTCGGCGCCCGCGACGTGCCGTACAGTCGATCCATGGTAAATATGGATGCCCCACTTTGGCCCAGGAACCCAGCCATGTGGAACACGGGACGCACAGGGTGCGGATTTGCAGCGCCGTGGGCGAGGGTAAAAGGTATCACGTCTTCAGAGTGCGAGTGCACAACGCAATTTACTTTTGCGAATCTCCGTAAGATCTCGCCGTGGATGAAGCGTTCGCTGTAGCCTTGGGGTGCGTCTTTGTCGACGGGGGAGGAGTCCCGGACCCAGTAGGAATTGAAGTCGCTGACGTTTTTTACGAGAGCGGGGGCGCCGGGGTCGTAGGCAGCGATGATGTATTGGTCTTTGTTTAGGGGGTGGCGGACGGAGATGTGGCCGAAGGCGTCGACGAGGCCGTGGTGGTGGAGGATGTGGTTTGCGCGGATGAGGAGGCGCAATTGTTGTTGGAGGGCGGGTGGGATCGACATTATGGTGGAGCGGTTGGACTGAGGGTTTTCTCTGGGGGATTTTATCTGGGAGAGCGAGGATTGGGTGGAGTAGACTGAGGAGGAAGAGGATGCTATCGAAGTGGTTGAGGTTGATGCTGCTTGCGAGACCGTTCGGAATCGTGATGATGGCCGTCCTCGCGGCACGCTTAGCTCTCGGGGTTTATCTCGTGGCCGATATAATTCTACAGAGGGTAGAAGTTGATATGACAATTTTCTGTGGTGGGCCGGGATCGAGGGCACTTGCGGAAGGGGTGTTTGCGGAGGTGGGGATGAATGTGCTCGCAGCGGGATGGGATTCACGCGAAAATCTGCCCTCTGCAGTTCTCGACTGTGTCCCCGGATCCTCTGGCGCTGCGGAGATTTGGGGGGAATAGTTGGTGCTTGGAATTTCGATCGAATAGGCGATTGCGGCTCAGTGAGCGGGGGCAGTCGATGCTTGTCAGCGCTGCAGCGTTCGCAAAGTACCATGTGTTTATCCAGCACTTGTTTTCGGTGCGGTTGACCCAACACAGACTGCGGATGGCCTTCAACTTAAGGTGCCTTTTTGCAAATGTTTCATGGCTGATGTGGAAATAGAAATGTTTGAAACGGTAGATGCTGATCTTGAGCCTGAGATGTTCTTTTGCAACCTTGTGGCGTCGGTGTTGGAGTGCAACACCAGCACAACAAAGTGATGATCAAGCATGGCCACAGGGATTTGCCCCATCCTCAAAACGTGAAATACCGCGTGCGTATCGTGGCATGCTAGCTGATGACAAGTGGGAGGTGTTGCGAGTGGGGACCAGCGACCGGCTATTGGATCCGAGGGGACCCGAGGGTTACCCGCATTAGCCCTCCCGTTAGGCTTCCGACGTTGCATCCCCCCACTCTCTTCCACGCCCCAAGCCCCCAAGCATCCTTCAACCGGGTCATCTCCCTGATCGAGAGAGACTGTTATGCCAGCCACCAAAGGCATTATACAGGCGTTACGCCCTTTGCGCCCGTAAATAGTGTTCAATTTACCCCGCCGCGGCACACTTGTCTACCCATCCTGACAATGGCGGCTCGATATCTTCTTGCTGGTATCACAGCAGCGGGATTGGCCTTTTGGTATGACTTCAAGAGTTGGCAGAGTTTCGGTGACGGCATCTTCCTCCACGCAATAGTTGGCAACTGACAGCTGACAGGCACCGGCGGCACGCCACCAACACTGCAGGGCTATCTCAAGATTCGGCGATGGGGACTCTATCTGCTCTACTCGCGACAAAATCTTTTGGATCCATCGCCAATCCCTGATTCAGGAGAATCATATATCAATCCGGAAAAGGTCCCAAACAGACCAGGACCCCGGCCAGGACTTACGCGCTGGACGCTTCCTCAGCGCCAAGTCCCAGAGAACATTACAGCAGGCGCATCCGCTGCACTTCACAATCTGATGCAAGAGTTTGCCAGCACTGCACCTTATAACGAGTACATTGAGACCCGACCAAGCAAAACGGAGGGTGGTACTGGCCCTGCTGTTTATGTAAAAGAAGGTGTCAAGACCATTAATCCTGTCGCACACAAGATCTTCTATGAAGTCGCCCATGTTCACCCTGCAGAAAACTCGCTGCACGTCTATGTTAGTCCTCAAGATGCGAAGCTAGTCATGAAACGAAACTGGGGCCAGCGTTTCCCTGTTACATGGATAGTACCGCCGAGCTGGATCATGGTATATGCACCGAGAAATGAGGATGAGGTCAACATTGTGCGAGAGATTGTTAGAGCCGCTATATGCCATGCCGTGAGCATGAATATCGACGGGGACATGGAATGAATAGCGTGCTAGAGTTTTTTTCTTGGTTTAGGTAACGTACCCCACGGGCGAGTGCATCACTTTTGCCAAGACCCCACCAAAACTACCACATTATGGCCCAGAATAGCCCACATTAGGCCTATATTGAGCAATATGACACAAGATATCATTCAAAGTCTACTTCTACTACCTGCTTACACGTTCTAGCGCTATGCCTAGTCATATTGCACCGTCTACACCGCCGTTGAGCTGGTTCACCCACTTCAGCGCGCTGCTTCTTTGGCTTCTTCCTATCACTACGCGCCCCAAAGTCTGTAAGAGCGGCTAGGCGCGCCCCATCTTCGACTGTCAAGGTCCCTTCTGCCTGAACCCGCTTTCTTTTGTGCGATTTTCGTCGCGTTGCGGCCTCATTTGCTGCCTTAAGCTCAGCTATCTCCTTTTGCGCTAACACCAACTTGTGCGCGACAATAGCTACCCCCTTTGAGACCTTCTCTGTATTGCCTGGCTGGATAGTCTTTGGCCGTCCGCGTCGCTCTGATGCTGTAACAACCGCTCCAGGAGCAATCTGGCCCATCATGAACCCCGTCTCGTCAAAGTTGTACGTGTCGTCATCCTGGATACCATACTTGGCTTTCATGTTGGCTACTAGGTCAAACCAGGCTTGAATAGCCTTAGGATCCTCGCAGAGGGCTCTCTTGCAGTCGTACTTGCGATTAAAACGTGTTCTAAGCTCAGGGCGGCGCTTAACAGATGTACTGGGCCAGTTTTGGCCAGCCTGGTCCAGATTGCGCTCAGCGCGTAAGGAATTGGCCATATTAGCTACGTCTCTGAGCCTAGGGGGAAATCCGTGCGTAACAAGCTCAAGTATATACTTGACAATCACGTCCTCCTCAAACTTAGTTAGTTTACTTGAATTAGGCGTACAATCTGCGCGTGAAGGTCCTGCGCGTCGGCGACTTAGTGTTGATTGAGTGACGTTATAGATAGCTGCAACGCGTCGCTCTGAGAGATTTGCGTCTTGTTTAAGAGCTTAGAGAGTAAGCTGTATCTGACATTCACTAGAAGGCTGTAAGTGGTGTTGTTGTTGCGACATTGGGGTAGGGTAGGTGTTTTGGTGGGGTCTTAGCAAAAGTGATGCACTCGCCCGTGTGATGCATTCGCCCGTGGGGTACGTTATATCGAAATTGTTTTTCGAGTCCTTGCAAAAATTGTTCGAAGAGACTAGTCAAAACGTGCTACAATTCTAAATCAAACTCAGTCCTGTACCAAGTATTCGCGAGTATATCATTCAGATACTAATATTCTCCGACGGTGCTACGTCCGGCCTGCGGCAATGACGAAGAGGAGAACCGGTCGATTGGCGCCCCTCGAACGCCGCTCCCGCTCTGTTCCATCAACATGTCCTAGCATAGGGGTCCGGCTCCAACGCCATGGTCCGCTATATATAAGAACCACAGCTGCGCAGACGTTTCATGCTGCACAGCTTTGTGGTAACTAGTTTCCAAGATATTACCCCTCATTCTGCCATACTGCATCCTCAAGTGCAGCCTCCCAGTTTACACAAGTCTTTGTGCGCCGCTTGACGCCGGGTGCAATGGGTAGCATCGACTCAGCGATGAAAGTCATCATCATCGGAGCAGGTACAGAACCACTATGATATTACCGCCGAACCTCCGCTTACGTGGTTCAAGGACCGGCCGGATGTGCACTTGCGCATGGTCTAAAAAAAGCCGGAGTGCCATTCAGCATATACGACAAGGGCGCGGATGTTTACCGACACCGTCATTGGGCATTTACCCTTGGCTGGGCACGACCATATCTATTCGACCTCATACCTGATGACCTTAGTACGCAGATCAACTCGTGTCAAGTGGATCCTTACGTGGACTGCGCAGCGATTGGAGAAGATCGTATTGTGATTTACAATGGCCAGACCCGGGAAGAAGCGTTTGCGTTCCCGATTCCGAAAGCGAGAGAGATCAACATTCGAAAGTTGCGCGTTTTGCTGGCTGAACGGCTCAATGTCCAATATGGGAAAAGTTTCTCACAATATGAGATAAAAGAACAGGGTGGTGTGAAAGTTTACTTTGAAGACGGATCAACGGATGAAGGCGACTTACTCGTCGGCATCGATGGTGCCATGTCCAAAGTCCGCCGTTGTCTGCTTCCAAAAGAGGGAAACATGGAGACGCTCCCGTTCGCTCTCATGAACTTCAACTCTTCCTACACCGCTGAGCAAGCACATTTTATCAAAGAGCATCTCCATCCTCTTGTAGACATTGCTATACACCCAGCAGGCCACTACATCCGTGCCAATGTGCTCGACATGCCCGATGAAAAAGATGCCAGTACCTGGACATTCCAGATTCTCTCTACCTGGCCACTCAAATACGTCGAAGACTACGACAATGAAGATGATCGACTGCAAAGACTGAAAGCACATATCAAAAGAGACGGCTGGGCGGAACCGTACAAGAGCGCTATCGAGTGGATACCTGACGATACCAACGTACTGCGAGATCAGCTCAAGATCTGGAAAACCATCCCCTGGAACAACCAAGGTGGGCGAGTAACATTATGCGGCGATGCAGCGCATGCCATGACGTTCCATCGCGGCCAAGGCGCCAACAACGCTTTTTACTCTGCCCACTGTCTTGTTGAAGTTATCAAAAGCGTACAGTCTGGTAGTGCGACATTACAGGATGCGATTACGGCGTATGATGAGAGTATATGGAAGCGGGGGGCGAATGAGGTTCAGATTTCAAAGGCGCAGAGCTTCTTTACGCATGATGGGTTGGACAATTTTATTAATAGCCCGGTTATGAAGTTGGGAACGAAGCCGAGCCATAATGCGAAGAGCGAGGGGTATGAATAGGTTTGAAGAGCTGATCTTCTGCACAAACAAAAGAGTGTTGCACGTAAGATCGTGGTTGATGAGTCGCATGTGCGATGATGGTTGCTCAAGAAAGTTCTAGGCCTCGTTTTTCAGTGGCAAAAATGGCAGTTCTTAGTGGTGCGAATGATTGAATTCATTTTCTTAAATGCTCCGCCGCCTGCCATGTTATGCGTGATTATTATTATTCTTCTTCTTCTTCTTCTTCTTCTTCTTCTTCTAATTTAACGTCCTGTTTCAGCCGCAAGGCTATACAAGACGTACAAGCTAGTGAGGCTTACAAGTATCTACGTAGTGCTATCAATTTGGTGTAGGTGGGGGAGGGGGCTATCTAAATAAAGGTGAGGCTCGCAACCTAGATATATTATGCGTTAGGTATGCTGGAGATCTGGAGTTTCTCTCGGAACATGCGCAATATCATAGGCCCACATCCATCTCTACAGATTACCCATATCGTGACAGATAAGTGACTCGGTCACCCCATCAACTTCAACACCCACCTCACCTTTATGTACAATGTCTCTTAGCCACGTTTCGCAATCAATTTCTCGCGAGGCAGATATTCAGCTTGCCCTCTCTTCTCTAGATAGGAACCAAACCCAGAGTACTCGACGCGCCACTACAGCCTTTAATATTCCAAAATCAACGTTGGTTGACCGACGCATTGGGAAGCGTGCGCGACGCAATTGCCGGCCCAACTCAAAGAAACTTACTAAGCTAGAAGAGGAGGTGATAGTTGATCATATACTTGACCTAGATCTACGTGGATTTGCGCCTACCTACCCTGCTGTGCGCGATATGGCTGATAAGCTGCTGGCTGCGCGTGGCGCTGGACATGTTGGGCAGAAGTGGCCAGCTAACTTTATCAGGCGTACAGACTCCCTTATGACTCGTTTTAATCGGATATACGATAGACAGACACCTCTGTGCGAAGATCCAGTCTTAATCAAGAGCTGGTTTGAACTTATAGAGCAGACAAAGGCCAAGTACGGCATCTGTGATGAGGACGTCTATAATCCCGACAAAGCTGGCTTTATGATAGGCAAAATTACAACTTAGCTTGTAGTTACAGCTTCAGAAAGAAGAGGCCGACTAAAAGCTATTCAATCAGGCAATCGCGAATGGGTGACGTTGGTCGCTGCAATCAACGCAGCTGGCTGGGCAGTCCCACCGTTTTTCATCTTTGCTGGCCAGTATCATCTATCTGCCTGGTACAAGGAGGCAAATATCCCACGCGACTGGGCGATCGCAGTTAGTGGCAATGGCTGGACAAGCAACGAGCCAGGCTTTGCACGGCTAAAGCACTTTGACGCCCACACAAAGACTCGCGTTGTCGGCACACGTCGCCTGCTTGTTCTTGACGACCATGAGAGCTATCAATTTCTCAAGTTCCAAGATTTTTGCAAGGAGAACAATATCTACACGCTCTGTATGCCGCCCCGCTCGTCTCACCTACTCCAGCCTCTTGACGTTGGCTGCTTTTCGCCATTAGAGCGCGCGTATAGCCGTGAGGTGGAGAGCCTGATCCGCCACCATATCAACCACATCACCAAGCTCGAGTTTCTGCTAGCGTTCAAGGCAGCGTTCAATCGATCTTTCACACCAGCCAATATCTGATCAATCTTTCGAGATGCAGGCCTTGTTTCTCTCCAACCAGACGCTGTTCTATCGAAGCTTGACGTGCAGCTGCCTACGCCTTCTTCAGCTACGCCAGCAGGAGCTCTCTGGCATGCGCGTACGCCGAGCAATATACGCGAGCTTGAAGCCCAATCAACGCTAATAAGTAACCGCCCACGTCATAGAAGCTCATCACCAACTCCGATTATTGCGGCAATTGGCCAGCTTAAGAAGGGAGCAGATATAATGATGCTTTCGGTTGAACTAATGCGCGATCAGGCCTTAGTCGCCGCGCTCTAACGTGCTGCAGCAGATGGAAAGAGACTGGTCATAACTTACGTACATGCAAGAATGATACTCTAGTTGCTACCTAATCTACTCTATTAATTTATATATTATACACTATTGCGTTGTTGAGATATATGCTTGCCAAAGTGCGCAAGGTTAGTGGGGTGAACGACTCGCTTATCCGTCACGTTAGGTGAATGATGGTATTTTGAGCGTCTTTCATCCGATAGGTCGAACTTGTGCGTGATGCACATAGACCTAATTGAGCTTCGGTAGTATTTCAACAACACCATACTGCTGTCTGTCACTTACGATGGAGCATACAGGGTTCCCTAACCCTCTTTCAAGATACTTTCAAGACCCATACCCTGATTAGCCCCTACCTTAATAACCAAATACACTACCCTAACTCTACCCTAGGTAATCTCGCCATGAAGTAGCTGCCAAGTCGCATAGCAGGTGGTTTTAGGCCATAGGAATTTGTAACAGTCTTGTACACTGACTCACAAGGTAAGGCAGCGATCGGTTCCGAGGCGGAACCCGATCGGACTCCGAGTCGGAACCCAATCGGATTCCGAGTCTGAACTGAGTCAACCCTGCACCTAGCTGTACCTGCCAGCACCTGCAAGTATAAGAATTAGGCGCCCCGTAGGTACTACTCGGTAGATTTTCGATATCCTTCCGTACCAGACATATAGGCGTCTGCTCAATCAAGGCTCTTCTATTGTCCCACGCACTCCTATATGCATATGAGTGACACTACCTGCCGATACTGATCTGAGTAGTCTTGCCTGTGTCGTTACAAAATTCTCATTCTGTAATCCCGGTACCCAATTAGGTAAGGTGTATGGCGTTAGTCCACTAATCCATGGTCGGACGATTTGATTCCTGTCATGAAATTCTGACTGCCATTCTTGCTGAATTATTTGACTAGCTACGGCGCAGCGATAGTGCGTCTGAGTATGTATATAAAAGCTTGTCGCATAGATAGAAGTGATATATTCAACCAGTAGTCTCGCAGCTCACCACAAGAGAGATATTTCACTATAATACACATATCATCACATAGTAACACATCAAAATACATCGTTCACAACAACCACAATTGTGCAGAATGGACTCTACTAACAACGAAGTATGTCGACGTGGGCATATATAGACTTCGTCTTTGCTCTACTAACCCCACTAGTATGTCGATACCACGTCTAACGAAGGTCTGACATTGCACTCATCTCATAATGAATCACTAGTCTTGGACGGTATCCAGGTGGCGTCTCTGGCTGATGTCGACAAGGCTGTTGTAGCTGCTCGTAATGCCTTTGAGGGCGAGTGGTCCAAATGGCCGGCCCAAAAGCGCACAGAGACTATGAACCGCTTTGCAAACCTGATCGAGAAACACACCTCGGAGCTTGCAGCCTGAGAAGCTAAGTACATGGGTCAGCTGACTACGGTCACTCTGTGGGTGTACAAGGTGGCGGTGGACCACTTCCCGTACATGGCTTGTTGATCGGATAAGCTACTTGGCGAGCAACGGCTTGAAAAAGATGGACTATATAAAATTCGTTCTCTTTTCTTAGCTAGTATCTCATTTACTGATACACATCTAGGTGGTCCAGTATGAACCCATTGGAGTCTGCGCGGGTATTGGGGCTTGGAACGGCCCCGTTATATATATTTTTTGCTTTGAAAGTCGCTCCTACACTCGCTGCAGGCTGTACTGTGATTTAAAAGGGGTCTGAGAAGATTCCAGTTAGGCTCTTACAATTAGGAGAGCTGGCAAAAGAGGCTGGCTTCCCCTTGGTGTTATCAACCTCACCACCGGAGATGGCAAAGTGGACGCTGCACTAGCCAGTCACATGGATATCGATAAGATCAGCTTCGCGGGTTTTACATTCTTGGGAAAGACGGTACAAGAGCTTGCAACACAGATGTACGTTACTAGATGTGACTAAGGTACACTAGATACTTATATCTACCTAGCAACCTCAAGCGCGTCACGGTAGAACTTGGTGAAAAATCGCTGTTCCTGGTCTTTGCAGACGCAGATATTGAAAACGACCTCTAACACAGCCAGCACTTCCTTATAAATAGTGGGCAATCCTGCATCGCAGCCAGCCGCACCTTTGTACACGAAGATATTGTCGAAAACTTAATTTCACAACTAAAACAGCGCTTCGAACAGCTTGGTAAGACAATGGGCAACTCTGAGAAAGCAAAGATGTTATATGGGCCTCTAGCTGACAAAAACCAATTTGAGCGCGTGATAGAGTACCTTGAGATTGGCAAGAAGAATCCCTGCTTACAGGAGGAATGCGAGAAGGTACTAGCGGATTCTATATTGAGCCAACTATCTTCCTCAACCCTGCCAATGACGCGCTGTCAGATGTAAGTACCTGGATTCGTTGAACCACAACCGAGGAACGTTCAGGGAATTCTATTACTACACTAGTACGTAAACACCGGGAGTCTACCAGGGAAACCAAAAAGACCCTTAGCGAACCTGGTCTTGACCCCCACAACCACCACGTATAAATAACGATAAGGTGGATCAATAATCGAAAGAGAGATCAGATCAATAAAATCACATTTTTCTTCATACACACACATTTGTGACCATCCTTGACAACCAGACTGGGGAACAATCAATCGAGTTTTAGAGGCCTCTATTGATTGATTTGCTTGATAGATTGAATTACGTGTTGTCTATAATAGGTAATTACTGGTGGGATTATTAGTAACGTGGTAGATAAGCGAGTTGGCCACCCCACCAAGTTTGCGCATCACTAAAGACATATATCTTAACAATGTGAAAGTATGATACATAGAAAGTGATGGAGTAGACTAAGCAGTATCTAGAGTATCTCTCTTGCATGTACGCGAGTTATGGCCAGTCTCTCTACACCTGCTACACCGCGCTATAGCCTGGCGGCTGACACCTGATCGCTCTCCTCGACGCTCTTCATGAGCAATCTGCTGATCAACCTCACGCTGAGCGAGTAGATCTTCTCCAGCTCCCTTTTTTAGCACTCCTCGCTTCTGTATCCGCTTCTTTTTACGCTGCCTACGCTTTGTGGCTGCCTTATTAGCCCTCTCAAGGCTGGTGATCCGATCGCGCATTAGCTCAGCTGAGAGCATCATTACTCACGACTACCTGGCTGAATAGCTTTTGGCCGTATTATTCTCTCTGATGCTGTAACGACAAGCCGAGTCGTGATCTTGCCCATCATAAAGTCGGCTTCATCAAAGTTGTAGACGTCCTCGTCACAGATGCTGTACTTGGCCTTTGTCTGCTCTATAAGCTCAAACTAGCTCTTAATTAAGACTGGATCTTCATATAGAGCTCTCTATCTATCATACGGTCGATTAAAACGCGTCACAAGTCTGTCTGTATGCTTGACGAAGTTAGCTGGCCAGGAGTCTATCAGCCATATCACGCACAGCTGCGTAGGTAGGTAAAAATCCACGTAAATCTAGATCAAGTATATGATCAACTATCACCTCCTCTTCTAGCTTAGTAAGCTTCTTTGAGTTAGCCTGGCAATCGCGTCGGGCAGGCTTCCCATCGTGCTTGTTCTGTAGCGTTGATCGTGTCACGTTAAATGTCGCTGCTGCACGTCGGTTACTCTGGATTTGATGAGTATTAAGAGAAGAGATAGCAAGCTGGATATCCGCTTCGTTTGAAGGCATTTAGAACATATAGTGTGGAGTAGTTGTATATAGAGTTAAACCGCGTGCGCAAACTTGGTGGGGTGGCCAACTCGCATATCCACCACGTTATGGTTTTTGGTTTTTTAGTGTTAACGTGTTGGATAAGCGAGTCGGTCACCTCACCAACTTTGCGCACCTCTTTAAGCGTGTAGCTCGACCACTATGTGACCATCTTAATATATATTGATATAGGAGGTTAAGTAGTATCTAAAGTGTTTCACCACCGAACCGGCAGCCCCACCGAACCGGCAGCTTTCTTACCCTACCCCGCCTTCGTAACAATATCACGCAATACCACTATAGTATTTCTTATTAAGTAGAACAAGATATTATTCTTCAGACGCATCGCTATCCTCTATATCCTCTAATTCTACTTGGCAGGTGCGAGAGTTGTGTCCAATTTGGCTGCAACGTCCGCAGCGCCGTTCACTGCGCACCCTCTTCGCAGGCGTTGCACCCTCATTACACCTGCCACCCTCTGCCTCAGCGATCTGATCAGCTATCTGGCCAACTGTCTGGGACCCCTCTGGCTGTACGTAGCGCCTCTTGCGAGTTTTTCGCTTTGTTACATCACTAATCGTAGCTTCAAGGCGATCAAGTTTCTCGTGCATAAGCACCATATTATGAGCTATCTGCTGAGCGCCCTTACTCAACTGCTGCATCTGCTCCTTAAGAGAAGTTGTAGGAGACCCTTGCTGGATTTGCATGCGGTTTCGAATAAGCGTAGCCTGCGCCTCCATTTCGTGCGCGTTGCGCGGCGTTTTCGGCTCCCAGGTAGGAGTCTCTTGCGCTGGTGGAGTCGGCGTACGCAACACGACGTTAAGCTGCGATAAAACAACGTGATAATTGTGTGGCGTAAGCCCAGCACCTAGAAACCCTCCGCGGATATTCTCTGGTGTAATAGCCTTATAATAGGCCTTTTTGAACGCTGGGAGGAAGGTTTCTTTGCTGATATGGTGGATACGATTGCGTGCCAAGACCGAGATAGCATCACCATACGCGCGCTTCAACGGCGAGAAGCAGCCCACATCAAGAGGCTGTAAGAGGTGCGACGAGTGGGGAGGCATACAGAGAAGAATTATCTTCATCTCTTCGCAGAGATCTCGAAAAGCTACCGAGCAGTGGCTCTCATGGCCGTCAATAATGAGCAGCCTATGCGTCCCCATAGGGCGCGCATGGGAATCGAAGTGACGAAGCCAGTCAAGCGCTAGATCGTTGTTCGTCCAGCCAGTAGGACTGACTTGGATTATCCAGTNCTGGCTTGAACAAGTCTTTGACCGCAAAACAAAAGAGAAGGCAAAGCGGGACTGGAGGCTTCTACTACTTGACGGCCACGGAAGCCACGTGACACCTTCCTTCATCGATTACTGCGATGCCCACCGGATTCTACTCGCTGTACTGCCTCCTCACTCCTCTCACCGGCTTCAACCACTCGATATTGCGGTGTTTGGGCCTCTGACTACTGCGTACGGCAAAGAACTGGATGAGTTCCTCCACCGCAGTCAAGCTTTGCTAGAAATGCAGAAAAGTGACTTTCTAGAGTTATTTTGGGCTGCGTATACATCTGCATTCACATCTGATAATATACTGAGCAGTTTTGCAGCTACAGGAGTTCATCCGCGCAACGCCGAAGTCGTCCTCAATCGTCTCGTTAGCTCCTCTCCGCCACCCAATACAGATATAGAAGTTGGAGACCATGGTGATAGAGATACATACAGACACCTCGTCAACTTGGTTGAAGCTGTGGCACCAGATACGTCTACAATTGCGGCAAAACGGGTGAAAGAGGCTTTCCATTCACTCCAAGTCAACAACGAGCTCCTACACCTTGAAAACGAGCAATTACGCCATGCAATCACCACTAAAAAACGCAAGAAAAAGCATAACAAGGTTTTGGATTTGCAACAACACCAAGAGTACCAGAGTCTGGCAGTTGTATGGAGCCCTCGGGCAGTCAGAGAGGCTAGAGAGCGTGACGCCATACAACAACAAGAAGAGGCGGCAGCAAAACTCCAAAAAGAGCAGGATAGAGAGGCACGTGCTGCTGCTGCCGCATGCCGAAAGCAGCTTCAAGCAGAGGCAAAGGCAGAGCGTGAGGTGGCCAAGATAGCAAGGGCAAAGGAGCGTGAGGCACGTGCCGCGCAGCTAGCTGCCGCGAGGGCACGCAAAGCTGAAGAACGCGCTGCTGCAACTGCAAAAAAACTTCGAGATACGCAAAACAAAGCTATCCGAAAAGCCTCATCATCTCAAAAGTCAAAAGTTACTAAGCGTGGTGGTGTTGCGGCTGCTCAAAGTAGTAGTAGTGTTGCGGAGCCAATCCCTAAGCCTCCGCCCAAAACCACCACGTGCGGCCGGAATATTAAGTTGCCGAAGAAATATGAGTAAATATAAATATACCGTATTACTGGCAGACTACACCAACAAAAAATCTGGTGATATCAGCTTTTGTATGGGGCTGTACAGCTTCATTTGTGTGGGTGCCCATATATACAGTCGGTGTTGCGTTCCGAGATGGTGTTGCAGCACTGACCACCTACAATATGTAACGTAGTTTACAAGCGAGCGCCGCGCCCCGCCAACTTCGCGCACTTTTACAAGCGTGCAGCTCCGCCATATATAGATCGCTTTAATAGATATTAAGATAGTTAATTAATTGCTATTTAGGGTATTTCTCTTACATATACGCGAGTTATAGCCAGTCTCTGCATCTACTACAGCGCGTTACAGCCCGGGGGCTGACACCTAATCGCTCCCCACCCTAACGCTCCTCACAAGCAATCTGCTTGTCAGCCTCGCATTGAGCGAGTATATCCTCTCCAGCTCCCTTTAAGAGTACTCCTTGCTTCTGTACCCGCTTCTTCTTACGCCGTCTACGCTCTGATACTGCTGTATTAGCTCTCTTAAGACTGGCAATTTGATCGCGCATTAGCTCGGCCGAAAGTATCATGTCGCAGACCATGCAAGAATATATCGACATGAATTACACCCGATGTTATGCCAGGACATATCGGCATGGACTACAGCCGATGTATGTCGATATTCTACATGTAACAAGCCCCTGCAATGGTCGTGTACAAAAGACAGTTGTAGAGAGCACAACATCAAAAGACAAGAAGAAGAATATACATACAAGACACACAATACACACATCAATTCACCGCACCTACGCGTGCGACATACCATCACCTCTGCCCCCTTCTTAAGCTAGTTAATTGCCGTAATAATTAAAGCTGGCGATGAGCCTTGATGCCGCTGAACGTGATCGCGTATTAGCGTTGATTAAGCTTCAAGCTCGCGTATGTTACTTGGTGTACGAGGCTGCTAGAGAGCCTCTACTAGAACAGCTGGTGGAGTAGGCGTACGCAGCTGTACGTCAAGCTTCGATAGAACAGTATCTGGCTGGAGAGGAACAAGGCCTGCGCTTCGAAAAGCTGAGCAGATATTGGCTGGCGTAAAAGATCGATCGAACGCTGCCTTAAACGCTGGCAGAAACTCGAGCTTGGTAATGTGGTTGATGTGGTGGCGGATTAGGCTCTCCACCTCACGGCTATACGCGCGCTTCAATGGCGAGAAGCAGCCAACGTCAAGAGGCTGGAGTAGATGAGATGAATGCTGCGGCATGCAGAGCGTGTAGATATTGTTCTCTTTACAGAGCTCTTGAAACTCAAGAGACTGGTGGCTCTCATGGCCGTCAAGAATAAGCAGGCGACGTGTACCAATAACGCGAGTCTTCGTGTGAGCGTTAAAGTGCTTTAGCCATGCAACGCCTAGCTCATTATTCGTCCAGCCATTGTCGCTGACTGCGATCGCCCAGTCGCGTGGGATCTCTACCTCCTCGTACCAGGCAGATAGGTGATACTTGCCAGTAAAGATCAGAAACGCTGGGACAGACCAGCCAGCTGCGTTAATCCTAGCGATAAACGTTACCTACTCACGACTACCTAGCTAGATAGTCTTTAGCTGAGCTCTTCTATCTAATGTTATAACGATAAGCTAAGTTGTAATCTTGCCTGTTAAAAAGCTAGCTTTATTAAAGTTATAGACGTTCTCATTATAGATGCTATACTTAGCCTTTATCTAATCTATAAGCTCAAACTAGCTCTTAATTAAGACTGGATCTTCACATAGGGCTCTCTGCCTATAGTACGCTCGATTGAAACGCGTATTAAGACTGTCTGTACGCTTGACAAAGTTGCGCGGCCAGTGGACGCCGACCTGGCTAGCGCCGCGCGCAGCCAGCAGCTTATCAGCCATATCGCGCACAGCAGCGTAGGTAGGCGGAAATCCACGTAGATCCAGATCTAGTATATGATCGACTATCACCTCCTCTTCTAGCTTAGTAAGCTTCTTTAAATTAGGTTGGTAATTGCCTTGCGTAGGCTTGCTGACGCGTTAGCGATAGATTGTTTGTTTAGACACATTATAGATAGTAGTAGTATTCTAGTTACTTTATATTTAACTAGATTTAATAGAGATGGCAAGCTAAATATGTGATTTATTTGAAACTAACTGACGAGCGCTATGTTAAGCGATTGTGTATTGAGATGAAGGAGGTGCGCGAAGTTGGCGGGGTGCGGCGCTCGCTTGTAAACTACGTTACTCTAAGAGCAATTACTAGCGAGCTCTCTACGAAGACCTAGCGCTTATTAAAAGCTAGTTCGAGCTAGTTTAGAATATAAAGGCGAAGTATAGTATTATAAGTGGTTCACAAGTGAGTCGCTAACCCAAGCGAGTCGCTAACGCCTCACCAGCGCGTCGACTTCGCAACGTTATCACAGCTATTCAGTATAGTATATTAAAAATCGTAATAAGCCAATTACTCCTCAGATATATCGCTATCACTAGCACTATCAATTTCAACTGCACAGGTACGAGCGTTGTGTCCAGTCTGGTTGCAACGCCCGCACCGCCTCTCTCCTCGCACCCTCTTCGACGCACTCTCGCCGTCGCCACGACTGCTACCTGCCTGTTCAGCTAATACTTCTTGTACCTCGCCTATATTAAGAGTCTCTTCTGTCCGCACGTATCGACGCTTGCGGCTCTTCCGCTTATTTGATTCGTCTAGAGCTGCTCGAAGCGTACTTATTTCCTCCATCATAAGCGTCATTTTATGTGCCATTTGCTGAGCCCCCTTACTTAGCTGCGCGATCTGCTCGGTGAGTGAATTGGCAGAAGACCCACGGCGCTTTCTCACGCTCTCTTGAATGAGACCAATTTGAGCCTCGACTTCGCGCGCGTTGCGTGGTGTCTGCGCCTCCCAGGCGGCTGCCCGTCGCGGTGATTGATATGGTGTCTGCACTACCACATCAAGCTTTGATAGCACAGCCTGTGGGTCATTTGGGACTAGATCAGCGCCTCTGAAGCCAGCTTGAATGTTCTCCTTGGTAATAGACTGCTCAAAAGCAGCCTTAAAGGCTGGCAGGAAGGTCTCCTTGCTGATGTAGTTGGTGCGGTTGCGTACCAAGCCCGAAACGGCGTCGCCATACTTACGCTTCAACGGCGAAAAGCAGGCGACGTCAAGGGGCTGCAATAGGTGAGACGAGTGCGCAGGCATGCAGAGAAGAATAATATTCTTCTCCTTGCAAAGATCCTGAAAATCGATAGAGCAGTGGCTCTCGTGGCTGTCGATAATAAGTAGTCGATACCCACTTACAGTACAGCTCTTTGTATGGGTATCA
Source organism: Bipolaris cookei (assembly GCA_002286855.1). Taxonomy (NCBI): domain Eukaryota; kingdom Fungi; phylum Ascomycota; class Dothideomycetes; order Pleosporales; family Pleosporaceae; genus Bipolaris; species Bipolaris cookei. The sequence continues at coordinate 182,010 of NRSV01000029.1, forward strand.
AAGTGCTCTAACCAGGCAAGAGCAAGCCGATTGCTTGTCCAGCCATTGGGACTGACTTCAAGGACCCAGTCAGTAGGCAAATCTTTAAACCAGACGTCAATAAGCACCTTGCCCGCAAAGACAACGAAGGGGGGTAGTCAGCGACCAGACGCGCCCACGCCCTGGATCACAGTAACCCACTCACGGTTGCCTGGCTGTATCCGCTTCTTCTTGCCATATCCCTCTGAGCCTGTGATAACTAACTGTGATAAAATCTTGCCTATTATAAAGCCAGCTTCATCAAAGTTGTAGATATCGTCATCCACAATACCCACTTCTGCTTTGTCGTCTTGATTAGATCGAACCAGCGCTGGATAACTGCTGGGTCTTCGCAGACAGCTCGTTGATGATCATATGGACGGCTCTAGCGCATACGGAGCTCAGGGGTTCTCTTAACAAAGTTATCGACCCAGTTCTTGCCAACAGGGTTACCTTTCCGCTCATGCAACAGTTTATCAGCCATTACGCGAACGTCAGGCTTTGTAGGCGCAAATCCTCGTGCAGACTCTTCAAGAACACGCCTAACTATAGCCTCCTCTTCTAGCTTATTTAGGCGCTTTGAATTTGGTTCGCAGTCGCGTCGGGAGCGCTTCCCAGCGCGTCGGTCTTGTACTGTTGTTCGAGGAACGCTATAGATTTCAGCAGCTCGCTTAATACTTCGAACGCGTTGGGAATTAATATCAAAGATAGCAAGTTGAATATCAGCTTCAGAAGACACCTTTTGTATTTGATGTGGTTGAGACATAACGCGTTATATTGTTAATGCTGACGCGCTGGTGGTGAGCTGCCGACTCGCTTGGGGTGCCGACTCGCTTGTGAACCACGTTAATAGTTATAGCTGTTGAGAATATATGAGTTCAGTCCAGGGTGAAAGGTCCTTGGGGTCACGTGATATCCCGTTGTGGTAGGCACTGTCCAGTTGGTCATAGCTCCAACCACAAAAGGGTGAGAATAGTAGTTAGATACACGATAGGGAAGACAATACGTTGTAGCGACCCTACCTTGTCCCTCCTCCCACTCTATTATCTACGGTAGTCATACTACCAGAGGGACTTCATTCCAACAATAGCTAATAATTATCCTAAGCCTAGTTTGGTAGCGGATCGTTACTAGTAAATTTCAACCTATTAATATAAAAAACAGGGTATAGGCCTAGAGGCGTGTCTAGTTTAACTAAGTAGCTATTAATTACCTTTACTACTAGATATCTAGCTTTCTTCTAGTTAAGCTTCTTTAAGGTTCGCCCTATACTATACTACTAATTAAGCTTTAGCTAACGTGTTTCACCAGTGTGCGTCCCACCCCAGTGTACGCCCCACGAAATCCTAGTACCCAACCTTTGTAGTAATATTGCGCAACACCACTACGATTTTTCTTATAAAGTAGAACAAGATATTATTCTTTAGACGCGTCACTATCCTCTGTATCCTCTAATTCTACTTGGCACGTGCGAGAGTTGTGTCCAATTTGGCTACAACGCCCACAACGCCGTTCACTGCGTACCCTCTTCGCAGGCGTTGCACCATCATTACAGCTGCCACCCTCTGCCTCAGCGATCTGATCAGCTATCTGACCAACTGTCTGAGACCCCTCTGCCTGTAGGTAGCGCCGCTTACGAGTTTTTCGCTTTGTTGACTCTTCAACAGCGTCTCGTAGGCGACTCATTTCCTCCTGCATCAATACCATATGAGCTATCTGCTGAGCTCCCTTACTTACCCACTCACGATTGCCTGGCTGGATCTTCTATGTTCTTCCTGGTTTGTCTGAGCCTGTGATAACTGACTGTGATAAAATCTTGCCCATAATAAAGCCAGTCTCAAAGTTATAGATATCTTCGTCTACGATACCATACTTCGCCTTCGTGTTCTGAACTAGCTCGAACCAGCCCTTAATAAGCGCTGGATCTTCGCAGAGAGCTCGCTGGTGATCGTATGGACGGCTCCGGCGCGTACGCAGCTCAGGATTGCGCTGGATGAACCTATCAACCCAGTTCTTGCCAACCTTCTCTCCACCACGCTCTCGGAGCAGTCTGTTAGCCATATCTCGCACGTCGTCTCTTCCACAGGGTAGTCCTCGCTCAGCCTCGACTATTACACGCCTAGTAACAGCCTCCTCTTCTAGTTTTGTTAGGCGCTTAGTTGGTGGTTCGTAGTCGCGTCGACAGAGCTTTCTATTAAGTCGCCGTTATATTGTCCGTCTTGGCACGCTATAGATTAATTCAGCTCGCCTTAGGCTTAAATTTTCGCGTTTTTGGAGATTAGAGATAGCAATAGTAACGTCAGCTTCAGTATAGGTCTTTGGGGTTTGGTGTTGTTGAGACATTACGCGAAGGTAAGGTACTAAGATTTCGTGGGGCGCACACTGGGGTGGGGCGCACACTGGTGAAACACGTTATACCTTATCGCCTACTTAGTAGCTCTATTCCTCTCTCTAAGTCTTATTCGCCTAACGTACTCCACCAGTAAGCTGGCCACACCAGTAAGCTGGCCGCCCCACCAAACCTGACGCGACTCTCTCCACAACCACCACCATGCCGCGCCGACAGCGCTCTATACAGACTTCTCGTGAAGGCAGAATAAGTCTTGCTATAGCTTCATATCGTAATAACCCAAAACAATCTATTTATAGTCTCGCGAAAGCGTACGATGTACCAAAGTCAACTCTTCAGACGCGTCTCCACGGTACCCAGCCACGATCAGAGATAGTCTCTACCAACCGAAAGCTACTACCTATTGAAGAGCAGTCTCTTGTGCAATGGATCCTAGACCTTGATCGACGCGGTTTTCCGCCCCATATCATTGACGTGCGACGAATGGCAGACGCTCTACTCGCTGCGCGCGGCCAAGATCCACCTCCACAGCCTGTTGGCAAGAACTGGGTATCGCGCTTTATCCAGAACCAGCCAGAGCTCCAGACAAAGTGGACTAGAAGATTTCATAGTCAGCGCGCTTCCTGTGAGGATCCTATCGCAATTGCAGCCTGGTTTAAGCTAGTAGAAGAGACGCGCCAGACGTACGGCGTCCTAGACCAAGACATCTACAACTTTGACGAGACTGGATTCGCAATGGGCGTCGCTGCAACGTCAAAGGTAGTTACAAGCTCTGACAGAGTCGGCCGAGCAGTTGTTGTACAGCCAGGCAATCGCAAATGGGTTACAGTAATCGAGTGCGTGAACGCGTCTGGCTGGTGTCTACCACCGTTAGTGATCCTGTCTGGCAAGGCCCACCAGAGCAGCTGGTACCCCAATCTCCCACTAGACTGGGCTATCGGCGTCTCAGACAATGGATGGACGACTGATCAGCTTGGTGTAGAGTGGGTGAAGCACTTTAATCGGCATACGGCAGCTCGTACGGCTGGAGTCTATCGACTTCTTATCCTAGACGGCCACAGCAGCCACGCTACACCAGAGTTCGACCAGTACTGCGCCGAGAATAAGATTATTACTCTCTGTATGCCGCCGCATACGTCGCATCTTCTTCAGCCGCTTGATGTTAGCTGCTTCTCGCCGCTTAAGCGGGCGTACGGGCGTGAGATTGAGAAGCTCGCCTGCCAAGGCGTCTACCACATTGACAAGATAGACTTCCTTACAGTCTACCAACAGATCCGGCCAATAGTTTTCACGCAGCAGAATATCCAGGCTGGTTTTCAAGCGACAGGCCTTATCCCTCCTTGTCCAGATCGCGTTCTATCGTCGCTTACCATAGCCAGAACACCGTCTCCACCACAGACGACTACAGATAGTAACGCTGCAGCGCCAGCGGCAGCAGCGCAGACAGAGACACCACATACAGTAGCAGAGCTTCAGCAGCAGGTACGCTATCTCCAAGAGCGGCTTCGCCGGAAATCAGAGAGCCCAACAAGCATTGCGATACGCCAGCTCGCTAAAAGCGCTCAGCTTGCTATGCAATCAGCAACAATAGTTATAGAGGAGAATAAGAAGCTACGTGCAGAAGTCCAGCGCCAACGACAAAAGCAAGACCGGCAGCGTCAATATATTGCTACTGGCGGGGTGCTTCAAGCCCAACAGGCTCAGCAGATGGCTGCAGAGGCAGAAAGGGTGGTGATGGAGGCTGGCCAGAGCCAGGGTGGTGAGCGACGTCAGCGCGCGCCGCCGACGTGCACGAAGTGCCACGTTCAAGGACATACTCGGACTTCATGTAGAGCTTCCTAAAGAATAATATCTCTTAATTTTATCTTATTTTATTACGTTGTTGTAGAGCAATTACGCAGAGAGTCGCGTCAGGTTTGATGGGGCGGCCAGCTTACTGGTGTGGCCAGCTTACTGGTGGAGTACGTTAGTGCTTATCATATAGTAAGCAATCACCTGCCACTCGATGGGCGGCTTTCAGGGCGTGCAGGTAGTAATGTGGCGCTAAGGTGTTAGTGTGGGGCTGCGGGGGCATATCTTAGTTTTCTGTTTCCCACTTTCCGTTTTTATAGTACTGTTTTGAGTTATATCTGAAGATCGTGATAAGCTTAGCTTATTACATGTATCTATCCGGATTGGAAATACTTGAAAATATAAAGTGTATCAAGTCAACTGTAAGCCCAGACGTACTATGTATAGTCACGTGGTTACTCATTGACTAATAATGCTGCATTTAAACTTATTCCTATCATCATATACATTAGAACACACAATACTTCACACACACTCAACTGGTTATATCAACAATTAGTCACCCAATAAAGCAGTATCGTTCAAGAGACATCCCCTACATTTATGCCATGAAACGGATTTCAACAACAGCGCGACACCTTAGAGGGCATCGAATTTAATAAAATGCTCATCTTGGCGACAGAAGAGACAAAATACATCAAACCAACGCCAACCATATTCTATAAAAATTAAGCAACGCTCATGAATCGAGACCTCCATTTTGTACAAGGGATCGCTCTCAGGAGAGCAATTACTTAGGTATCCTAGAAATTGTATACCTTGCCGATAAGCTGATTGCCGGTCGTTAAAGGTGTCCCCTTATGCTGCTATGATCTAGCCAATGTTTATCTGAATGCGAAAAGAGCGTGCTTCGATAAAGTTGCAAATAGAGGATGTGCTAGTAGCACCTGCCATCTGTGAGCTATACCGAAAGATCATTCAACCTCATAATTTTTACGCCTTGGAAAGACTTTTTTTTTCGTTGAATAGATTCCGTTTCTAGATGTTTAAAACAGATATTTGACCTGGTAAATGGACGGACAATGCAGCTAAATCAAACACATATGTACTAAATATCTACGGAACCCCTAGACTAACAGTGGTAGGCAAACGGTATTCACATACACATACACGTCTGTGTAATCCTCCCCTGCTCATGTTGAAAGTCTGGACGGAGCGCTACCGAACTAGTGTCACGACATATAAGTACTCCGCTCCTAGAAAGCTATCACGTACCATTTGTACATTTTCATGTCGTGTGGCGCCGTGGTGCCGAGCTGTTGCCTCAGCTAACCCATCAGCGTAGCGTCTTAGTTGCGTCCCTGTAAGGGTGCGATGGATTAACCATAAGTGCAAGGTAAACGATGATGAATTCGATAAAGAGCTGTCTAGCTCTTTGTGCGGTCATTTATCTACCCATTCGGAGGAAAGTCATGCCAAGCGTCTGAGCGCTGCTTAGGCGGTGAGCAGGATCCGAGATTCCATCACGTGCGCTATCAAGGAGCTACCCAAAGGCCGTCCAGTCTATCCCGGCTAGCTATCACGAAGGCTACAGGCCAAGTACTACCAATGAAGGCTTCAGTCTCTAACAGTCCCAAGTACACCATGTTGCAGCTCGTATTCTGCTTACACATGGGTTGATTGATCCCAGTGCACAAGAAGATAAGCTTCAGACCAATAATGACCTTTGTTCAAAAACTCTTCAAATCATTACACTAGTTGTAAACTTGAAAGACAAGTGCTATACGACTAAGTGAGCAATTCCATTTATGGCAGGTCATTTCGACATTCATCGATGATTCGACAGCCATAATTACAAGCTGAAACCTGATGCGTGTTGGGTAGGCATGCTTACATAATCTAACATGTTTTGGGAAATCCACTAGCTATAAACCCATGGGTCTGGCGCCTCAAAGCTGACGACCCCTGCTGGTAACATCGGAGACAGGTCCCAGACGCTGTTCAGGTACACGTTTAAGGAAGTGGATGGAACCACCAGTGAACGACATATGTCGCATGGGTCGCCTAGGCCCGCAATCCTACATACTCGTATCCTCCTGCACTCACCGGTATCTGTCCAGTCTTTGTGCGACATTCCTTTTTTCCTTGCAGGCAGTGGAGACCACTGTCCTGCTATATTTACTTTTATATCTCGATATGTTACCTGCTACTTGGTAACCTTGACATCATTCCAAGATGGAAACTGCTTCTCTCATCGCTTGCACCCGGTGTGCCATTTCAAAAGCACGATGTGACCGCAAGGTTAGTCAGGCAACTTGCTACTCAAGCACCGAGAACTCGGAATAATAGACCATCGCGACAGCCTCTAACACAGAAACTAGGTGCCGTGCTCTCAGTGTGTCGCAAGAAATTATGTATGTCAACCAAGATGCTCCTCGCGCCGGCCGAGAGCTTCTCGGACGCCATCTGCGCGCAGGAAGCCCTTGACAACGCCAGCAAACACTGTTGGCCAAGATGGCAATCAAAACGCAACAATGGATCAATTTCCTACATACATCATGCCTGAAGGTCAAACAAACAATAGCGAACTGTATATGCTTATAGATACGACTTTGCCTCAAGGACAACTGGATCTTACTGGCTACGAAGACTTCATGGAATTTCCATATCCCGTATCCATAGGTGGCGAGCCTATGGACGGGACCACGTCTGCTCACCTCTTCCCATCTATGCCACGTCCGGATATGCAAACAAGTGAACCTCATCTCCCTCCGCGCGGATATGGGAATGATGGTTTGTACAAACAGCAACAGGGGCTATTCCACGGTTCCAACCACCCCCCGACTCCGCCTTTTACAAGCCCCCAAGTCAAGTCAAGTATCTCATCAGGCCTGACGAATAGCCAATATATTTCCAGTTCAAAGAAGAGGAACCAGGATATACCAATCGGCAGCTCAGACACAACAGATGATGTACTTGGTGAACTAGTGGATGTCCTCGCCAGGCCAGATGCCTGGGATGGGCTACCCAGTAACAAGAGCAATGGTACTGTGGCCTTGTCACATGATGCTCGGGATCGAATAGTGGCCACTGTGCAGTTACTACTTCATCGTGCGCTGCAAATTGGCTGCTCGCCATCATCATCGACCGAAGGCCTATTTGGCCGCATTGTATCGCTACCTCCGTCCCACGTGCTAATGCACTATATCGAGATTTATGCAGCACGCATTGACTCAATTCAACCCTACCTTGGTCTTCCAGGCTCACCAACCGCTAATATCCAAGATATCTTAAAGATTGACACAGTCGATGTAGGCATGTTGTTGATCATTCTCGTCATTACACATGGCGCTATGCTCACAGATCACTATGAGTCACACATATTTGCACATGGCTTGATTGAGGTTTGCATGGTCGCACTGAACCATGTTCTCGAACGCCGATGCATATCACAGCCAATGGTGGGAGGAGTTGCATTACAGTTACTTAAACTCTGTATGCGAAGCGGGAAAAGTTCTTTTATTTCAGTATGTATCATCTGTGATTTTCCTTCGGGTAAAGCTAACACAAGTCAGTATGCCATGTCAAAACGAGGCCAGTACCTAAGTGTGAGTTGTTGTCATCTTGGAGAAAACAGGAACAGGATGCTAAAATATTGGCTAGCTGTTGAAAAGCAGTGGAATTCTAAATCTTGAGCAAGGGTTCTACGACCACATCTCAGATGGTGAGAGACTATGGGAGAGATGGAAAGAGGTTGAGACAAAAAATCGGTAACAACTCCTTTACACCTGATCAAGTGGTATGATCTAACCTTTGTAGCCACGTACATGCATGGATCTATGTGGACCTCGAGATAAGCTTGCTTCATGATGTTCCACCCGTACTTTCAAACTGCGATTTGCAGGTACCTTTACCTAACAATGGCAATCTGTGGAATGCAAAATCGTACAACGACTGGATTGGACAACCTGGTGCAAACGAAATTCAAATGGGTCGCGAGCTACCGTCACTCAATAGTCTCTTTCGGAGTTTTCTTCAAGGTCGATTAACAGGTAGTGATGATGTACCGCCACATCACCTGCGTCTCCTTCTCCATCCGCTACAAGCCATGGTCTTGGAACAGCAACAGCTTCTTCGTATCTTCGATAACGATGAATCGACCAACAGGCATCGCGTCCTTTCTAAGACTAAAGTATTAGGTCGCCTACAGGAGACACAGAATTTGGTCCAGGATTTGGCTGCACTTCTCAATCGACATTCGCAGGCTACTATAGACGGCGAGAATAAACCCTGGACCGTACCAGTGGATTGGACGGGCATAATCATGCTACATCTTGTTAGCTTAAATGTATGCACAAGCATTCCTGACATTGAGAAATATGCCAAGGAGGAGCCTCCAGCATCAGCATCAGCTTGCGCTGAGATGTGGAACCGGGTACGCTATCCCGAAGGGGGAAACTATGTCTTATTCCATGCTGGTCAGATCTTCCGGCTTATCGAAAATTTACCGGTCGAAACGCGACCTATATGGTGGCCGGTGGCGATCTACCGAGCTTCTATGGCTTGCTGGTCGCTTAGGACGATAGAGCAAATGAATTCAGGGATCCAGTCCCGGGAAGTGAGTATCGATGCACTTCTACCCAGCGACGAGGAACGCTTTCTCAATACCCCTGCGGTCACCCCAGTCGTCACATTTTCTGACAGCAAACGATTGCCAATCTTTGACGGCGGTAACAGCCTGCTGTATTGCATTAACAAGCTGGAGAATCACCCCACACATCTCGTCAGTAGCGCGCTTGAGAAGGCTCGGTATTTCCTGCATAGATGGAGCTGAAAAGAATCACGACCTAGCATTGTTATTGCATTAATTTATGAAGAATCGGCCAAAAACATTGTTTAGAATTGATGTGTTATGAATTGAGCTAAATTACTAGCGAGGTATGTTTTCATTATCCCTCATGTGAACAAGGACACCCTTCAGCAATGAATCATTTTAGCAGAGGGCTTGTGGTAGTAAGCAAATAGAAGAATAGAAAGGAAATGAAATAAAGAAAGATTCATGCCATCGCAGTGTTGTCGCTGTACCGTTACCCATACGTCTCACTGATAACCATGATCCCAGGAGTCACGTGCCTCTAAATCAGTACTCCTGTGACCTACCGGCACAACACTGCAAACGCAGTGTGCTCACAAATCTAGGAAGCAATGTTCTGAGCCACCCCAGGACAGGCTTTTTCCAAGATATCTGCCAGCTCGAACCAAACCCTCTTCGATAACTCCGCGCCCTCTTCACTAACAACCAGCGTTGACGGCTCAGATACGTGATCATCAATAATGTACTCTCCGGCGCTATCAGGCAGCACCGCCGCGTTTACTAACGTGCGGCTGCCAACCTCAACCGTACGACCCAACAATGTCTTGAACACGACGGGCGCCATACCCATATCCTTGACGAGATCCGACTTGCACAGACCCGGTGTAACGCAATTGATGACAACGGGATACTTTGCACGATCCTTAATCAGCACTCTAGTCATGTACCTGAGCGCGAGGATCTCCAGTAACTTGGACACATTGTAGCGGTCTGCCATGTCTGCTTTTGACTCATCGTCCAGCGCGGCGAAGATGCTGGGTTCCTTTTTCTGTGGCAGCTGAGTCCAATTGTGGACCTCGGATGTGACAATGGTGAGATACGGCGTTGTTCCCGTTGTGAGGGCTGACTTGCGCATGATGGGTAGGAGTAGCAGTGCGAGCAGGAATGTGGAAATCACGTTGACGGTGATGTGGGCTTCGTGACCTTCTGCTCGCGAGAACTTGCCAGTTGCTATGCCGGCATTCTCGACGCAGACGTCTAGACGGGGGAGTGTCTCGCATCGCTTTGCGAATGCCTTGACGCTTGCGTATGAGGAGAGGTCTAGTTCCCAGACTTGGAGTACACCGCTTCGCTTCTCGCTTTCTTCGATGTCGCGCTTGGCGGCTTCGCCTTTAGAGAGCGTACGGCATGCGATGATGACTGTTGCTGCGCTGCAGCGGACAAAGTGCCGTGTAGCTTCTAAGCCAAGACCTGTGTTTGCGCCTGTAACGACGACCGTCTTGCCAGCAAATGTTTCCGGTTGCGGTAATCTGGGCTTGTAGAAGAGCTGGGACTTGAGAAAAGTGGGGAAGCTCGCCATTGTGGTTGGTATAGTAAAATTTGGTGGAGTGGAATGTGTATGCGTGTTTTGATGGATGTGTGTGTGTAGGTGTGTTATGGCGCGTGGGGGTTTGGATGGAGGACTTTGATGTAAACGGCAATGCTGATGGCTGACAAGATCTTGTATTTTTTTCAGCTCAAGCGTAAAAATTATCTGGCCACGAAGGAAGAAGGTGCGGCTGGGGGCTGAAATACGACTGATTGCATTGCGACACAGTCATACAGTTAACGTCACGATCGAAGTCGAAATCGCCATGGATCGTAATATCTATTGATTTACCCACTATTACACATGCGGACGCTCGGGACCCCGATACTGCGCCTTCGCTATTTTTGTTTGTCAGCTGCATTGCTGCTGGCCCACTATGGTTGTCCTGCATTTGTGCTGGCGTCGTACGGAACTCCGTAGCGTGAATTATCACGTGATGATAGGCACTCCGTTGTATCAACGTTCCTGCTAAGACAGGGCTGAGGTCGAACTTCAACAATAATCTGATGATAATTCTGAATACCGACTACCGACCACCGATGCAAGATGTTGAGTGTTCTCTCGATCTCCGGAGCAAGATAGTACGGGAGGCGTATGGAGAGCCGTATTACCTCTACGGCTCATGTGTGGTAGTGGAGGACTTGGAGATGGAAGTGCAATGTCGGATATGAGGGGAAGACACTATTGGACATCCGTAATAACAATCAGAAAGTCCAAAGTCTAGATATAAACGCTTGAGTTATTACTTTTGTCACAACAGCCACAATAAGTAGCTTGCTCATCCATCTCTTCAACCCCCTACTCCTTCTCTCACCAACTACCACCATCCCATCTCACTTCAGCCATGCTCTCCTTCAGCAACCTCCAAGTCGGCATCCTGGTGCAAGCCACCTTCCTGCTAGGCATGAACACCGCCCTAAGCAGCATCTCCATCCCCTCCATCCTCATCTCTCCTTCACCCATCCTCGCCATCCGCCAATGGCACACGCAATTCCGCCGCGCCCAAGTCCCCGCTACCACGCTCAGCGCCTCAAATTTCATTCTCTCCCTCGCCCTCGCCTATGGCTCCTTCTCTTCCGAATCTGGCTTCTCCAACAAAACGACCATGCTCTATGTGGCTAGCAGCATCATGGCGTTTTTGGTCTTCCCGTTTACGCTGCATTATATGAATCCGGTTAATGATGCGTTGATTGAGAAATTTAGGGAGCAGGAGGAGTTTCATTATGCAGATTTGCCGGAGAAAGATGCGGGGATGCAGACTGCTATCGTGAGTGCTTTTCTCATTTCCTCCCTTTTTTTGTTGGAGGTATTTGGAGTGACATGGCTGATAAGTTCGTGTGTGTTATTAGTATCATGATAAGATTGCGTACTGGGGATGGCTTAATCGTTTCAGGATCGTGCTGTACTCCGGGGTTGTGCTGGTCAATGCAGTGGCTGTTTTGGCATAGGTGTGCGCCGTAGAGGTGCTATGGAAGCCAGCAATACGAGGTCGTGGGATGGGGGCTGTATAGAAGCTATCGGTGGACTGAGAAAGTTGTGGGACATCAAGAGTTTGTAGAGAACGAAGAATGGTGTAGAGGAGCGCTGTTTATTTTCTGGGGTTTACATTGTTAGATGGGGTGTCGTTGTTATGGAGTTGAGCATTGAGCGTATATTTGGATTAGTAACGTCAAAAAATCGAGTCTTTTTCATTTATCATATGTCCATACAAGCAACAGTTCGCCCGAAACATTTCCTGCCTGATTTTCATACATAAATCAGACTGCCAACAACTGTGCAACCAAAAATCATTAAGTTAGATATTATCAAGATAAGTCCTTTAGTACACGGACACAGTATTCACATTTCCGCATGATTAAATTATTTCGAGCACTTGATTTTACCAGAAACTTGACCTGGTGCTTTTTCTTTGGGTACTATTGGGGCATACATTGGAATCGAGCTGACGACACCAGTCTTACCTTGGTCTTGCTACGAGTATACAAGTCCCAGCAAGGGCATACGCATTTCAGCAGGGAAACACAATTTTCAGCAGCTACAGCCTTGCCTGCTACTGCTGAGTATATAGCTACGCCGGTAGCCCAGTAGCTAGTCGAATCAGTCAAGTCTTCATTTAGTGTGTTGTGCAACTGCAGTTGCTTTGACTCAATCACGCCCTTTATCATGCCAACAAGTACCAAGTATGTGGGGAATTAAGTTCGAGTGTTTACGGGTACTAACAAACTTTTTTGCTATTTTCACTAGTTGCGTTAAGTTCCTCAAATTTGTGGAAGTAAAACAACGACTGTATCTAAGTAGATGTAGAACTATCTTGGAGAGTAATAATATGAGAATTTCAAATTTATGCCCCTGTGTAGAGGCAATCCAGATGTATAGTATATGCGTAGGGGAGGAGAAAGAATCAGAATAAAGCCGTCCAAAATTGGATGCAACAGAATCTACAAATCCGGCTCAAGCAAAGGAACTATACTTGTTGAACAACCCCTTCGGGTCATACTTCTTCTTAAGAGATCGCAGTTTCGGCAATTTTGACTTGCCATAAACCTGTTCTGGCGTCTCAGTACCCCGTGCGTAGTTAGGGAATACGTTACGCTGAGGATTTCCACAGCCCGAAACCAGATCGCTGCGGATATTCTCAGCAAACTGGTCAACGGTGTTCGTCATCTGTTCAGACGAATTCTCGGGCAGGTAAAACGCGAAAGAGCCATAGGCAACAGCTTTGCGCCACGAATACGCAGTAGAGTCGTCGGGAATGGTTGCGGTAACTCCCAAACCAAACTTCTCTATTAGCCAAGATGCCGAGTTTTCGAATGCAGGGTTATCAAGAACAAAGTTGACGAACTTTGTGTATGTGCTACTGAGTGTGGACACCGTAACATCGTTTAGTTGGTAACCCCAAATATCAGCTCTAACACCCTTTATGCGAGCGAACGTGTCGCCACCAAAGTTTGCAACGTAAACCAACTTGTTGTAGGGTACAACAGAGATGTTGCTAAATGTCGGCTGTTCATCAAGGAAAGCTTTGATAGCTGCATCACCTTGTTCTTTAGTACCAAAGTAAATGGCGCTAAGACTGATTTCGGGCTGCAGATGTTAGCCAGGCTAGCTAGTACGTTGCAGGGGAGGTGGTAAGACCCACAACTTTGTTCTTGACTGCAGACGACACAGAAAGTGCAAGCTTGTCGTCTTGAACTCCCTGGTATGAATGCAAAATTTTGAAAATCGTCTCGTTCTTCTCTCCATTGAAACTCATATCGGCATTGTACACCATACCATTGTTGATCGTATCGTAGACCCGATATGTCGCTGAAGTGACAATGCCGAAGTTAACTCCAGCTCCCCTTATGCCCCAGAAAAGATCAGAGTTTTTGGTAGCCGATACTGTTAGGATCTGACCGGAGCCAGTTACCATCTCAACGGAGAGCAGTGAGTCGATCAGTAGACCGTAAGTACCGGTTAGAGGCCCGATACCCCCACCCAAGGTAACGCCTATGATGCTAGGCGTTGAGGACCCACCAGATGCTGCATATCACGTTAGTCCTGTTTAGTAATGAAACTCGCTGGAACTTACGCAATTGTTTGCCAGCAGCGTACAACGGATCCAACATATCAGCAAAAATTGTAGCAGCTCCAACAATCATAGTATTGGCCGAAGTGTCTACAGCCACTTTTCTGAATTTACTCAAATCGATGTTGAGTGCGCCCTTCACGCCAGACAAAGAAGTGCTGTAACCGTGGCCACCGCCCGTTGCCAGGAACGGAACATTGTTCTTGGTTGCATATTGGATAATCTTTTGGACGTCTATAGCGGAGGCAGGCTTTACAGCAACGCCGTAAGCCGGTTCAGCTTTGGAGTACACGGTCCATCGTTTTGTAAAGCCAGTTGCATAGGAAGGGTCAGTGGTTACTACCACCTCAGATCCCGACGATAAGATCTTAGCCAAGTCTATGTAGATCTGCTGTGAGGTGATTGCAAGTGCATGCTGTGCAAGGGTAAACGTGACAAAAACGAGAGATGTTAAGGATTTCATAGTAACAGAATAATGACGATTGAGCGCTAAAGATGCAATGCTTGCGCGACAGGGATGAGGGATAAACTTAAAGACAACGTGGTAACCATTGGAATGGGTTCTCGTAGTACCTTTTTATACGGATCTGGCACCTTCTGGTAACTAGATCTTTGGGTCCAATATCTTAATCAATCGTGAGAAGAATCGAAAGAGTATAGAACTAGAGACATAGCCAAGACGCCTCATCACTGAAAACCCAGCATATTGCCCTGATGGGCGGCGGTATTCACAACCCGAGGCGGCTTTACTGAGGACTTGGGGCCACAGCTGAAGGCCTTGAACCATGCCATAGATCGATAAATCCTTTTCCTTGCCGAATTTTATGCATGGAGCGGCTTCATAACCAAGAAAGGCATCAGTCCAGAGCTACAGCATCATTACGTTGACCCGATTGGCTCAGTTTTGATCGCTAAGAGACGTCCCATGCACTGATGGGGCTTAGATGCACGAAACGGCTATGATTTATGCTGACATCAGGGGTTGTAATTAAGTGGTCGTATCGCGGATATCCGCCGACATGGCGCCATCGGTTCCTTGATGCTTACTATGGTGGCTTGCTGACTGTTTAGCGGACATCCGCAATCCCACTGGATAGAGGCTGATAGTTATCGGCGAAGATTCAGCCAATCAAGCAACTAGAATCTGCAGGAATAAGATAACATACCACCAATAGACCAAGCTTTGTAGTGGTAGCATCTGTGTTCGCCAAGGTATTTAGTGCTGTGCATCACGTGACAACGCGATGCCTTGTATCGATCGATGAACAGAGCTCACTCTAGTCTCATCTCAGACGTACTGCTCTAGATACCAGAATAAACCAACACTTCCTCCACTGTTCTGTTCATGATATTATTCGGCTCTCCACATCCGCTCCATGATTGCCGGCTAGCCCGTAGTCGCAACACAGACCTCTATGGCTAGCGCGAGTCCTCGGACCTCGCAATGATACATCCACGTTAAGCTTCATACGGATTGAAACGTGGTTTTTATGCAATTTCAGTATCGGAGGCCAAAGGCTGAACCAAAAGCAGCATGCAAATGTGCGGATATGGAACTCGGACTGAGGAGGAAGCTGATAGTGAGTAAGAAGATAAAAAGGTAGTAGAGAGGGCCATAGAACATACTCACTTCCAACCTTAGTTCACTTTCCCCTTCACGAATACATTCATCATGATTGAGGGACTGGTTCAGGCTGGATCGCAGTCTCTGCGTTCTGTTTTCACCCCTGCGATTGCCTTCAGTGCAATCAGTGCCGTTCTTTGGGCTATCATCCGCCTTGTCAAGAATGACCCAAAGAAAGCCCAATACAAAACTATCCCCGGCCCAAAAGGTAAGTTTCTGGACAAAATTCTATTTTCAATACTAACATTATTATGAAGGTTTAATACCATGGGTCGGGCCTATCTTTCAATTGCCCTCAACCAATGTTTATAAGAAGTTTGCAGACTGGGTGAGTATACCACCGGATGTTCTTACTTTTCGACTAATGACTTGGAAGCATGATGAATATGGTCCGATCTACCAGTTGACGCTGTTTGGCACCAAGCACGTCCGAATCAATAGCGAAAAGATGGCTCAAGACCTCCTCGCTAAACGCGGTGCTTACTATTCGAATCGGGCCCCTACACCGAATATTCCTGGCGCTAAGACTGATGCAGAATATCTTCCCCTACTAGATAACAACGGTAAGAATAATGTGATTTCTGCTTGGAGTATCGCTGAATCAGTGACCTACAGAGGCGCTTGCAAGGCATCGAAAATTCGCCCACGAGTGTTTCGCAAAGACCTACAACTACGATATGTATGGTTTTACTCATCTTGAAATTAAAAGGATGATGTACCAGTTGAAGAGGGATAATCGAAACTACCCTAGACTTGCTGAGGAGTTCACCCATCGCGTGAGTGCTCGCCTAGCATGGGAAGACGTTAGCCTCAGCACTGCCCTGAACAAAAGCTCCTCTGGTCTTCTATCTGCTATATCACCTGCTGGACAGCTGCCAAACAAACTACCAATCATCATGCTGTTACCAAATGTTCTTAACCCCTGGTACTGGAGGGAAAAGAAGCGCCACGATGCCCAGCGGGAGTTTTGGGTGGGTGCAATGCAAGCAGTCAAAGCCAAGATGGAAGCTGGTATCGACGGTTACTCATGGTCGCGCACGTTTCTCCAGGAGCAAAAGCGTCTCAAGTTCCCGAGTGGAGTCGAGGGCAACAAAGAGGGCGCTTTTGCTGTGGGCATGCTTGCTATCACAGCATCGCTACCCATGTCTTCTCCTATTCAGACTTTCTTCCTAGCAATGTGTCATTACCCTCAGTGGCAAAAGAAACTCCAGGAGGAGATTGATGAAGTCTGCGGTCCCAACCGTCTTCCCACATGGGCCGATGCGCCCAAGCTTCCTACTCTCAGGGCTGTCGGAAAGGAGCTGATCCGCTGGAGGCCACCTGTTCCTACCGGCGTACCCCACGAAGCCGAGAGGGATGATGTTTACGATGGATATCTGATCGAGAAGGGTACACTTGTTCACGCTACAGAATGGGCACGACGCAGTGATGAGGCTCTTTACCCAAATCCCGAAGAGTTCAATCCAGATCGCTATTTGAACCCGAAATATCCAACGTACAAAGTGCCTCTTACCAAGTACCCCAATGTTATCAATCATCATGTCTTCGGTTATGGCCGTCGCAACTGCATGGGTATGGAGATTGTTGACTACCAATTGGTCACCATTATGGGATCTTTGGCTTGGGCATTCAACGTCTCCAAGAAGAAGAATAAGATCGGAGTGGGTACGTATCAAAACTAATCTTCGAATCCAATAGGAAGCTTACTGACGCATCAACAGATATTCCAGTACACGTTTCTGACTGGACGGACCTACTCATTACACGACCGGCCCCCTTCGTGTTCGACATCAAGCCTAGGGACGAGCACAAGGCGAAGTTGATTGACACCATGTTTGAGGAGGCTGTGATGGAGTCTGCTGATCTTGCTATCTGAAATGGTCTCTGAAATCTGCGTCTTCATTTGTGAATCTTACATCAGCTGAATTATCATTGGCTAGCTTTGGTCTTCCTTTTTTGTAGCCCTCTTAGATGTTTACCACTCTTTTACGTTTATAATTCAAGTTTTTTCACCATTACATACCTTCAGCAACAAAATTTGTCAATGATGTCTCTGGATTAATAACCATGACTCGCTCGTTGGTCAGTCGAAGAATTGTCCACACGACCTCATTTGTTACAAGCATGTTACAGAAGCAAGAAATCAAGGCTACACAATTTATTCTGGTATAATATTTCTCTCAACGCGAACGTTTTCATCTATTATTAAAGATGTTATTTAAATTATTGCTTGTCTTTATATACCCTCTTCACATTTGCGATTTCACTCGCGGGATCGCGATTGGTCCCCTTGTTCACATTTCACATAGAAACTGAAACTTGATGAACCAAGAATATAGAAAAATATAGTGACATAACAACCTGATGTCCAAGTTGCCCCATTTTCCATGCCCATTAAGTTATTGTTCACTTTCACCTCCCTACCCTCCAAGCAACACAACCTGAGAAAAGCACGATCTCTCTACACACTCTGTTTTGCATCCGCATCAGAAACAATTGAAATCCCAGACCCGTATGGAATAGATACATGAACGACCCCCAGCATTTACATCACACAGCACACCGGACACTCAAACGGACCAGCAGACTACGCACTCACAGGACATCCGCAAAGCAATTAATACAATACGTTACATCTGATTTTATGAATCAGTCCATCCTCTTCTATATTCCGTTCATCACCATTGAAACACCAAAGTCCATATTCGTTGTCCAAATCAACAAATCACACGCCGGCGGTCCTCCGCCTTGGCACCGGACCTCCGTACACTCGAACATCCCCTTCGCAATGCATGCCACCCTCTGCACCCATCAATCTCGTGCATTTGCTCGTCCGAACTCGCGCTCGGAATTTGCATGCGAGCGAATTAGTCAGAGGGGAAGATGTGGCTAGTGGAGAGCCGATGGGGGGTGGGCTGTTAATAATGTTTGGTGTTGTTAAACCGTACATAAGATTGCGGATTAGGCATTCAACAACTAACTACGCATCTCTACGCTGCGAAGACAATATTTCCCGTAGATATTACTGTCGTTGCCAATTTTTTTATTTTCATCCGGTTGTCGATAGATCTACTTGATTTGGTTACACCGGTTGATATCGTGAAGAGGAAAAAGGAAAAAAGATGAAGGAAACTACGCTCGCAATACCCGGTTCAGAAAAGGATCTCCAGTCTGGCAAGGAATCGGTGGATTTGCAAGAAAATGCGCATATCCAGTTGTCCAAAGGACGATTTTTGCTGGTACTGATTGGACTTGTTTTGGCGATTTTCTTAGTAAGCTACATCTCCTTCCCCATACATCCTTTCCATTCAAAACCACCAAAAAACAAGAAGAGGAACGACTGCTAACAACAAACCGCGGCAGGCTTCTCTCGATTTCGTAAGTGGATGCGCGACATCATCCAATCTTGGTATAAGGAAAAAAACAGTGCTGACTGAACGCGCGAATCCAGACAATCATATCAACAGCCATCCCCAAAATCACCGATGAATTCCAGAGTCTAGAAGATATCGGATGGTACGGCTCCGCCTTCTTCGTTACCACAGCTGCAACGCAGGCGTCCTGGGGACGATTGTACATGTTTTTCCCGCTAAAATGGACGTATCTTATTTCGATTGGGTTCTTCGAGTTGGGTAGCGTGGTATGCGGTAAGTTTTATAACCCTCCGCGTCGTGTACTCTTTCAAGTAACGGAATACTGATTGGGAGATACGTAGGTGCTGCACCCAGCTCAGTCGCCCTAATCATCGGTCGTGCGATTTGCGGTGTTGGCGCTGCAGGTCTGTTTGCGGGCTCGTACACGATCATTGCTGTTTTAGTAGTGCCAGCCGAGAGGCCAAAGTATAGTGGGCTTATGGGTGCTGCGTATGGTCTTGCTAGTGTGGTTGGGCCGTTGGTTGGAGGTGCTTTTACAAGCCATGTGTCGTGGCGATGGTGGTAAGTGATTTCTCTCTTCCTCTAAATATATTTGTGAGAAGTTTGGCTGAGTTTCTATGTAGCTTTTACATTAACCTTCCTGTCGGCGGCGTATCTTGTTTTTTCATTCTCCTTTTCTTCGTCAATGAACCACCGAGGAATCGTCCCGATTGGCGTGGCATGATTCGTCAGTTGGATATTATTGGCGTTGTTCTCATCATCGGTGCGGTTGTGTGCTTCATTCTCGCTATGCAGTGGGGCGGCACAACGAAGAGCTGGAGCGACGCGAACGTCATTGGCACACTCATGGGATTTGCCATCTTCATCGTGTTGTTTATCGTGGCGCAGTGGTGGCAAGGTGAGAATGCCATGGTGCATAGCCGTATCATTAAGAGGCGCACAGTTGCTGTTGGATCGACCTTCTCTTTCTTGTAAGTCTTGGTCTAAGATTGAGGGGATGGGAGTTCGATGCTAATCTTTGTCAGGATCAACGCTGCGTTTTCAATTACGTTCTACTATATCCCGATTTACTTCCGTATGTGTATTCTCGCAGCGGCTATAACGATACGTACTGGTTTTAACAAGAAAAAGAGTCTGTCCAAGGTGTCTCCGCATCAACGAGTGGTGTCCGCACTGTGCCGTACATTCTCGCAGTGAGTAAGTGTGCCAAGCCGTCCCCTTTAAGTGCTCACTAACCACACCGCCAGCATTGTGTGTCGTCGTTGTCGGCCAGATCATCTCAAAAACCGGATATGCATTCCCTTGGATGATCATTGGAGCAGGTGTCACGGCCATAGGCTCTGGGTTAATCTACACTTTTGATATCGATTCTCCGAGTTCGACTTGGATCGGTTACCAGGTACGTACATAGCCATTCAATCATCTAAAAGCTCCTCTCTAATACCTTTATTTATAGATCCTTGCAGGATTAGGTGTTGGTGTCAGTTTCCAAGTCCCAGTCATGCTCATTCAAGCTACGACCAAGGAAGCCGACGTACCTCTAACAACAGCAACGCTTCTTTGTAAGTCGAAGGCCATCATTACCCTCTTAAATTATAGCTCTAACCTCTTAAACAGTCATCCAGACATTGGGAGGTGCCTTTGGTGTTTCGGCTGCCCAGACCGCGTTCCAGAACATCCTTCTCAAGCATTTGGCTGTCACTGCAGTCGGACTAAACCCTGCTTTGGTCCTTGAGGCCGGCGCCAGCGAGATCAGAAACAGAATTCCAGCTGAATATGTCGACGGAGTACTCAAGGCATATGTATCAGGTTTCAGGGGCACGATTATCGTTGCCATCGCGTTTAGTGGTGCAGCGTTCCTTGCTGGTTTTCGGTTCCGTTTCACGACTATCAAGAGAACAACCGCGTTGGAAAACTAAAAAGAAGCTTTTTTCTTGATTTGTATTTAAATAGACCCTTGTATTAAAAACATGGGTTGCAGGCGTTATTAAATGGGCTAGATTGTAATATTAGTATAAAAACCGCTGCAAAGTGCTTTACACAGGTCCGGTCCAAGCATTCCACTGTCCAAGAGCTCCCCAATCCACATTAGCATCATTGACGCCCCCACTTGTACTAGGGCCAATTCCCAGCCCAGGAAAATCCATTCCCTCGAAACCATCCAACCCAGCACCAGAGAATAAATCTAAGCCAAGGTCCATTCCCAACTGATCACTGGTTGGCGTAATCTCTTCCACGGTCTTTGGATCCAACACCGTGTCAATGATCTTTGTAAAAATCTTACTTGCTTTGCGACACAAATTGTAGTTTGCTTCCCCATGCCTTGCTCCAGAGTTTTCCATGTGCGCGGCAGCATCGAGATGCGAAATGAGCACGCTAAGCATGCGGATGATCTCTGATCGGGAGATGCCAGAAGGAAACTGCTGGCCTGTATGGTGCTGCTCGCGAAGGGCTGTGGCTAGGACAGAGGCAGCCGGAATCCCAAAGAGCAGCACACAATGCAGCATGTCACGGTGAACATCATACGACCGATCGCGTATTGTACCTAAAGTGAGAGTGTTGGACAGTAAGTCAATCGAAACACGCAGTAATGCCGTGTTGAGTGTCAAAGGGCTGTAGTCGAGCAGCTTCTGGATCATAAACTCGTTATACCAATGGGTAAGATGAA
The DNA here is from genome assembly GCA_002286855.1 of Bipolaris cookei. NCBI lineage: Eukaryota > Fungi > Ascomycota > Dothideomycetes > Pleosporales > Pleosporaceae > Bipolaris > Bipolaris cookei. The sequence continues at coordinate 203,585 of NRSV01000029.1, forward strand.
CGATGCAAAGCATCAAACAGATTTTGGTGGGAACATCGTCGTCCCAGCATGTTTTCCAATAACGCATGTGCTTCGGCAGCATATCCCAACATGTACCTATGCGCTGAGATATATCCCTACGAATATATCAGTGAAAGTAGGAAACCGGTATTGAAGAAGGCGTACAAAAGTTGAGCTTCTGCATTTGCATCGATTTTGACAAAGGAAAACTCGAGTATCTCTTCGCGAAATTCGAGAGACATTTGGCGTAGACGCTCGAAATGTGTTAATTTGGTTGATTTTAAGGGAACCTGAACTACTCACGATCCATGACGCCCGAAGCCATCTGCCTTTGGTGTTCCAACCATCAGAGCCTAAAGCTTGTATGGCGCTGTTGAGTACCTCCTCGTTGCCCGTTACTTCATCATCGGCTAAATCAAGCGGCAGGTGGATATCAGTATGTCTTTTACTGATTCTTACAGGGCGACCAAGGAATGTGGAAATGGATTTGTCTTGGTTATAAGCCGCGCAGAAGAGTCTGCGGCGAGTTTCTGCCAACCAAGTTGGCGCTTGGGCGCACTTTTTATCTTGATGGATGCCGAGCGCGTACACCTGGGCTGCCAACTCCCCGATGCGTCTCCAAGCAGGCGGTCCTAAATTTACGGTCATTAGCCGTTCTCAAAAAAGTGTCGAGATATCACTTACCAGCATATCCGCACATCATGACTGTAAACAGGTAGTTCTCGTAGTACATCCATACGGTAAGGTCATTGACTGTAGCAAGCATGGTGGTAAGGAACAGGCAGGTCGTACTTGCACGAAGCAGCTCGTCGGTAAAACGCAACTTCATGTCTTTGTTACTCACATCGTTATATGACTCTGGTCCGAAACCGAACGTGAGCGAGCGACCAGCGGTGGCGAGCAAGAAACCAATGTATTCGAAACGAAGATTTTCGCCTGAACATAGTATGTGAAGATCGCGAGCCTCGAGAGACTGAGATATTGTAAAAGGGCGCGCAGTGGTTTCCAGAACTTGGGCTATCAGCTCTGGGCTTGGTTCTTTGCGTCGAAGATCGTGCTTATCGACGACAGCTTCCAGCGCATTGACAGCGTCAATTCCTATTGGTGCCGGTATTACACCTGCTTCGTTGCGCGCATTATACCAGAGTACAAGCTCTCTTATTATGTCGTAGTGGCGAAAAGTGCTTAGTACATCATGCGCCATCTGATATCTCATTGATTTGGACAAAGTGTGCTGGTGGGTGAGTTCCCGATCTGATCTCTCTGATGCGACAGATCCTTCGCGCTCACGTAGCTGACCTGGCTCTTCATCCTGAGCAAGTAACACGGCGTAAGAGCCAGGGCCAAGAAATCCTGGGTGATAGACATCAGCAGCAACGGCATCTGCGAGTTTGTCTCCATGGGATGAAGGCGATAGGAAAACAGCAGCGGGATCATGATTCTTCTTTGATGAGCGGCTATGAATATTAGCCATTGTTTGAAGACATTGGTCGTAGTCTTTCTGTACTTTCGCTTGGGAGGACGAGACGCGCCTGCTTCTGACTCATCTGCTACAGGACGCGGTCTGGTTAGAGGTGCTGGATGATAGAAGCAGCGGTCCTCGATTCCACGTTGTCGGCATCTGTCGCATTTGGGATGGCCGTGATCGCATTTTGTTTTGTTCAGCCTGCACGGTTCACAAGAGGCGGGCTTCCCATTGCGCCTACTACTGTTGGCGTTCCTGGCAGATAGTTAGTACCTAAGAGGAGATACGGTCGTGGCCGTGGTCATGTTACATGTTGGAGTAAATGAATAGTATGAATACAGTTGATTTATAGATGCACTAAGTTTCGAGACTATACAACCATGTACCTTTGTTGGTGGACTAGGCATCTTGTATCGTTGGATGAAGTTGAAGGCATATGACGCACGTGGACCCAGGCAAAGGTACGTTATCGATAGTTAACGGTCTAGGCCCAAAACGCTCCCCTGTCGTGCTGTCAACACTAGAGCTATGCTATGAACACGCTAAGATAATGCACTTCCAACGAAGCCCCCACGCGACTGGACTGTCGCGTAGTGCTCATCAATATGGGAGCTAAGTTGGACCTCAAACGATTCATGTACCTTGAACCCCCTCTCGACTTGGCTTCATGGCAGCTGGCAGTCTCGAAGGCTTACAACCGCTTTCCATTTCCCAGGACATGAGATGATCGTCCGGAAGTGGGTCTTGTTAAAGGAACTCAGGATAACGTGTTTTACAAGTGAGGCGCCCACCCCACCATCCTTAATCACCTTTGAAGCTGTATAACGTGGTTCACAAGCGAGCGAGCACCTCCCCACCAGCGCGTCGACGTCGAGACATTATCACGCACTTTTATCACAGTCAATAAACTATTGCGAAATACCAAATTAATTATCAGAATCGCTACTATCACTTGCACTATCTATCTCAACTGCGCAGGTACGAGCGTTATGTCCAGTCTACTTGCAACGCCCGCACCGCCTCTCTCATCGCACCCTCTTCGACGCACTCTCACCATCATCACAACTACTACCCGCCTGTTCAGCTGATACTTCTTGTACCTCGCCTACATTGAGAGTCTCTTCTGTCCGTACGTATCGACGCTTGCGGCTCTTACGCTTGTTTGATTCGTCTAGAGCCTCTTGAAGAGTAGCCGGCGACCCGAAGCGCCCACGCCTTGGATCACAGTAACCCACTCACGGTTACCTGGCTGGATCCGCTTCTTTTTGCCATATCCTTCTGAGCCTGTGATAACTAACTGTGATAAAATCTTGCCCATCATAAAGCCAGTTTCGTCAAAGTTGTGGATATCATCGTCCACAATACTCCACTTCTGCTTTGTCGCCTGGACTAGGTCGAACCAGCGCTGAAAAGCCGCTGGATCTTCGCAGGCGGCTCGCTGGTGATCATAAGGACGGATCTAGCGCGTACGGAGCTCAGGGGTTCGCTTAACAAAGTTATCAACCCAGTTCTTGCCAGTAGGGTTGCTCTCCCGCTCATGCAACAGTTTATTAGCCATTGCTCGAACGTCAGCCTTTGTAGGCGCAAATCCTCGCGCAGACTCTTCAAGAATACGCTTAACTATAGCCTTCTCTTCTAGCTTGTTTAGGCGCTTCGAATTCGGTTCACAGTTGCGTCGGAAGTGTCTGCCAGCGCGTCGATGAGATAAAGTTGTTCGGGGGACGTTATAGACTTCAGCAGCACGCTTTACACTTTGAATACGTTGGGAGTTAATATCAAAAAGAGCAAGTTGGAAATCTGATTGATTGTAAGTTATTGAGACCTGCGTGGTTGAGACACAACGCGTTGTTGTGTCGACGTCGACGCGCTGGTGGGGAGGAGCTCGCTCGCTTGGGGTGCGAGCTCGCTTGTGAAGTTAACTCAACAACATTGTAATATAACAGCGAAAGAGAAAAACGATTAAATATATACTATTTTATGTATCTTTTCCACACCTACACGAATTATAGCCAGTATCTCTACACCTACTACAGCGCGCCAGAGCCTGGCGGCTAACACCTGATCGCTCTCCACCCTGACGCTCCTCACAAGCAATATGCTTATCAGCCTCGCGTTGAGCAATTATATCCTCGCCAACTCCATTTGTAGGGACTCCCCGCTTCTGTATCCTCTTCTTCTTACGTTTCCTACGCTCTGATACTGTTGTATTAGCTCTCTCAAGGCTGGCAATTCGATTGCGCATTAGCTCAGCCGAGAGTATAATTACCTCAGTCCCCTTCTTAAACTGGTCAATCGCCGCGATAATTGAAGTTGGCGACAAGTCTTGATGCCTCTGAACCCGATCACGTATTAACGTCGATTAAGCTTCAAGCTCACGTATATTGCTAGGCGTACGAGCCTACCAGAGAGCCTCGCGACAGCAGCTGGAGTAGGCGTACGCAGCTGCACGTCAAGCTTTGAGAGAACAACATTTGGCCCGAGAGGAACAAGGACTACGCCTCGAAAAGCTAAGCAGATATTGGCTGGCGTGAAGTATCGATAAAACACTGACTTAAATGCTGGCAGAAACTCAAGCTTGGTGATGTGGTTGATGTGGTTGCGTATTAGGCTCTCTACCTTATGGCTATATGCGCGCTTTAACGGCGAGAAGTAGCTAACTTCAAGAGGCTGGAGCAGATGAGAGGAGTGTGGTGGTATACAGAGCGTGTAGATATTGTTCTCCTTGCAGAGCTCTTGGAACTGAAGAGAGCGATAGCTCTCATGGCCGTCAAGAATTAGCAGCCAGTGTGCCCCAATAACCTTGCTATCTGTATGCTTAACAAAGTGTTTTAGCCACTCAACCCCTAGATCGTTATTCGTCCAGCCATTGTTGCTAACTGAAATCGCCCAGTCGCGTGGAATCTCTCCCTCCTCGTACTAGGCAGATAAGTGATGCTTGCCAGTAAAGATAAGAAATGGTGGGATAGCCCAGCCAGCTGCGTTGATCGCTGCGATCAGCATCACTCACTCACGATTGCCTGGCTCGATAGCTTCTGGTCGGCCTCTTCTCTCTGACGCTGTTACGATAAGCTGAGTCGTGATCTTGCCCATCATAAAGCCAGCTTCGTCAAAGTTATAGACGTCCTCATTACAGATACCGTACTTGGCCTTTGTCTGCTCCACAAGCTCAAAACACCTCTTAACTAGGACTGGATCGTCACATAGAGCTCTTTGCCTATCGTACGCTTAACAAAGTTGCGCGGCCAGTGGACGCCAACCTGGCCAGCGCCGCGCGCAGCCAGTAGTCTATCAACCATACCGCGCACGGCTGCGTAGGTAGGCGAAAATCTACGTATGTCGAGATCAAGTATATGATCAACTATCACCTCCCCTTCTAGCTTGGTAAGCTTTTTTGAGTTGGGCTGGCAATCGCGTCGGGCAGGCTTGCCAGCGCGTCGGTCACGTAGCGTCGAACGAGGGACATCAAACGTCTGAGCAGCTGCTCTTACAGTCTTGATTTGATCTCTATCAAGATACGATGTAGAAAGCTGTATATTAGCTTCATTTGAGTGCGATAGAGCTTGGTGGTGTTGAAGCATTGCTAATTCAAGGTGTAAAGGTAATCAAAGTTGGTGGGGTGAGCGCCTCGCTTGTACGGGCGACTCGCTTGCAAAACACGTTATCGGGAATAGATTACGGATCTTTCCTGACCTCTGTACCGTACGTACATACTATGCGGAATAGCAGTGTTTAACAATAACAGGTATAGATAGCTAGGCATATTCTATGCCTCCAGAGAAATCTCACCATCATCGCACATCGGACGCCTTCGCGTTTGCGATAGGGTTTTCATGCGGGCTAGGGATTCTGTTGAGGGTTGACGTTGCCAAGCCTTACATTACGGCCGACACAGTTGTGGTCAAACTATATCTGCTAATCCGAAACATGGCATTGAGAACCGTTTCAGCAATCAAATTTGTCGTTCAACATATTTTGTCTCTCGAAGTTGCGCAATAAGGCACTATCGTGGGAGCAAGGGATGTGCCATCTCAATTATGGCCCGAGGATGAATCGAGATTGATCAACAATAAGCAAGCCAGATTTCATCTGTCAGAGCCGGGAGACTAGTAACAATTCCTACGCCACACTGGAACGGCTGATACGCTGTCGTCAGGTCTGTCAAAGCCAATGTCTGAGATTGGTTGGAATATTCCAAATATTTATCTTTCCTGATGCTTCCGGAAAACGTTACCCCCATAAAATATGGTCTGCTAGCGTTCCCATCAGCACAAATTTCGTGTGAAATCCGTCATATACAGATCAGACTACCTTGACTGAGGTAACCACTAGACCCAGTGGACAGAGTTGCTTGGAATACAGATTGGTTCCATGATGGAGGCAAGCCAGCTGTGGAGTATCGTTTTCCCTCCGGTTCGTCCTGATGCAAGGCGGGATCGCGACGAGGCCGTCTAGGCTACTTGTCTCAATTCCACCCCAGCCAGTCTCTTGCTCGAGGTAGTTCGTTTCACGGCTCGTATACATGGATCTATGGGCGTAGCGTGCGTTGCGAGTGTGGTTTGCTTTTTCTCGACTGCCCAACATAAATCCAAACGTTCTGGAGCATATGCAGCCGCGGTAGCTGTTGATCTAGCGGTCATTTAAACTACCAACATGTGATGATGCTGGGCGCTGTGTGCGCGTTTAGGGTAGAGTAGCATTGAGCATTTCTGCATGATATTGGGATACAGAGTGCAAGGACGGGGCAGGGTGGGCGGTGCGATGTGAGTACTTGTATACATATGTAAGTAATAATAAGACCCCAGATGTGATGGAACGAACCGCTGCACGTCGATAGTGCCCGAGATGCGATGGAAATCGACGGGCCAGTAATGATGGCGAGCTGAAGCGCCATCTGGAGACGACGAAGGCGGGAATACGAATGCGAGCTCCACTTCTTCGCCGAGGTTCTCTTCGGGTGCGAATATTGGGATGGAAGGGGGATAGTGTGTGCTTATCCCTGCGCGCGCAAAGATCCCACGCTCCACCAAGACAGCACCTCCCGTGTTCCTCCACGTCGCATTCGCTTTCTTGCCTCAATCAACGGTCTGACGACACGTCCAGTAGAGTAGGTCCGTTACACTCTCGTGAGCGAGCGGTCAACTGTCGCAGCCCAACGCCCCGGTCCCTGGCCGTGCTGCTCTCCCCCAATGCCACGTCTCGGGCACAAGAAGTCCGTACTTGTTAACCCCCCACCCGTCTATTCGTCACTCGCACGCACACACACCAATAACCTCATCCCGTTTCACCGTCCTAGCTATACCAGGGGCTATTATTGGCAGTGGACTACGCTAAAATGTGTATGACAGATCACGCCTGGGCTGTCGACAGTGCAAGGCTCGCCATGTGAAGGTACGCCAGGCCAACTTGGGCGGAGCATGGTGGACTGATCCAAGAAGATCATTGCTGAGATAGACTCCAGTGTGACGAGCTCAAGCCGTGTTCAAACTGTGCCCGTCATGGCGTTCCGTGTAGCCTTGTTACCTGGGATCCCAACATACCCCAACCCGCCTCCCTCGCGGCAGGTTCCGCTGCAACTACTCCCCGGCGCACCAACCAGTCGTCCCCATCTGAGCGACCCGTAGCCGTACGATCCGACCCGCACATCGACGCCATGCCCTTGGATATCATTGCTGACCAGCCAACAGGCGTCGTCGGCATCTGCAACGCCTCCCTCCCGCATAGACTCTCACCCCAGCCAGCACACAGCCATATCCGAAGGCTCCTCGCCCGAGTCACAGGCAGACCAGTATCCGTTTCTATCAAGATTTATACACCGCAATGAAATCCCTCAAGCAGACCTCTGGCTGCGTGACCTGGAGCTTCTGTAAGACCAACAGTCGATCTCACCGAACCAGACGCATCCACTCATCCTTTGCAGGCATTTTTGGACCACCGAAGCATACGAAGAGCTCTCGCATCGAAGCGATATTTGCCATATGTGGCGAGTCGAAGCTCCAAAGTATGCAATCTTGCACCCTTACTTGATGCACGAGATGCTGGCTTTTGCTGCATTCTCCAAAGCCGACAAAGAGCAGCAGCAAGAACTACGCCACGAGTATTACACTTTTGGAGTACATCATCAGGATTGTGCCATAAGGGGGCTGCGAAAAAACATCACCGCGATCACCCCTCAAGAAGCTGCAGCTATAGTAGCAACATCAACCTTACTCACCCTGAGTGTATTTGCCTCATCGGGCTTCGAGGCTGAGAAAAATCTGAGTGGTACACCACCGTGTGCCATTGACAGTCTCCTCAACTGCTTTTATCTCATGCAGGGTATGGTTAATGTCCTGGCACTTGCACAAGTCGCCATTGTTGACTCGTTTCTTGGGCCTTTGTACAGAGACCCACCCGAGGTGACCCCTTCCCAGCCATTATTGATGGAGCTACTGCACCAGACCCCTTCACTAGCCGATTTCATTCGGAACAAACATGATCTCCCTGAGAGTGAAAGAGCGGCCTACTTGGCCACAGTCGCATGCTTCGATCCTTCCTTGAGTATCGCACTGCCTCCCAAGGTTGACAACCGAGAGCTACGCTTTTTGTTCTTCTGGCCATTACACATCAATGCAGATTTTACGAGCCTTTTGCAACAACGACGGCCAGGTGCGCTAGTGATTCTCATGCACTATTCCACTGTTCTCCTAGCCTCAGAACCACGATACTGGTTCATGAAAGGCTGGGGCCAGCGAGTGCTAAAGGCATGCCACGAATCCATCGATCAAAGCTGGATTCCTGCCATACAATGGCCATTATCATTTCTCAACTCGAATGCGACATTCGACCTCTTCACAAATCTGGTACGGCGTCAAGATAGTGCTGCAACAGCAGGAGGGGTACTTTATCCACAGCGGCCTGCACCTGACGTGGCTTATCGACAAACACATCCTGGGCAATCTGTGCCCACTGAGGCGCCGGACCGTTCGTCTCCTGAACGCAAGTTTATGATAACGTTAGGGGAGCAAGGCAAGACACCCAAGGTACAGATGGGTAGTAGTACTCTTTACCCACCCTCTGCTGTAGACCGCAAGGGTTAAGTACGCATACGACATGCCACCACATTACGCTGTTTATAGCCAGACACGCCATGACGAGCCAGAAACCCCTGTAACTGAGCTGTATCGTATGAATGCCTGGCGCAAAATCATCACATGTGCAAAACCGTGCCATGGTCCCGCAGCGACTTTCAACGGCACCAAAGCTTCGAGGCATTTCTCGTTATCTTGGCGGTAGACTTCCTCGAGTGCGCATATTTATGTACACCAGTTAATCCATTAATCAGGCTGAATATAGAGCAGTAATCAAATGTCACGATCAGATGTCATTGTGGCGTGATATCCAGCCCGCAAATACCAATCTTGTTTTCCTTGAAACAGCACCTCCATACTTGGCTATTTGAAACTATGCTCGTGCATTATTGTTTTTTTTTTTCAAGTAAATACTTATACGTACCTAAAGGCGTTTGATCTCCATACCCGCTTAAAGAACCCGCGTCGTGTAGACTGAATCACCCCTCGGAGTATTGTTGCAATTCACCCCACATTCACCTTACCCGATACGCCGCACAATCGCCCCCAATTCTTACCCTCGTGCATGCAGACTGAATGACGGGTTCAAAGCTTATACCGATGTTTTGCTCCGCGGAGCATCTAACGCATAAACGCGTTTGCATACTTACGCCTCGAGCTTTATCTCAAGCAGATCACCATGGGAACTTGTGCTGCGCTGTGTTGCATTTGAATAATCATCCCTGTTGAAAGAAAAACTTTACTGGACTACCTGTGCTACAATTCGAGTTCTAACACCAAATCAGCATAACCAGGCTGACATTGTGCACAAGTTGTGTATATGTATGCACCAGCCTGATTAAAAAAATTCAATGTGTATGGGGCCGGAAAACCTGCAAGGCTAAATTCTCAGTCCAGTCCAATCCAAAACCTTGGTTCTTGCTTATTGCCGAACCGGTGAAAAAGAAGGGATGCGAACAAAGGAACGCTAGCGTGATGCAGAAGAGACTGTAGGGAGACTAGGCTATATGCAGCTTTTGTGCTGGTTGCTGGCGTGTTGTGAGAGGGAGTGGGTGGTCAGCGGTTGGTTGTGGCGGTGTACATAGGGGATGGTGGGTATGGTGTGCACGCGCTGCGGTATGAGGAGGGCATAGCGGGGAATCTAAGGGACTGGGGTGACGGGAGGAACGGAGTAGAGTTGTCAATTTTGGAGTTGGGGTTGGCTTATGGCGGAGTCAGACGCGTAATGTGTGTGTGAAAGTTTGCTTGCGGTATGGGGTGTACTATAGAACGGCGCTTACATAAATATAATGCGAGATAGTTTCGCGGCGCTGCATCTGCAGAGGAACTAGAGGAGTATATTGCGGATGTAAAGAACGTATAAGTGGGTATCTTGATTTACACAAGAGTTCAAAACAAAGAAAATACGAAAGAAAATGCTGTTTGAAAAACTCTCAAAGTACACCAAAGTCGTCTTCAGATCGCTGTACATTACGGAGACGTTGGTCGCTGTGCGTCCTCTACAGTCTTCGCCCAGCGTTTCAGCTCTTCTTGTGTGGGCTGCGACACTGCTGTGCTTTCGCTTTGGATTGTAGTGTCACTCAGCCCTCTCGAATGCGATGGCCACCTTTCAATGGTTGACTGCTCAGCAGGGTCATGTTCTCCGCCTGGCGTCCCCGGTTTCGCGCCAGCTTCTTCCTCAGTAGTTTTCGATGAACGAGGCTCCACCGCCGCGTCATCAACATCAGATCTATTCCTCGGACTAACCATTCGCTCGTTCGCTAACACTGCGTCAATGTTAGTACCAAGCGAGCTGTCACTCGGGCTGCGGCTATGTGAAGGTCTTTGTGTCGGCTTCAATTTATCCGCAGAAGTCTCGTATGTAATGCCTTCTCCAGGAAGTTCGGCAATAGTAGGCGTTTGCGGTGTGCTCATACCTGGAGAGCGGCGATCTCGCATTGTCCCCTGCCGTCTTGCCTCGGCAGAAGCAAAATAATCGACACCGTCATGGTCTTCAGGTGGAAGACTGTAAAGCTCGGAGGGAGGGCTTTCTGGTAACATCTCGCAAATTGGGGGTATCGACTTGTGATCTGGACCGTAGTAACCCGATGACGAGCCTCTTGGTGATTGCGGACCTTCAGATCCAGTGAGCTCTGAAACGCGTCGGTGCTTGACTTCCGTGCCAGCATTGGTTGTGTCTATCTCAAAAGGCCTTTCACTTTCAAGTCCATCTTTCTTTTGATTACGGCGTTTCTTCCACCAAAAGAAGACGCCAATAGCAGCGAGAGCGAAAACTATAACAATTCCCACAACTATTCCTGCAATTGCACCAGTAGACAGTCTCCCTTCAGAATCATCTTTTGCAACAGAAGGTAGTCCAGTGTATGACTCGTTGAATATGGTAACAAGACTACGAAAGGGCCAATTTTACAGTCGCGCCAGCATTATTTGCTGACCCTATGCCTCCCCAGAGTCGACGATGATGTACGCTTCTTGAAAAAACGTACGACCCAGTACAAACCTACCGTTTTCCGATCTTTTGATTGGAAAGTACTGGGTGCTATCATTGGGAACGGGAAGAGGAAAGCTGGCCTGTTGGTCGAACGCTGTTTATGGTAAGACAATGGACGTGAAGATATCGCTTCGGAAGAGCTCGCCCCGATTTCGAAGGAAACGGTAGCATTCTGGCGCTGGTTGACCTCATGAGAAGTAGAGTTGACAAGAAACAACTGACTATCTGCATCGAACTCCAGACCAAATTCGGATACAAACTCGTCGCAAACTTGATCCGGTAAGATGAGATATGGCAGTGTAGAATCTATCTTAGCAAAGAATCCTCCACTTGGTGCCAATCTCACTATGTTTGTCTCAACATCTTGATCCATTGCATAAAGAATAAACTATACTCCGACAACAAGCGTGTTGTTACGGTCATTCGGCATGCTTATGGATGTACCTTTCGGAGTGAATCGTGATTCATCGTACCCGCCTAGTACCAGGCTTCCTGGGACTCCATTGTTGTTGTTTCCTATGCTTCTTTAACCCATCTCGACGCGCCAGTTATCAAGTCATATATGACGTATAGTCAAGGTAAACTCAAAGCAATACCTGCTGTGACTGAAGATGGAAGAATGGATCACTCACGATAGTATGCACCTGCGGTGTATCCATATGAACGACTTGCGGTCTTATTCGCAGCTTCGAAATTGTCCAGAAAATTTGGTTTGTGTCCACCAGGCGGACCAACAGCTCCCACAGCGAGTCCAAAAGAGCCCATGAAGAAATCCTTCACCAAGGTCTTGACCACATACTGTTCGGCTGGTATGAGACTTTTTGGCGAACTTGGCCCCAAACCCACGTTATCGACTCCCCATACACCATTCGAGTCGCTCTGATCAATTCTATAGGAATCACTCCACTAATGCGGCTGAGGTACGTTGTAAAGCTCGGAGACTTGCCACTGCGCCGAGTTCTGTAGCCCAAGAGGCTGCTGTCCTTCATAAAGCTCAAACCCACGCTTCTTAGCGCACTCATCGTTACCACACCATTCAGTTTGTCCAGGAACCAGGACGACTGGAGACGAAGTAGAGATGAGAACCCTGAATTTCTGGCCCCTTCCGGAGCCATCATCTCCAATATTGAGAAGGAATGATGACCATTTTCCGTCGTTGCCGTCGAATACTCCACTATCACTTAGAACGTATGGGGCTGGCGGCAGTGGAAGCGGCTCGTCGCGTTTTTTGAGATGCATTGCTGAGTGTCGCATTGTAATTTCATATCCAGAGTGGGTATAGGGAACAGATAACGAAGGCTCTCAAACAAGAAAAGGCAGCATGGGCAAGGCAGTCCAACAAAGTGTCAGCCGTCTGATCCAGCCATGAAAAGCCTCATAGATGGCTTAATGGTTGGTGATGACACATGATGCTGCTGATTGACGGTTCTGAGCTCTCAACAAGGATTAGAATCTGATTCCAAATGACCGCTACTTGGGGCGATTAATTATCGATTCGTTTGGCTGTTGCAGGCACATCAAGCCCATCTGCTTTTGCAGTATGGCTGGTGTCCGTGCTTGACGCAGGGTCGAGGCACAGCACCAAAAGGACATGATATGCTTACCTAGCGCATTTGAAGACATAAAAATACCACTCGACGTGGCGGTACCGAATAAAGGGTATGGGTTGAGTGGCGGCTAATTACAGGGTTTCCACTAGGGGAGAAGCAACAACAAAGAGATCGCGAGCCTAGAAGCGGGCTGGTGTAGCCCAGGGCTATGAGGAGGCAACGCGCTGAGATAGCTGGGCAAGCAGATCTTGAGCGAGGGATGTATGTAAGTAGGTGTGTGGCGCGCAGGAGGCGTTGAACATTGACTGGACGAGTATGTTCAAGCCGTCCCATCTTCCTTCACAGCAGCAGCTAAGGCCGCAATCGCGCTAGGCGCCACCCCACTCTCCCGTCGCGCACAGACTGAGGTTCTTACATACATGCACCTCGTCTGATATTGTATGCCTTGCACCATGCCCTGCTCATGACGACTTTGCTGCGGCTATATACTACGGCTCCATCCATCCACCTGAAGCTGTAGCGACAAGCATCATTGTGCTCCTGTTAGGTGTTCCTGGCTAGTAAACCTGAGTAGTATGGCGTCCAGCGGAGGCATCAACCAAGCCGTAAGGGCCGCCCTTGTGCTACTATGTCCTTAATCATAGCTTCAGCCCTCTGCCAGGCTGGCTTGCACTTCCTTCATATCAGCCCTTCCTGGTGTCAAGACGCATTTCTTTTGATGAACAGTTGCAGATCACTATTCCAGTTACGATCGAGGGCTAACTCTATCCGGCTTCAATATAGTCCGTGTCAGCGTTCACTGTGGGTTGCATCCACAACTTGGCTCTAGGTGCCTCGTAGCAAGTGTCCTGTTTCTTGATATCTGTGGTGTGGATAAGATTTGCTATGGCGTTTAGAAATGGCAGTCAAGGCTCTCGCGATTTCAATCTGCATCACTGACTGTAGTAGTGGCCTTTCACCGGAGGAGAATGATGATGATGATGATGATGCTGTCAGTGTGTGTGTGAAATAATTCACCGATTTAGCATCAGTTCAGCGCTAGGCCCTGTATTCTTCCAATTAGTAGGCTATGAGGGAGACACCCACCTGCTGCTTGAATATGTTGCTTCCGGTATTATATTTAAGTACCCTAGTATCCAGGCACACGAGCCAAGCTCATGTCTTCTCAGCTTCCTCGGTGCAGGCGTATGATCTCGTGATATACAGGAATTCTGTTAGCTTCGTCATCGTCCTGTACCATCCTTAGCTGCTAATATCTTTCCTCTCCCACCTTCTGACCCAGATTCTGTAACAAGGTATGCCATGCTCTAATTGGCCTAGATTCTTCTTTCTCTCTACAGCTGCCTCTTCTGTATTCGATATCCCCTGTTTTTTGAGGCTCCTATACACCATACTATTTCTCAGCCCTGTGCTCATGTTAGAAGGCTAGAGTTCTGTATCATTTTAGCTGCACCCACTATCAGCTTGTCCAAGCAGTTTACGCTGATTTTCTCACATGAATATCTAGGCTTGATCCGTTTATCACTCGTTCAGCCAAACCACTAGTCTTTCGCTTCAGGATGCGCAATTACTGGCCGCTTATTTTGCCATTGATCTGTATAGCTCGCGCACAGAATAGCAACGCAGTGCCAGATGCTCAGAAATTATCAAACGCTGTATCGCCGCCCACAAAACCTCATGAAGAAGTAGTTTACGCGCAAGATTATGGGCAGACAGTGGGTACATGCATGACCACCACAGTGTACGATTATGGGCGGCCTTCTACATCTATAATAAGAATCACAGTCACGGCACCCATGACCTGTCCAAGCCCACGCCCCAGCATGTCGACCAGGACTGTAACGACCACCGTCACCCCTTCCAGAGGCTACGAAGTCCTCCCTCCGCCTCTTACAGTTACCGTTACGAAAACAACAAGTGTGACCAACGGCGGTGGATATGGCCCACCTACGAATACTGTCACAGTTACTTCCGTTCAATTCTGCTCCATTCGCCCTCCTGTAACTATTACAGAGACCAGAAATTCTACAACAAAAAAAGTACATCCCATCACTCTCTCATTTCGAGGTGCTCACTGACCTGTAAAGAATGAAAAAGAAACTATCACAAAGCCAGGTCTCAATCTTACTGAGGTATTCATTTCCATGAGACAACCTAGTTGGCCAATTGCCTGATAAAACATACCAGACTTCGACGTACACATTTACAGAACACACTATTGGTCAAACAATAATGGTCAATAACACTTTGACGGAACTGACGACAACAGTAAGTTTGCATGAACCTTTTCGAAAAATAGCAACTAACGCAAGTAGACACTCATTTCAATATTTGTGACGGTATGTTATTCATACCTCATTCTGCGGACGCGTATCATTGAAATTTACGTCAATGATGTATATTTACTAGCTCCTATCTCGCAAAAGTTTCCGTTCATTCATTGAATGTTGAAATGCTGTTTCTAGAAATTGGCTAACATTGTTTTAGCTCCTTCCAACGACTGAATATACAACTATACCAACGACAATGACTGATCTTGATACCACAACTGAAACTCTTGTATTCACAGCCACCAGCATTTTGACATCCATATACACTTCTGTGAGTTCACATGGATAGCTCTCACCAACCTCTGATGGTGCTAATGTAGTATGTGTCTACAGCTCACCACTTTCTCCACAACTCTATTAGACACAATAACCATAACACGTGAGTTTTTTTCTCTTAACCTTTCCTGTTTTATGTTTCATTGAGAGCCGTCTGCGCATTACTAAGCTTGGCAACTGTTCCGGAAGTACCAGGAGGTGGCTAAGTGCTTCACTAATATGCAATAATATACTGCTCATTACTCAGAGAACTAACAGCAAATAGTGCCTGGAACAACGACCATCAGCACTACAACGGTAGCCTCACAAACAACCGCGACATTCACATTGACCAAATTGATTTCAGTGATCGAAACCGTACCAGGGCCAACTATATCAGTACAAGGCCCTACACAGACCTCAGTTCAAACCTTCACGGTGCCTGATCGACTGAGACTATTATCAGCTTTGAGCCAACTACAACGACAGAAACCACTAGTACGACGGAGACTTTCTGGACCACTAGCATATCCACGTCTCTTTCGACGTTGACTACAACTGAATTTGTTCCCACAATGATATTTCGTAAGTACTTCTGCGTGAAAAGAAAATCTGGAGAAACCCAACAGAATGCAGTTCTTGATACAAACAGCATAAGTACCCAAAACATTGTCTCTGAGATTTTGGTTACATCCACACTCACGGTAGAGATCCCAGGACCAACAGAAGAAATTACCATGCCAGGCCCAACCCAAGAGATAACAGTTCCAGGCCCAACCCAAGAAATAACAATTCCAGGTCCAACTGAGACAATTGAGCGAACAGAGACAGTTGTAGAGACTCTAACAGAAGTTTCAACTCAGCTTAGCACCTTGACATTGCCGCCCCAAGTTGTAGTCACTACAACAACGCTTCCTGGCGTCACGTTTACGGTAACAACTGAACTCCCGCCAAGTACTACAATTTCCACGGTTGTCTCAACCCTGAGACTGCCACCAACTACCGTGACTTCCTTGTCGGTCTCGCCGCCCACAACTATCACAGATACATACACACAACCAGGTCAGATTACTACCTCTACTCTTACGCTTTCAGGGAGCCTCTCGACCGTCACTACACAACTTCCTGCAGCTACGCAGCTTTCCACTTTCACTTTACCCGGACAAGTAGTGACGTCTACTGTTCAGCTCTCTGGAACTACTTCAATTGTGACCACACAGTTGCCTGTGAGTACCATTGTCTCCACGCTTACCCTGCCACCTGAAGTTGTTACATCAGCCACCCAACTCCCCGGAATAACTTCGGTGGTGACTATGCAATTACCGCCAAGCATAATTATCTTCACAATAACTCAACCAGCTGTGGCGTCGACAGTGGTGAGTGAGCTCCCTAGAAGTGTGGCCACAAGCACAGTGCTCTCGACTGTAACTTTTCCGGCCTCTGTCATAACAAGTACTGTATTGCTTCATGGCTCGAGTTTATTGTCAACTTTGACATTGCCGGTTGAGACTGCTATCCCAACTATCTTGGTTACGCAGTCGTTTGTCACTATTCTAGCTCAACTAACCACCGTCACCGAGACGCTGACTCCCTCCCTCTCGTTAACTTCTTCAGCATCTGTTTTTTGCTCCAGCGCATGCCAAATTGATGTGACGGCGCAGCGATTGGGTTACCCAGGAACCGTCGTCGTGTCAACCACATTGCTACCCGTTGTAACTCTCGATATCTACATCAACGCCGCTGGAGAAGGTGTGGGCTCCACACTTTATACGAATGAGCTCCCGCCACCAAGCCAGACCATCACCTGGGACTACTCTGGCGTACCTTTGACATGGCCTACCGTGTATGCTGCATATGCAATATTCAGCCGCATTGAAGTCGAGCCAATCGGCTTAGCATGCATGAGCAAGACATCAACTCTAGCACTGCCAGTGCCTACAGTCTGGCCCCCCCTCATCGTCGTAGAAAGCGAGATCCCAGAGCCAAAATCCTCAGTACCGCCTACAGTACTAAGCTATCTGAATACTCTCCCCATGGTCATTCAACAGCTCGGCCAGCCGATAGGATCTAGCGCTTGCGATCTCATTGTAGGAAGTACTGCGGATCCAGACACTCCAACACGCGGCTCGACTACGTATCTGTCCCGCGTCCCCGCTGCAACGACTATAATTCGGCGTCTGCCAACAGCCGAAAGCGCCGTGATGACAGAAACATCTGCAGCTCTGGCTAGTGCGACTACTGCACCGGCATATACTGCATCTCCTACCAGCTCTCCGCCATCAAGCTCACGTACGCCTCTTCCATCTCCATCTCCTTCCACTACATCCCCCACACCAACCAGCTCTTCTGCCCCAATCTCTAGTCTCGCTCTTCCACCACCACAATCAACAACTATCTACCCCCCATCAAT
Source organism: Bipolaris cookei (assembly GCA_002286855.1). NCBI lineage: Eukaryota > Fungi > Ascomycota > Dothideomycetes > Pleosporales > Pleosporaceae > Bipolaris > Bipolaris cookei. The sequence goes on from NRSV01000029.1 coordinate 221,153, forward strand.
CAGCACCACTAACTCCTCATCTCAAGGCCCTCCACTCCCGCCCCCCTCATCAGCACAGTCAACAAGCCTACTCGCCCCCTCCTCTTCCACCACCGAAGAAGAATCCCTTCCTCCCTTCACCCCCCCCCCCCATCATCGTATCCACCCTGCCTTCCACACGCTCAAGCACCACAACTACGTCTACCGAAGACGGGCCATCATTTTCCGTGCAACCTTCTAGTTTGCTGTCAGAGTACACGGATGGTGCTGCGGTGCCGACGGGGCAAATTGCGGGGTTTTTGATTAGAGCGGCGGAGGTGGGGTTGGGGTTATTTTGAGCTTCAGGCCAGTGCAGTATACAAGGGGTCTGTTTCTCTTTTGGTTTTTGATTTGAAGGGTTTGGTGGAGTAATGTGGGAGGATAAGTATACAAGGTTACGGTGTGCGGTGTGTAATGGGGGCGATAATAATGTAGGAACTTAATGAATACATGCGACTTGATGAATGCGGAAAGGTGTAATACGTTGAAGTGATGTGGTGTCTTGGGTATCTGGGGGAGAAGATGGAGAGTAAATGTGTAAGGCAAAGTTGACTGTTAGAGTGCGTAGCCAGAACGATGTGGAATGCGGAGTTCGCCGTCGGTCCTATTGCAGATGCGATTGTGGAGTGGACAATGCGTCAACTTTGAAAATGATTCCATTAACACTTGACACACACATCACGTGAGAAGACCGAAAACATAGGTTGCGAAAGGTTTTTGGTTGAGCATGTGCATGGGTCTTCATATTTCGTGTACGAAATTTATATCGTGTGGAAGCATCGAAGGTTCCGTCCATCTTCGCTCAACTTAACAGTTCCTTGATGTCTTCTATACGCTGCACGCGCTTCTCCTCATCAGACATCATACCCAGCGAACTCGCTCTGCAAAAGAATTGTTAGCTTTCTTCAAACACATGGTAAAACCACATGAATGTGACAATGGAGATGGACGCGGTTCGGCCACAACTTACATGAATTTCTTCCTCTCCTGAATCCTCAACATCTTCTCTTCAATACTACCCTCAACACAAAACCTTACGACTTTTACTTCCCGCTCCTGGCCCATACGATGTACGCGATCAATTGCTTGAGCCTCGACAGCAAAACTCCACCATGGATCCATCATAAATACTTTACTTGCACAGGTGAGATTCAGGCCTACACCACCTGCGCGAAGACTCAACAGCAAGACGTACGGCTTCGGAGATGTGGTGAACTCTGCGAGAATCTGCGCGCGCGCTTTCTGGCTGATAGAGCCATCAAAGCGCAGAAAGGGTATGTGATCGCGTGCTAAAGCAGGCTCGATAAGGTCGAGGAAAGATGTAAATTGAGAAAAAACTACTGTTTTGGCGTTCTTTTCTTCTTTGCGGGTTCTCTTAAGGTGGCCTATAAGCGCTTGTGTTTTGGCGGAGCCGGTGAGGCCAACACGGCGGAGGCTGATGCGTGGTGTCTGTGTGGAGGCTGGTTGTGGTGTGTCTGTAGAGCGAAAAGCATGATTGGGTTCGTTGTCTTCGGCGGCGACGTGGTCATGCCGAACTACTTCAAAAACGTCGCGCGCATTGATGGGCTCGCGGCAGTTGAAACACCGCGGTATCTCGTTCTTGTCGCGTTGATGGGTAATATAATTGAGCAGGCACTCTTTGCAGGCAGAGTGCCAACACCCAGTGACAGCTTGCTCATTCATGGGCTCTTCACAGCAAATGGGACACTCAGCCTCGTTTTCATCTTGTATCTGCTTCAAGACGTTTGCGCCAAACTTGCTCACGTCTTGGTCGCCTTCAGCCTCGAAGCGCTCAATAAGATTGGAGAGATCCATGTCGTCTGCTAAGCCATTTGCAAGGTCAGAGGCTAACGAAGCATCCTCCTCCTCAGCGACAATGTTGGCTTTGCGGGTGAGGACGGGATGGCAGCACGACTGCCGTAGGCGGAGAATCTGAGCGAAGATGGTAGTATACGACTTCATTAATGTTCCAGCCTCTGCATTGGCACTGAACACACTCTTCGCGCGCATGTATATATGGTCGTACACATCTCGCTCATCTTGGGACATCACAATCTTCTCAACCTCGATTGTCCGCGGTGGCAATGGTACCAGAGCTTTGCCATCCGGTGTCTTCATATCCTTGGTTCGACGAAGTACCAGCGGCTCAAGCACTGTTTGTACAACGTTTAGGGCACGCACAAAATCGCCAGACTCGAATGGAACAGTAATGAATGTTTTCCAGAATGAAAAGTTTGCCCAAGGCTCAACCTTCAGGAAACGCACCAGGCTGAATAGATCTTCGAGGCGGTTGACAATTGGAGTCCCTGTCAATGTCCAGCGATGTTTCGCGCTGAGTTCATAACAAGCCTTTGCGGTCTTCGACTGCCGGTTTTTGATGTAGTGTGCTTCGTCGAGAATAACCCTAAAGTATTCCAGCGAGAAGATACCACCGTGTGACCCCCGGTTTCCATCTTGTGCAAGGACTTGATTGTATTCGGAAAGCACAGTACCGTAGCTCGTGATGATGACGTTTGGTGCATTGGCGGCGTTTGAGGCGCAGCACAGCTTTTGTAAATTGACTGCCTTTTCGGAGCCATAGTACACCATCGCTTTCAAAGTACCCTCCTTTGATGCCTTCTCGGCTTCACTATGCCATTGCGCCAGTAGAGACATTGGCGCGATGACGAGAGTGGTATATGGAGCAGGTTCAGCGACAGCACTAGCCTTGTGGAGTTTTGGCAGAGATCTTGGGGTAGCCAGCGTCTCAGCATTATTTACCTCCGTTCTGTGCGTGTGGATCAGACTAAGCATCTCGATAGTCTTGCCCAGACCCATCTCATCGGCGAGGACACCACCTAAGCAATTCTGCTCTTGCTTTGGAAACTCCAGTGACAGCTCGCCCGAGTAGGGGTTGACATAGAACATGGCTTGATCTGTAACAGCCGGCACAGGCTGATTGTCTGCATCCTGTGTTGGCCATTGGTACTCTTCCCATAGCGGGTGCATTGATATTTCTCTGTCTTCTATTGATTCGTCCTTCTCCTTGCTGGCCATCCAAAACAAGGCTTGCTTTTGATATTTTCGCAGATCCAAACGGAAAGTGCTGGCTGGGTCCATGGTTGGGGTATTGAAGTCAAAAGATTGCGCCTTCCTGTACAGGGAATCCAATTGACTCTGCTCAAGCTCCTCTCCTTCCTCAACCTCATCTGGTGGTGGTGAGGATGTGAGATCTGCAGGAGTCGAAGGTATTGGTGGTGTATTGGTTTTTGGCTTAGGCTTGTCGCCCTTCTTTTGATCCCCCTCTGCTGCCCGTAGCAGTCCCTGGCGCCGATGCTTCGCAGTCATCTCGTTCTCCTGTGTAGGATGGAGATTGATAGCTTCAAATAGCTTAACGAGGCCAACCTGTCGTAATCGAAGGTTTCGTTCGTCGGAAGATTCCTTTTCTTCGAATAGGTTGATCTCTCGATTGTTATCAGGTTGCATAAACTTCTGGCTGTCAAATGCCCCTCGCAGGAAATAACTTCGTAGTTGTAGATAAATAGTGTCTCCGGTCCGCAGCTTATCCGGAGTATACACAACGGAACCTTCAAACGAACACAAATTCTGGTCTACAAGAACAGACACCCATGATGCCGTATCTTGGTCCAGCCTTCCAACCTCTTCTCCTTTTTCGTTTATGAATCGCACCACAATATCTGGCTTTTTAAGTTGAATGACCTTCTTAGCCTTGTTCAATTTAGGCTGCGGCTTCACACGCTCGATCCGAACCTTCTCATTGTGCCTGAGAAGGCCACTCCCACTCTTAGTCGCCCATGCAGCGGCGCCGAACGATCCGATGTACCGTTTGCTAGGCATATTGCGTATCACCTGAGGTGTGGAAGAACCGGATGCGGGTGTGGAGGCATTCAAAACGTCGGATTCGGTGCGCTTGAGCGAACTCGCTATTGTCATCTGGACTGATTGTGGACGAGACTGGAGGTTTGATGCCGGGGATCTTGACGGCATTGTGCTCCAAGAGCCATCCAGATATAAATTTATGGCTTGTATATGTTAGAATAGGCTCTAATATCTTCCGAGTATATGCATACCTCGCTCCACATTGCTTGCGCTGATATCCTTCAACTTCTGCAGCGTGGAGATTGAAAGTTCTCCAACGATAGCCTGAAGAGTTTCGACATCGAAACCGTCAAAATCCGTTTGCGCTCCATTCCTAGTCTCCTCGATTGATGCCGGTTCGCTGTCCTGAGGCTGTTGTGGTGGCGGCGATGGCGGTGACGATGGAGGGAGGCCAGAGGGTTCTGAGCAGATTTGTGCTGGCGATGAATCTTCTGTAAAGAAACGGCGCTTTTTGAGGGGTCGCTCATCTGGGTGTGGAGATTGCATGGTGCTGGTAACGGTCGTTGGTCGCTGGTATTTTCGCCGCTTTGGAAAGTGGTTAGACGCGTCGACGCGCTTTCACGAACCCACATGGCCTAACGTGCGGGTGATCGACATTATAGCGTCATACATACCAACCAGTCGCCTTCGACCCTTTGTGCCTTACCCAGAAACGATTCATATTACTCTGTATTTTTTAGGACTTCTCTCTTGCCTACATCATACGTATCTTCCTTTTGTTATCGCTGTTTGCATTGCGCAATGGCCGTTCGCATTGTACTATAATCTTTGATTGCTGTAGAAAAAGTTTCAATGCTACCACCGAAACTCCGCGCAGGTCCCTTCGGGCCCATACAAGGCTTTTTAGGGCCCAAGCGCAGGTTTCTTCATGCTTCTTCGCGTCTCAATAGTACAGCAAAGCCTTCAGAAGATGAAGTTGCAAAGGCCCGCGCATACTGCGCAAATTTAGTTAGGTGACTACACCTTTTCTACTAACAACCAGCCTTTCGTTAACCACCTACAGAACATATGACACACCCTCACATATCCTGCAAACTTTCATACCGCAATCTTCCCGCGATACTTACATTGCCATCCGCGCCTTCAATGTTGACGTTGCCCGTGTCGCCGATACGACCAGTACCCCCACTATTGGCATGATGCGCATGCAATTTTGGCGGGATACTATAACCAAAGCACTAGCAGGAACTCCGCCAAAAGAGCCAGTAGCTATTCTGTTGGCACAAGCAGCGGAAGATTTGCATGAGCGATCTGGCGGGAAAGCACGGTTGAGCAAGAATTGGTTCCATCGCATCATCAACACGCGAGAACAATATCTAGGGAATCCACCATATCCAACTCTGAGCGCATTGGAGAGCTATGCTGAGAACACATACTCCACTATGCTATACCTGACACTTTCTGCGCTGCCGCAAGCATCTCTTACAACCGACCATATTGCGTCACATATTGGAAAGGCAATGGGCATCGCGGCAGTGCTACGAGGCATTCCTTTCATCGCATTCCCACAACAACAGCCACTCGGTACCAGCAATTCCATTACAGGCCAATCAGGACCGACTCAAGGAGCTGTTCTCCTCCCTCTTGATGTCATGGCTGAAGCTTCGGTTCGCGAGGAAGATGTATTTCGACAGGGCGGTTCCGCCCCTGGTCTTCGCGACGCCGTCTTCACGGTGGCTACACGTGCAAATGACCATCTTATCACGGCTCGAGAAATGCTTAATAAGTTACGATCCGAAGGGACGCTTGGTCACGACTTTGAGCACCAACACGAGGAGGACCATGAATATAGTGTGCAGCAGATGAACACTGGACAGGAGGCGCAGCTGGCAGAAGTAGAAAAAGCGTTTGGTGTTTTCATGCCCAGTGTTGCGACGCAGGCATGGCTGGATAAGTTACAAGGAGTCGATTTTGACATCTTCGACCCAGCTTTGAGGCAGGTGGACTGGAAACTGCCGATGAAGGCTTACTGGGCGTACAATCGACGGAAGTTATGAGTGCTGGAAAAATGAAGTTCATAAGTAAATAAGATGTTGCGATAGTGTAACACTATGCGTGAATGTGATGTAGTAGTCTTGCATTGTGACTGAACTACACAAGTACCACAACCTCGGAATTTTCAAACCACTAATAGTTGCAAGCATTCAACATTCTGAAAGTTCATCAATGTCAACTGTTAGCGTTAATGGATGGCGGCATATCGATAAGTCCCAAACCAAGCGCCATTAGTCGAACACTTGGCACACCAGTCCGCATTAAGCTTAGTACCCCACTGTCGCATTTTGCAATCCCACAGCGAACAATGACCCGCGCGCCTCACGACAGCTCCCCTCTTCCACCCCTCTAAACACCTCAAAAAAAGACGCAGGATACCCATCTCTTTGCGCTCCACCCTCCAATTCTCATCAGAATGTCTACCACCGTACGTACAACCGCTTTGCTGTCCTCCGGCGCGAGGGCACCAGACACCTTCTCCGGTGTCTGAGTGTCTCTCGCGCGCGTGTGTTCCAGAACAGTAGGCTAAGTACGCATTAAAACAGAAGCGCAACGCCGCCGCCAAGAAGGGCCAGAAGGTGACGAAGAAGTTCATCATCAACTGCTCGCAGCCCGTCAACGACAAGATCTTTGACATCCAGGCTTTTGAGAAGTTCCTGCACGACCGCATCAAGGTCGAGGGCCGCACCGGTAACCTCGGTGATACCATCCAGATCAGCCAGCAGGGTGAGGGAAAGATTGAGGTCATTGCTCACCAGGAGTTTTCTGGTCGCTACCTCAAGTACCTGTACGTCTTTCTCGGCTTATATGGAAATTGCGATTGCAAGCTGACATGATGGCACAATAGTACCAAGAAGTTCCTCAAGAAGCAGCAGCTCCGTGACTGGCTTCGTGTTGTTTCCACTTCCAAGGGTGTCTACGAGCTCCGCTTCTTCAACGTTGTCAACGATGAGGCCGACGAGGACGACGAGTAGATGTACATTTCCACTTAGAGATACCATCATGGCTTGCATTACATGGAGTCTAGTGTTCGGAAAAGGAGGGAAGAGTCAAAAAGTCTACATGGTTGATAGCACAATCGAATGAATTGACGCATCTGCCAAAACAACGAACCTTTGTGCTACTGTGAAATGGCCCATGGGTGATGATGTTTTGTCTTAGTTTTTTTTCTCTCGAGAATTGCGCAATTGACCCCGAAGGTGAATTCCTTGTTTCCAGCCGAAAAGTAGGGGGTGGATCCTAGCGCTAAGAAAAAAAAAGAAAAAGTCAAAAAGGAACAACTTTGTCGAAACTGTCTGAAAATCAACACCTACTAGTGCAACGCTCAGAGCGGACCCCCTTGCACTTTGTACTCCACATGATGCTCAACGGTAGCACGCACGATCTTCCGCGGCAGAGCTAGCAAGCAAGGCAGGGGAAACGAGCGAAGGAAAAAAAACAAGAGGCAACGTGCGTCACAAGCCCATTCCCCCCATGGATTAACACAAGGTTTTTTTCAAGAAAGAGAAGAAAGCTTGCATGAAGGATTGTTCCATTCTTCCTTGCATGTGGGGAAAGGCTCACCGTCTCATCTGAACGGGTCTGTAGGTGTAACGTGCCTCTAGGTTGTTTTTACATATTTATGACAAATGGATGGACGGTGATGGTGGAGTGAGATGATGTGAAACACGCCCTTTGATTCTTTTACTCGAATGATATTTCGCAGTCGACCAATGATCGTGAAAGTAGAAGCTTAATACATGTCTTGGTATACATGTTAGTCGTCGTAAGAGGCCCGCAATTTACACATCACGGTGAACGGAAAAAGTGGGAATTCTGTATCTCGAGAGAAAGAGGAACTGCCCGCCCACCGGTGAAGAAACGTTATTGCGATGAGCGGTATAGGGGCTGCTTTGCTGGCCTATTTGTTGTTCAAAGAAAGCTTGTGGCTGAAACGGTACAGTGGGCAGGAAGAATGGGCTGCCGCACGCTTTTTTCTGCCCGGTAGATCGCCGGCAACGATCTTGATGCTACTTGAGTGCGGGCACTAGTGACTTGTTCCGGGCATGTTAGTGTGTAGATAGTGATTTGTTCGTGTGGTAAAGATCCACATGTCACAGGGCGTCAGGATGCAAAAGTATATCGAGACAACGTATTTTGAGTGCCACACGTCATACTAGCCTACCCACCTTGAAATATCTCATGATGTGTTGGGGATAGGAGAAAGGAGGCCCGCAGGGTAGAGTTTGTGCATTCAGAAATTCATGTTGGGATGCTGTAACTTTCAGCGGATGTGCGACCGATGAAACTCACAAGTTCTCGAATACTCATCAAGGTGTGCAGCCACATGTCTACTACTAGTATGTAGTAGACTGCCGGTGAAGATCCTGACCTCAGGAGCGCCACAGGGGGGATTTGCCATGTGATTGGCATAAATCGGGATGGTTCGAGAAGGTTATTTCTAGTCGGCCCGTCGCGGGTCGTGGACGCAGCGCCCTGAAGCGGCTCCGAAGAGCCGCGACGCAGGGTGATGGAACAACATCCAGCCACGTTCTAGACACGACGAGGTACCTGTACATACAGTTACAACCTCTGTACAGTGGAGCGCATTGGCGGTGAGACGTGAGTGGGTTTGACCATCGTGGTGCCATGGCATGTTTGCGGTGATTTGGATGGCGTAATTATACGACATGATGACTCCCAAGTTGCGCGTTGCATGGCGAGTAAACCCGTGATGGATATCCGACGGGAACAACGTACGGTACTCGGAATTCGTTTTGGAACAGGTGAGTGAACCATATGTGGGACCCACGGGCTCCGGTTGGTGGTCGGGACAGGCGCCAGGGGCATGCGGCGCATGCTGATAAATTTCTCGATCTGGCCATGGTGAGCCAGCGACTTTGACAGATGGTTAGCAGTGCGGCCGCCATCCAAGCGGCAGGGCTACACATTAAGCGAGACGTTGCGAGATTCGCAAGGAATTGCTCGAAAGGCGTCTTGTACGCGGCCCACGTGATCGTTGGCGGATTGCTGCGACGCGGAACAAGTTGCGTGATTGGCGCTAGTGCGTGGTGGTGGAGGTTTCCATCGAGTAATGTAGAACAGTCTGGTCTCTCAACAAGTGGGTGCTTTTTTGACACGAGGCAGGCTGAGTCTCAGCCAGCATCGGGCCGGGGCCGCCAAAATGTGTAAAGAGACTGTAAAAGATCTGGGTGGAGTGGGGAGGCCAGTCAGCGGCTGTGGTTGGCCCATGGTGCGAGGGAAAAATTCAATGTGTTACCTAACGCTGCGTCTTGGCATGGGCACCATGGATGGTCAACATGACAGCGACGACGGTGAAGACGATGCACAATTCGCATAGAGTAACCATGGGCGCATACAACGTGTCATGTGGGTGTGAGCGACAATGCAGGTGTGCATGATGTGCTGAGAACAGCTGCAGGCGACGAATATGTATGGGAACTTGGTAGGCAAGGGCGGTTGCGATGATGCCATGGCCGAGGAGATGCTCAATTGCTCGTCCCCAGATCGCATAGTACAAAGGTTTTTGGCGACAGGCACAAGACTAGGATTGCGGGGAACAGGACATCACATGTGCGTCAGCGAATAATGTCGCGTGGGCGGGCAGTGTGCCGCCGTTTCGGCATGATGAACACCCCAGAGTTTGGCGGGTGGAGACGTAAGTGGTGCTCTACGACCAGACTGCTGATGCGTGGTGGAATGAATGGCCGCCAGCGAGCCACATGAGGTTCCCCGAGCTGCGACGTAGCTGGGGCCCGAGGTCGCGACATGTCGGCGAGACTGAAATAAGCAGCAAGATGAGCATAGGGATGAGGAGGGCATGTCATCAGCGTAGGGCGTGTGTGCAATTGATTAATGGGAAATGGGCAAGTTGCCGGGTGTAGAGGTCATCAGCGTCACGGGACCAAGCCGGAGTTTACTCGCTCTCGCTTGTTTGTTGACGTCTTTTAGGCCGGCAGGCACGCCAGTCAGGACAAGCAGGCACGCTCGCTGGGTTCACCGGCGATCTCGTGAGCGGCAGGCCGTGCGCGCCTGCCTCCTGACCCAAAAATTACACTCAGATGCAGGGATGCGCTTGCCGCAAGCGTCTAGCCCGAGTACGAAAAAATCCCTGCTTGTGACACTACCGATGAAATCATGCAAAGCTCCCAAGAGGCAACCCAGTCAGGGAATTTCTCTCATGTAAAACCAGCCCTCAACTCTCTTAAATAAGACCTCGTCCTTCCCCGGCCTCCAGCTTCTGGTCATTTTTTGATAGCCTGCAATGTTCCTGCCTCAATATTTCATTAGCCACCTCAACTCACACAAAGTCAACTCCTAAGCACACCACAGCTGCACTCCACGCTTTCCGCCTGCATATCGCTTGTCAGCCCACGCCCTTACCCCCATTGGACAATTCCTTATCTCTCCCACACATCTCCGCTACCCATCTCTGCTATCTACGCTGCCAGTCGTCCACTCACGTCGCTCACTCGCAGCCCTACCCCAGGTTCTCTAGCATAGAATGCCAGGCCGCCTGCTCAGTACCCTTGCGAGGGTGGCTCCTACACCACTTCCTAAATCGGATTCCACTAAGCCACACGCTGAAGGCCTGCTACCCCCAGTCTATTCTTACGACGCCCCACGTGTCAAGGCAAAGTCGAAGTCGGAGGAATCTCTGGTCATGGACATCTTCAACCGCCACAAGCATGACAGGCATGCCAAAGAAAAGGAAGATGCCAAGAAGATACCAAAGCTCGAGGCACAGGGCGCAGCTTCCATGAACATGAGCGTAGAGTCTCCGCCAATCGTTTTCTATAACACCCCCCAGACATCGACTGGCGCCATTTTCTCTGGGCAGCTCGTCATCAACGTACACGACCCCTTCATCACCATCGACAAGTTTGAAATGCGCATGTTGGCCATTGTTACCACCAAGAAGCCTGTGGCCCCACATTGCCCAGACTGCACCACTCAGACCACTGAAATCCACAAGTGGGAGTTTCTGACCCATCCCGTCTCGCTGCGTCACGGTCCCCACAACTTTCCCTTCAGTCACCTGCTGCCAGGCCACCTGCCAGCTACCACGCATGGTAGCCTTGTCACTGTTGACTATTACCTGTCCGCCGTTGCTACCACCTCTTCAGGCAAGATTACTTACAAGCGCAATCTGGACATCAAGCGCGCCATCTTTCCTGGTGCGGAGAAGCATTCTATCCGCATCTTCCCGCCGACCAATCTTACGGCTTCTGTCAAGCTGCCGCCAGTAATCCACCCTATCGGCGATTTTCCTGTTGAAATGCGCCTTTCCGGAATCGTTCAAAACAAGTCGGACTCGCAAACGCGATGGAGACTGCGCAAACTCAATTGGCGGATTGAGGAGACGCAAAAGTTCATTTCTCCAGCTTGCGCCAAGCACATTTCAAAGGTTGGTGGTGAGGGCAAGGGCGTTCTCCACGAGGATGTCCGTGCCATTGCCAACGAAGAGGTCAAGACGGGTTGGAAGACCGATTTTGAAAAGGGTGAGATCGATGTCGAATTCCAGGCGGCCTGCAACATGGCTATGAAGCCTCTTTGCGACCTGGAAAGCTCAAACGGCATGAGTGTTAAGCACAACTTAATCATTGAAATGGTTGTTGCTGAGGAATGGGCGCCACTCAAGAAGCTTAGCCAAGCTACCCCCACCGGCGCCGCCCGTGTTCTCCGTACTCAATTCCACCTGATCCTTACTGAGCGATCAGGTATGGGTATTGCTTGGGATGAGGAGCAGCCTCCGCTCTACGAAGATGTTCCAATCAGCCCACCCACCTACGTCGAAGAATGCGAATACCCCTTTTCCAACATGAGCTCTCGGTCTGGTAGCTTCAGCCTTGACCGATAGTTGTGGAATCCTGTCTCCTTGCGTTATTTATACCCCACTCGTCACGCTGAAGCAGACGATTCACGAATTTCCTTACTTGGCCATTGTCTGATTTTTACTTGCAATCATCACTTTTGGACTACGTAGGATATACCCCCGTTTGTACTTGGGTTTTTACGCGTTGCTTTGCTTTACGCTCGCCTCTCTCATTTGTTGTCACGGCGTTTTGGTCCGTTGTAGATTGCTCGAGTTGAGCGCGCAGCCAGCTCCTCGAATACTGAGATAGACATTCAGCTCGGCGTTTTTGTGTTTGTCACCAAGAAAAGTTTTCACTCAATAGGACTCTATTGTTTACATAGTTCTACTCGTAGTATATAATACAGGAATAAAGTTCTACTCTTTCAACTCTAGAGAGCTACATGCAGTGAAAAGTGATTTACTTTTGTGACAACAAAGTTTTGCTCTACACAATATTTGACTCAATCGTAATAGAAGTTGTTGCGATGCAAAGAAAGAACATCGTACGACACTAGTACACATGATCAACATGGGCTCATTACACCACCACCACCAATTCAGCAATATCTCTGCAACAAATTCAATATCATGCAAAATCAACATAATCACCATCTCGCATCTCACATCTCGCATCTCGCATCACGCGCCGTACCGCCTATCTCTCCTCGCCGCTTCCACCTGCCGGACCCCAGACCCCCATTATCACACCACTTCACCAATCAATCCTCATCCCATCACGACCACCTCACCCCATCTCCCCCTCGGCACCCGCCGCACCCGACCATCACTCCCCGCAAACACATCTTACTAAGTGCACATCTTTACCACCCACGCACACGTCTGCGCCCGCGCCAAGCCCCCCAGAGCCGCAACCACCCCTGTGTATCTTAAATAGGAAAATCCATCCCTTCCCGCTTCCTTTTCCGGAAAACGGCACAAGTAGTAGTCGTACTTTTGTTTTTTTTCCTTGACTTCGCGCAGAGCGGTGTGGAAGTGTGTGAAGGCGGCATCGCGGTTCGCGTTGTTTGAGGATTTCGGGACACTATACTAAGTACGTACGTACGTACGTACGTATATATCAGGGGAAGTTTGTTTACCCGCTTTTACTTTGGAGGGGGTGGTGCAAAGAGGAGGTCTAGAATACTACTATGTCGATGGCGGGGGTAAGTAGCGAGGGGTTGGATTCGTATTGCTAGTTTCCATATGGCGGGTTGACTGTCTTGGGTGCAAGGGAGAAGGAAGCGAATGGGGAAAGTTCAGGGTGTGGAGATTGAGAGGTTAGGCTAGGTATGCGCTTGTTCGGAGTGGAATTTGTTAAGTAAGGACATGCTAAAACGCGGTAAGTATACAGGTGCTGTGGGGCCTAGGGCGCTTTCTAGAATGGTTATGTGTCAGAGGTAGAGGGCGGCTATTTTGAAGAATTTTCCTTAGGGGCTTGCTTGCTGGGCTGGTTGAGGAGCTCGTGGCATTTTTCTATGTGTTGGCGCCAAGGATCGTGAGTTTTTTCGAGCTATGGTGCCAAGGAGGGGCGGTGGTGTTGTGGTGGTGGTGGGGACGTGTGCTCCGGTAACGGATGAGAGGGCTTCTGTATTGTGTATGTAAGGTGTGCCGTGTATAATTGTTTGGGTTGGGGGCTGATGTGGGGTAGTTCAGATTGCTGCTAGTGGCTGACTTGGGTGGGTTTTTGCGTAGGATTCAAGGCATGATTGTAGTAACTAGCTAAAATCAGGGTAGAAGTTGAGTACCCAACCTCAAAATGTCTCTTCCATACTCTTGTTCTGTTTTCATGTGATAATGCCATCTATTTTGAAGAACCTCCGCTCCGATTTGCGCGATATCCTCTTCCATAGTACTGCAAGGACCGTTTTCGGGTTGATTCCTTTTCTGGTTGACTGGATGAAGATGAAAGACTTTATCATGATGATTGACGATGCCCATGCATACTTTAAATTCTTCATCGCCTAATCGCCGGCATAACTACACGTTATGATCGACAAACATGTCTATTTGAATTTTTGCTACAGTAGGTATAGGTGGTGCGAAACCTACTCTCTTGAAGTGAGTAGTTGAGGGCGGTTTCGCACCAGCTTGTGTGGGAAAAGGGTCCAGCTGGTGTTGGAGCGTCAAAGACCTGGTAGTTTCCAGTCTCTTCTGAGACGAAGAACAACCAGGAACATGACCGCAGCGAATCTGTTTCTGGCTCCATGGCATAACTCCGTATTCCGAAGGAGCGATAAACATGAAGAAGATCTCGAAACATACTTCGGTAAATGTTCGATGCTCAAGTCTCAAGTTCGTGAAGTGGTACTGCTGACATGAACACTGGCACGCATTCTGCAGCGCCTGAAACAACAGATTTGATTTCTTGGAAATCTTTTTGAAAGCCGACTTTAGCTCAGAGGTTTTTCTGATAGATCCACATGCGGCATCTTGGAGTGCAGAGATTCTATCGCTGGAGTTCAGCAGCTTCTCCAGGCGCTCATTACATTCTTTCAGCTGACCAAACAGCCCATCTCTGATCCTTTCCCCAATGCTAAACTTCATTCGGAAGAACTCATGATCCAGTCTGCCCTTTGTAGTGGACGGCTTCGAAGGTCTTGCACCCTGTTTAGGGCTTAACGACCGATTGGTGCTCCGTCGTTTTGTTTCTGGTGGTAAGAGCTTATACTGTACATTCTTCTCGTCAAAACATAACTCTTTCCTTAGCTCTTCGGCGATCTCATTCATTTCAGCTATGTTGTTCAAATACAATTAGTATGACTCTTTCAACCTGCATTCCAGTTTTTTTTGTAACAACTTATCATTCCACCTTAGACCACCCGGGTTTGCAATGAGCTTAACAACTTCATCGACATCGTGAAGGAGTGGTAACAAGAGCTCTTTGAATTTGTTCTTATATACGATTTCATGAACTGGATATCGCGCTGACATTTGGTGTATTCCTTCCGTATCCGCCAGTAAAAGCCGCCGACCTTCGCAACATCACGCCAGTGCTCGATGCCGCTTATGAGTAACGGAAGGGCACCAAGAACAATACCCGCTACTTCCAGGCCGCTCATACCGACGTTTATGCAGTTCCGTTAAAATGAGTAATGTAGATGGGACAGTTAGATATGGGGAGCTGAAAGGCTCAACGGTGAGGGTAGCGTTCCTTCCACAGGTAACTTTTGCCTTCCTATGAACCCTCCATGGCACCACGATCGTTAGGATATTCCTATTATCAATTCCCCAATGTTATTGCCGGAAAAACTTCGCGAGACCTGAGTATACGACCGCCTTTTTTTGGTGAACTGAATTCTTGATTACTGGATTATGAGACATGGCGCTGTCAGTGTCAAACCAGTGTCAAACCAGTGTCGCTCCTGTATCGCTATTCTCTAAGAAGTCATTTCGGCCCTACCACAGCCAGATAGCAACTGCAACGATATCAAAAATCTTCGGATGAGAGAGGAACTTTATAGATTCTGTCTTTTTGTTGGAAATATTGGAGCTCTCCATCGACCTGAGTCACCCATGTCCATCGAGTCACGACTGCAAGGGGCCCATGATGTAATCACTCACATTGTGGGTCTATTGAAAGACTTAAAAGAAGTCACTTAAGAGCTCCTGGATATTATCTTTGGTAAACGAGAAGGAATGGTCTCGGTTACTGACGAGACTGAAGATGAATGTGAAGGAGATATCAGTGGGACGGTCACCCGGCTCTTCAGAATTTCAACTCTTATCCGACGTGCAGCACCCACAGATGTTTTTGCGAAAGCCCTCAGCCGTAGCAGATATCACTTCAGTGACCAATTTGACATTTCCCATGTTGGCGAAAAACACCCGAAGCTTGCTACAAAGGAATCGGCCTACAAATCTCAGACTCCTAACATCAAGCAGTCGCTGGGTTCGAAGCCAACGCTAGACAGGGAGAGTCTACCTTCATTCTTCACTAAAGCCACCACTGTCGCCGCCGAAAAGCTCGCGCCTCAACTGAATGCTGCCGACGAATCAGATCCAGATGTACTCGTTCTTACACAACAATATCCCGCTCGATCGATGACGATCATGAGTCATCTACTAATGTCCGCATCCCAAAGCTTGATTCTTTACGCACTGATCATGGGAAAGAGTTCGAATGCCCATTCTGCTTTCGCATCAAAAAGTTCAAGGACGAGTGTGTGTGGAAAAAGCACGTCTTCTCAGATCTTCGTCCATACGTCTGCACGTCCCCAGACTGAGATGCACCATATTTTGGTGACATCAACAAATGGTTTCAACACGAGATGAAATTTCACTATGTGAACTACAAGTGCTTTCTTCTTGCGAAAGTCTTCAACTAAGAAGGAAAATAAATTTTCCATGTAAGACGGGAGCATGAAGAGACTTTAGATGATGGGGAACAAACAGCAAGAGATCTCTCTTGAAAGCCACTGGCTCAGATTCCAGCAACCGATTGTTCCTTCTGCTCTGATTGGTCTGTTCGTTTGAAAGATTAAGTCATTCAAACGAGCGGATCGGCACCTACAGGGATTCTAGCTGTTACTCCAACAATCCTTAAACATCACCTCGCAAGCCATCTCGAGCAACTTTCACTTTTTGCCATCCCTATCGGCGCTTCGACTTATACCGACAATGACTCAATTGCTGTTATAGAAAAAGCAAAAAGCAAGCAAACAGACGCGTCAAATCTCTCCGCGTTGACATTTTCAAGCAGCCGTGGTGATTTAGAAAGATCAACACCGGAGTTAGAGGTAGATGAATCCGGGGGTCTTCTTCTTGACACTGATATCCAGCCTTGTGAAATCGAGGCCAATGGTGGGATTGAGTACCAGCCTTCTATATTCACTGACCTCACTATGAAGGAAGCTCTGGAGGAAGCCGAAAAGTCAAATAGATTGGCTGCTTTGACTGCCCTAGAGGAGACGCTGAGCCGTACAGGAATCTAGAAGGACGCTGACGCGCTGTATGCGCACATGATAGAGGATAGCAAGAAATTCTTCGAATTAGCACATCCCAACACACTAAAAAGCGTGACCAGCCAAGAAGCAGTGTATCGGCGTTGTAACCAGTTCGTCGCAGCGGAAGAGACGAGTTTGCAAGGGCCAGGGGTAAATAAGAGACTGCCTGGCACAGAGCTTTGGGTCATTTTATTCAATCCCAAAAATGTAGCGACAGTACTATATGAACAGGAGAGATATGTCGAAACAGAAGCACTGTACAGACAAGTACTAACAGCAAGCGAAAATGCACCGGGGGACGAGCACCCAGGAATAATTTTAACGATAAGTCAATTGGCACGCGTGATGGAGCGACTAGGAAAGCCAAAAGAGGCAATAATTTTGTACAAAAGATGTCTAGAGTTTCGAAAGAAGATATATGAATATTATCATCCATTAACGCTTGAAGCCGCGAGTCGATTGACGGTTATGCTTGTAGAGCTAGAGAAGCTCACAGAGACAGAAACTATATACAAAAATGTACTAAAGGGATGCAAGAGTATTTATGAAAGCGACACTGAAGTATTGCTTTTATTCAGAGGCAGTATGGCGTCAGTGCTGCGTTATCTAGGGAAGTTTGAAGAGGCGGAACTGTTGTGTAGAGAGTTGCTTTCGTTATACCAAGAGAAGGATTGGCATCAAACCGAGGGCGCGTTATGTGTAAGAGAAACTCTAGCGGAGATTCCCGCTCACCAGAAAAGGGATGCCGAAGCAAAGGCTCAGTATCAAAAGTTGCCACAACTGCGGATGGGAAAGCTGCTGGCTGATCATGAAGAAGCCCAGAGGTTGATCACTCGGCGAGAGTACGAGGCGGCAGAGCATGTCTGTAAAGAAGCTCTGAAAGCATACGAAAGGTATCTTGGGGCTGGAAATCGATATTCATTGCCATTGTTGCGAGAATTGGGTGTTACCCTGGTACATAAGCAAAAGCTTGAGGAGGCGGAAAATGCCTTTAGACAAGCACTGGAGATACACGAACAGCCTTTTAAATGTATCCGTGGAACCATTGTACCTGTCATGGAGGAGCTGGAGAAAGTGCTACAGATGCAAGGAAAACTCAAAGAGGCAGAGGCTATGAGATCACGGATGCGAGCGGTGCAAGAGGCTCAAAAGGTAAAGGCTAGATAGGAGCAAGATTTTTTAGGATCACAGATGCGAGAGGCACTAAAGGCTCGGCAGTTGCAAGAGGCCCAAGAGTCGCCAGAAGCTCAAGAGTCGCCAGAGGCTCGAGAGGCTAGAGAGGTGAAAGTGGCTCAGGAAGTCAGAGCGATGTAAGAGTTGTAGGAGACAGAGCCTTGGCGCGTGTTTGTGGGCTTGGATTTCGATTCGAAACATGATAACAGCGATGGTGCATAAATTGAACCTTGGCGCTGCATCGCCTCACTGGTAGAATACATCCCGTTTTCCAAAGTACATAACGTAAAGCACCACCGAGCCGGACACACCACCGAGCCGGACACTTTTTCTTGGCATCACGAACTGCTCTTCAAGCTCTCGTATGCGGGCCTTCATAAGCACATTCTCATGTAGCATCTCCTCAGCTCCTTCAATAAGCTTTGAGAAGCCTTCTTGTGCAGCAGTTGGTGATCGTACAAAAGAATCTCTTACAAGCTTCGACTGTAATCCAAATTCGTACGAATTGCTAGGGGTTTTAGACTCCCAGGGTGTTTCTAGCTGAGCTTCTTGTGGTGGGGTACAAAGGCGAACGTCAAGAAGATCAATGAATCTCTGAGCGTCAATAGGAACCAGCCCTACTGCCTCAAAGGCTCTTCTTGCAGTTATCGAACGTAAATACGCCGCGAAAAGCGTCTCGAAAGGCTGGAAGAAAGCGTTCTTTATCAATATGCCAGACGTGGTGGCGTGCCAAGTCTCGTACGCGCTGGGAGTACTTCTGCTTAAGAGGAGAAAAACAGACAACATCAAGCGGCTGAAGTATATGCGAAGAATGAGCAGGCATACAAAGAGTAAGAATCTTCTGTACAAGACAGTAGTCCTTAAAATCTTGGTTTAGGTGGCTCACACGGCCGTCAAGAATACACTAGCCTGTACGACCCCACATGACGCGTCTTTGTATGCCCGTCAAAGTGCTTTAACCAAGCAAGACCAAGCGCATTAATCGTCCAGCCATTAAGTAATGACTGAAAGAAACCAATCGAGCAGGTAGATCTGCTTCTTCAAACAAAACAGAGATAAGCACCGCGTCCCGCAAAGACAACGAAGGGAGGTAGCAGCAGACCCAACAGCGCACACGCCCTGAATAACGGTAACCCACTCACGATTGACTGGCTGCGTCAAAGTAGGCCTCGTACGGACGCTCTCGCGCCTGTAACCTACCTCCATTGAGCCAATCACGCCCAACCGAAAGCCAGTCTCGTCAAAATTATGGATGTCGTCAGAATGTACCCCATAATTCTCAATTATCTCTCGTACAAGCACAAAACACGCGTTAAAAACCTCTGGATCTCCCTGCTGTATTCTCTGGCGGTCAGTAGATAGAAGACAGAGCACTTCACACAAGATCAATTCACACTACCAACGATCAATCAATTAGTGTTTCTTCCCTAGCACATATCTTCTCTCTCTACAATCTCTCAATCAAGCTGGCTCTGAGTCTACTACGGACAAGTAGAAGGCAGAGACCTCTACCTCTGAGTCGATAGTAGAACAAGCAGCACCCTACACTTTGACAGTTAGTTTGCGGCAGTTTGGAGATATCTGGGGTCGAAAAGTGATTTTGTTAAGCCGATCAGAAAGCCGCTGAAAAGGAACGTTGTAGACAGCAGCAGCGCGTCGAATGCTCTTAAACTGGCCCGTACGATAGGCCTGAATAGCAAGAGTAATTCTGCCTTCTCTCTGAGTTAATGTATCTTTACGTAGTTGGGACATGTTACTTTGCAAGTGATGTTCGCGATGCCAAGAAAAAGTGTCCGGCTCGGTGGTGCTTTACGTTACTCCGTTTGTAGATTTCGCTATAGTGCTCAGAACGGAATGCAACCAAGCGGAATCCAATGGTTCGGAGAATCTTGCAATAAGATTATACAAACTTTATAGTAGAGACAAACCTACTTGCAGCAGCACAGTTCGCCGCTCACTGCTACGAAACTTTGATCTCGCTCAACATATATACGAGGAGATGGCGTATTTATTTCATTCTCAGACCACTTTCTCAAGGAAAACCTAGAAAGATTAACTGGTTAAATATCTTCCTTCTCTTCAAAAATAAACAAGTGAGAAGCCAAGACTCTTTCAACTCTCTTTCAGAGAAAAGAAAATCAGTCTAAACATCTTTGTTTTGCAGCTAGGAGTTCTCAAAGTTCAGTACAAAGCAAACTTGCTTGAATCTTCTTCTAAACAGCTAGGGGAATTCCAAAAAACCTGCTATACTTATACACACGCTCGAAAGAAATACTAAGTCCAATACAGCCTCAAAAACTCCAACTTTTGAATACAAAAGAATCAAAGCACTTACTGACCTTCCCCCAAAATTAAAAACCCTTCATCCTATCAAACGCATCCGCAAACTCGGTATAATCCCAAACTCCATCATCCTCCTCTTCGGGCGCAAACTTGGACCCCACAAACTCCCTCTTCCCAACCCTCGCAGGCTGCCTCCCCATTTCCAAATGCAAACACGCCTTCAACACCTGATCCGCATCAGCCCAACAACACCCCAAACTCATCCACAGCGCTACAATCCCCACACGCTGCTCCCTCGTCTTATTCCCCCCGACAGCAAAGAAGCCAGGACGCCAAAGCTCATCACCCCTCGGCGGCTTCAGCGAAAAAGTCAACGACTCAAGATTCGGAAAGCAATCCAGCAGCGCCTTGCCACTCTTCAGAATCTCGGGCCAAAACCGATTCTTCCAGCAATACTTGACGTGCTCGAGGCTCCTATCAAAGATACCGCGCGGACTCGCTTCCATGACGATATGTCTGACGAGTAGATTCCGATGCGCAAGACTGAGCTCGAGCAAGCGGGCGTTCCACGAAGAAAAGACATTGGCAGAGTAGAGAATGGGACTGCTTTCCGCATTGAGCTGGCGGCACGTGCGTAGCAGGGCGACGGGGAGCTGACCGTTGAGAAGGGGTTGCGGGGCCTTGGGGCCGTGGCCGGCGTGCTGGATGTTCATTGCCCGGGCGACGAGCCGCGCGGCTGTCGGGTCACGTGTGTAGATGAGGAGGGCGCCCTGGATGCGGAACGCGAAGTCGTAGACTAGGTCGCGGAGTTCGCGGGGGAGGTCGAGGAACCCGATTGCGGTTTCGTCTTGGTTGTGCGATTGGGTCCATGGTGGTGTGCCGTTTTGGGGATACTTTGAGTGCTTTTTGGTGGTTAGCTGGCCGAACTTACATGCTAACAAAGTCCATATTAGTAGTAGGGTGGCGAATCAATCCGGTTTGAATAATTGGGGGTATACGCACTTCTAGCGCCATCTTAACGTAATGTTTCTTTCTGATATAATGACAGTGTCAAGGTAGGATTTTGATAGAAATTATTACGGATTGAGGTTGCGTGCAGAGCTGAAAAGGGTCACATGGAGGATTTCTTGATTACATGCAGTATTATTGAGCTAACCTCGTTAGGAAGGACTGGAGCTGAGACGCCCTACAGTCCCTAATTGGCACGGAATAATTGTATGCCTTGCATATTTGTACACGACCATGTTTAGCTACACCCGTGGGCCGATATTTTTAGAATGAAATATATCCAACGTGTCCAGGAGGTTTCATCTCACGCCACTTTCTACGTGTACCACAACGTCACACAAACTTAATATTCGTCCACACCCCTTCTCTGTCCCAAGTTCCCCTCCAAAAGCTCTTCCACGAGCGCCACAGCCTGGATCTTCACCTGTTTCTGTGTTTCCTTCTCCCTGAGATCCTCTTTTTTCCTTTAACCTTCTCACATTTTCCCTTGCTTTATCCAATTCAACTTCGACATCTCTCAGGCGGTCTTCGCGGTCTTTCACGCTATATTTCACTTCCTTATAGGTGCGATTCGGTCCGATGTGGTCACCATCCCGCGCCTTACCTCGCTCTATTCCGGCAGCGCGGTTTGCACTAAGAGAAAATAGCTGGCTAGTGAGGTCTCGGAGCTTGTACCATGAGCCAGATGATGATGATGAAGGCGAGGATGACTCAGGAAAAAAGCGCGGGCGAGCATGAAGATGATTATTCAAATAGTGCTCTGATTGATCGGCTGGGTACCTGAAGGATGTATATCAGCCTGCAGTTATGAGCTCGGCACGAGCTTTGTTAATATCGTTCTCTAATGCTCTACTGACCTCAATAGCATTAAAAAAGCGTGACCGGTAAGGACCTTCCTGGCTTTCAAATTTCAGCAGGTTGGGTGGCTCTATGGTACTGTGACCCAGAAAAACGCCGTGGTAACGACCTGTACTCGATGTAGTAGGGCAACGCGTGAGAAACATGCGTGCTCAGACTTTGAGATCAGGATCTAGTTTGCAGTCTTGGTAAATCTTTTTGAGAACAGTTACAGGGTCCTCATACAGGACACTGTATGTGTTCATGCGATCCAAGGCATAGGTCTTGCAATCGTCGAAGCCCATATATAAGCCGAGCTTGGCAAATCGTATGTCCGCTAAAACCTCAACTGCTTTAACAGACATGTTCTGGGACTTGATGATAGGAGGGGCTTTGCGTCGGACATCTTGACTGACTGCAGCGCCAGAAAAGACATGCGGATCAGGAGGATAAGAGCCAGTATGGAAGAATTCAAAAAGGCGCATAAACGTGTCTTCCGAGACCTTCTTGGGTACTCTGAGAAAGTGACTGTCAGCCCTATCAAAAGCTCTGATGACACTCGGAAACTGCTCAATTTTACCTCTGCCAACAAGAACCGGTCGATCTTTGAAAACAAACTCGACAGACTTTGAAAAGAACCGAGGTGCGCCCGATGTCTCTTCTCCAGCTCGTGTCGTCGGACATTATATACTTCTACCTCGAGACCTCGAGTACTTGTTGATAGGCCAAGCATTGGCTGGCAACCCTTTTTGTACCACTTGTCCACCTCGCTGTCAGATGGTCTGCGTATGTTATTGTGACAATGGCTATAATACCACTTGTTCCCATCTTCGTGCTCGATTTCGTCTCTCCTCCACGGACGGTAGTAGTCGTCGGCATAACAACGTCTGTTGGGCAAGCGATGCCCATAGTCTAGAGTTGTAAGCTCTCTACCGTGAGCAGCTGAAAGCCTCCTGATGGCGAGCATGATCTTGCCGAAATATAAACCGTGGTTCAGACGCCCATACTCTATCTCGTTCTCTTTTTGCTCGCCACAAGCCACAAGAAAGTATGCATGGACCATGTGGTGGATCAGCGTAGCAACAATCTCCCTGGCCTGGCCATGTCGGATTACATCTTGATTGAGGACAATGGAGATGCGCTTGACTTCCGGATTAGGCCCCCACCGGTGCGTGTAGGTAGCACCAGAAATATCAGAGTCTAATCTGCTGATATCGAGAAATACGGCGTTGTTCAAGTATCCAGCAAACAGAGCTTGGTTAAGTTTGTTGTAGATTCGAAAAGGGATTTCTTCGCTAAAGCCGTTCCGGTGGAGTGCTACTGCTCGTCTGCGAATGTTCATAAGTGATGCAGCTGCATCTATCCAGCGTTGTTCCAATTGGTCGACGAGGAAAGCCACAGCCCAGTCAATGTTTCAATTCAGGTCTCTGTCGCACCGCAAATATGGGTCTTGCAGTTGCAATGGGGCATTCAGCAATGGATGGCCATAATTATAGGAATAGAGAGGTAGATACACGTCTGATTGTAGATCAGACAAGGGGGACTGGGAGCGCGAGAAGGTCAATAGAGCTCAACGACATCAAGTCAAATGGAAATAGTGAGGTAAGTCGGTGCATCCAAAAAGTGGCGGGAATGTTAATGCGCATAGGTGAGGGACCCCATTTACAACTATATAGTCAAACGGAGTTGGCGACGATGGTGTTTGACCGTTGCAAATGCACCGCTTGATATTACTTTTTCACAAAAAGTTTCATGCTGGGCTCCCTTAGTATCCAATGGCTACCGGCTTTCAGGACGAGGTGCTACAAGTGTTGTGGCAAGCTGTTTACCGTGGACATTATGGAAGGTGGGGCCTTTGGGCGGTTGAAAGGAAATCATTATCCATCTCATTGGCGCCTCTATAAAACAATGGAG
This sequence comes from Bipolaris cookei, assembly GCA_002286855.1. NCBI lineage: Eukaryota > Fungi > Ascomycota > Dothideomycetes > Pleosporales > Pleosporaceae > Bipolaris > Bipolaris cookei. The sequence goes on from NRSV01000029.1 coordinate 245,060, forward strand.
CTGATTCCATGTCAGTGTGACATTTGTGTCTATTCTCAACAAATTCCAGAACGCTCAAGCATGCCACGAGAGCAGAGCGACAGCGCCAGCATTGTCACACCGAGCTAGCCAACACATTTCAAGCTACACAAGAGCAACTGCTGGATTCATAGATACGTTGGCAAAATGGCATTCCCTTTACCCGTTTTGAGGCTGACCTGGCAATTGTGCACATTAGTAGAATGATGGAATCTGAAAGACACGGAAGCGGGCGGATAAGAGTTAAGGATGGTATAGTGTGTAGCTAATGAAGCCTGCAGTAACACCAGGTGCGGCTCCAATCATAGAACAAAAAAACAGATGGGATATACAAAGCACGTAAGAGGAGCGAGAATGGATGCGCACGAAATGCTGAAGCGCCTGACTAGTAGCCGAATCTCCTTCCTCCCGAGGATGTCGTAACACATAAACAAAGACGGGCAATAGGCTTGTCTCGATACGTAGGCGCTTGCCACTATCGATGCGGGTAGAACAGCGAACAGGACTCCGGACATGTTTGCGCCGCCACCACTAGCCCTGATTATTAATAACGTGGGCGGTCATCGGGACGACCGTATTCGTCAACAGCCCTTCCACTGACTGAGCCGGGGCGCGAGCCGGGACGAGAGGTCCTTCCGCCGCCCTCGCCGTAGTGCTTTCGCCTGAGAGCGGCTAATCGCTTCTTCTTGGTATGGGCGTTGATGTATGTGCCGATGATGAAACCAATAATGTTGAAGAAGGGTACCCAGGTGGTCTCTGGGAGGAACTGCTGGGCAAAGGCCAGAGAGACCGGGGAGACGACCCAGCTGACCTTCATGACGGGCCAGAAACCAGCCTTGACGGTAGCCTTGACTTGATGAAAAGTGCGCGCGCCGGCGATGAGGGCCATGCAGATGAGGTAGACGCTGTTTTGAATGGGCGCAATCTGGACGGGCACGGGTTAGCAGGCTGTGTGATGCGAGAGTGGACTTATACTCACGATCAAGTTGCTGGCAAGAATCTGCAGGACCTTGGCCTTCAGACTCTTGCGGCCCTGGAAAACTTTCTGGAGCGCGCTGATCAGGACATGGCCCAAGGGCGCACTGATCAGAGCACCGTAGATGGCCATCTTGGGGACGCGCGAGGTGAAGTAGTGGCCCGACTTGCTCCGGTCATGGGCAATCCACGAGGCGAGGAACTCCTGCAGGCCGGAGAGGGTACCCGAGGTGAGCATCTTGGTGCGCAATGGGTTGCTCTGCAGCTGCTTGAGGTAGGCCTAGGGAGCGGACAGTCAGTGGGAAAGCTCGACGCAGTGTGTCCGGGCGGGCTAAACTCACAGAGAGGTAGCCATTGGGGCCGCCGCCTTTGGTGATGGCCTGGCCGATTTCGTGCATCAGGTCGTCGTTGCCCTTGGAGGCCGCGTCGACGGCGGCGGCCGTCGTGTGGAAAGTTTCCTTGTCGAACTTGACCGACATGGCGGCTCAATGGGATGCGACGGCAGCAGAATGCAGATGGGCGCGTAGAGAAGGTGAGTGCGGCGGCCGGGGAAGGTTGTTGTGGGGGAGGGCTGGAGCTGTTGAGCTGACGTGCGGATGGCTGGGGGATGAATGTAAACAGCCTCGGATCCCAGTCCGTGCTAGCGCCGTCACCCGACGAGGATGCAGAGGCCGTCGAGGCAGAGGTGCCGTGATCTGACACTGCACTACGACCTCGGCTCTCGCCTATCAGCCCTACTGTACATGGGATACGTCTAGTAGCATGCCGTGTGTGCTGCTTGGATAGATAGCAGCCTCGCCTCCAAGGCCGTGGCAAGAGGCCTAGTAGCTCCTTTTGTAGCGAAGCGACCCAAGAAGCTTTGGCACGGCAGCCATCTGTTCACCCTTGCTTTTCCTTTGTGTGCCGATGGAAGCGTCGTAGATTGCCCAGCTGCCGATACAATGGGTCCGTCTCGCATCAAACATGTGCCGCTCACTCCATGGCATTCTTACACCTCTCCATGCTCTGCGTCAGCCGCATGGCTGGAGACTCGGATACGCGTGCGCATGTGTTTACCCGACTGCATCACCCAGCCTCACTAGTACCAACCCCCACTGCCACCTCACCATGCTGGACGAGACTCCAACGCCTCTCCAACCACGTGTTGCATACACACCGTCATATCCATCTCTTCCTCGAACGCGGCTGCAACCCTCATCTCCCCCCTTTCTCATCTGCTCCTGTTGATCGTCTTTCCGTTGGATTAAAGCAGACGCTGGGTGCACCACCACTGGTTGTGTGGTTTGTATGTCGCTACCACAGCAAACAGTTGAGATGAACGCAGGGACCGTCAACCGTCTGTAGCACGGCAAGCAGCATTAAACGCAATGTCAAAACACAAAAGTCCCCTGGGTAGCTGCCCTGGAAAGACGCTGTCCGGGCGCGTCATGATTCCCTTTTCCGGTCTTTTCTTTGGTGTTTGACATGACTCTGGAACAATCCAGGCTTCGAGACCCGAATATTCCTTCTTTCCCCTTGCTCCATCTTTCACGTTTACAACTACCCTCGTGACCACTCTACCTTCCTCAAAGACACCTCTTATTGCTTCCAACTTGCTACATCCTCACCGTCTTACCACCCGACACCAACACCTGGGACAGACATCTCATCTCCTCACCCGCCCGCTCGCCAACCCCACCATCCTCGGCCATGGGGAAACGCACACAAGCGACAAACTGCACTCATGTAGACATGTACCGTGTCTACGGGCACGACCAGCAGTGCTCCGTTTGTGGCTGCTCATCGCCCATCGGCTTCCTCTATCAATGCAAACAGGACAATGAAACCGAGCATCTTAGCGATCTGATATCGCGAAACACATCAAACATCATACCAGTCAAATCGAGGTTACGGAAAGAGCTGGAGAGAGCTGGGCTAAGCGAAAGTATTATTATTGCTGCCGAGGGTGGACACTACACCAATCAGCAACTGCAGAAACTGAAGCAACTGAAGCGCGAACTGCAACATACCATCATCGACGTGCAGCAGGCTGATCAGGCCAATGATGCCATATCCAGGCTTATGGATATGGCAATGGCGCCTTGTGGCACTGATGGTGCCATGAGTAGTCTACTCCCTACAGACACGGTAAGTGGACATGTGCCGGATTGTTACATCCAAGGTAATTGCAGTGATAAAGTCAGATGTCCCTAACAGATGCCCAGGAACCTTCAGGATGTACCTTCAAGGCCTGCCATGGGTGCCGCCCCTATTATCTGGACCGCGTCTACATTTCTTTCGGAGCCGTCATGGCAGGTGAATTTCCACCCTTGGCACGGGCAGACATTGCAAAATTACCCGTCAAATCTGCTGCAACTATGCGCAATATCAGTACGAGAAGTCAACCACTACCGTCGTCTAGGATGCCCAATGCCACACCATCTACAAGGGCGACTCTCAACTCCCCAGCCACGTCAACTAGACTCCGCCACTCGCCATCCTCAAACATGACCGACTCCAGTGCTACCACATTCAGGACAACGCAAACCGACATTGACGAAATCACCACTCTACGCCGCCCCCGCATCAACTTTTACAAGATTGGCCGTCTTCCCTCCAACAACCCGCCATCTTCCCGCCCACCCCCCCTCCTCTCTCAAGGCTTCAAGACCACAATCCAAGGCATGTTCCGTTATAACCGCGACCCCAGTTCCTCCAGCATATCCACCACCTGGGACACCTCCAACTCCGCCTCCACCTCCACTAGCTCTTGCAACACAACTCGCGTGCGCCGCCCCCGCCGAGAAAATAATTACCACTACCATCACCACCCTCAAATCCCGCCCACAACATCATCATCAGCAGACAGCGCCATAAGCACAAACTCAGGCTTCAAGCTCTACCCGTTGGAGAAAGAAAGACATACTCGCGTTACTTCAACGGGGAGGACGCACACGGCACGAATGCACATACCAGATGTAGCGACGATTACGCTAGCAGATCCAGCGTCGCGATTAGCCAAGTCGGGGGCTGTAGTTCGGACAAGGGAGGTTACTGGCGAGGCGGAGGGACGTGGAAGGGGGTTGCAGAATGTTATGACGCAAGTTTGAGAACGGGGGATTTGAGAAAGACGTGGTTTGTGACTTCTTTGAGGTGAGGAGTTGGCAAAGAGCATGATTGGCGGAGTTTGGGGGTTCTGAGTATTAGCAATTGCATCCTGGTGGACTGGTGCAAGGGATACTTTGGGTAAACAGTGGTTAGACAGCAAGGTAACGATTGATTGCATTCTTTATTTTACTCTATTTTTTTTCCTCACGCGTAAATGGTGCATGCGGTAGACAGGGAATCTGGGGGCTCAGGGCTACTACGTTTTCTTGTTCCCTTTGGGTAAAATGCTGTCCCTAAGTGACAAAGACACCACCATATCCCGAGACAGATTTGATAGTTTGGATCTTGGGCATCTTCATGGTGTAGAAGAATCGTAAAATCTTACTCGTTCATACAAGGGTATTTAATGCATTGATCCTCTTTTTACACCAGCCAAGGGTCCTACTAAGATATCCATGGTATTCATCGTGCTGTGTGCCTTGTACCAGGTCTGTGTAGCAACCTTTGTTTCTTGAATAAAGGCAGTTGTAGTCTGTATACCTTTCGCTGCATGTAGGAGAAAAGCTAGAGAATAGAGGGTCTCTACCAGCTTCTTGTATCTTCTTTCTAGCCTCCTTATATAGTGAGCATTTAAGGAGGATATGTGCAGGGTCCTGCGCCGATCTATAGTTGCATGGGCAAACTTTAGAGTCGATTTTTCCTAAGAAAGTGGAGTAGGCCTCAACTTCTCAATGCGAAGAGATTGGCCTAGGATTGTAATTCTGTTTCCAGTTTTCTTGGCTTCTTCTTCTTCTTTTGATCTAAATGCAACGACAATCGACCCTGTTTGCTTATTTTTCCAGTTCTTCGATATCCAAAATGGATTTCCTACAGTTTTTTGGGGGGTTTTTGCTGTAGGTAGAAATTTCTGAGTGAAGGACCTGGAGCATTTCAGCCCCTTCAAAGATAGTTGGTACTCCGTGGACCACTATCTTAGTCCAGGATTCAATTGGATGGGCCTTCTTTACCTGGAGTTGGTCTTGCCAGATGTTGATCTTTTGTAGCAGAAATTACCCTGAGTATCCTTCAGTTGTTGTAATGATTAGGTTGTTCTTTCTGCTAACGGACACCTCTTTGACAGCAGAGGCTGTTATACCTGCCTTTTGGAACGCCTGATTGATTTTATTCCTAACTAGTAGCGGGCTAGTTTGCTGTCCTGCTAGCGTTAGCAGCATCTGGTGATGGGCGATTGGCTTCTTTGCGGTGGGCTTTTTCCGTGGTTGTATTGTTGCCCATGGCTGGCTTGTTGGGTTCTTAGCTGCGATTGCAGCGTAGGAGGTAGAGGGCTTTGGGATGGGCTGGGTAGGGGTTGGTGCTGCTGTAGTAGCCATACTTGGGAGTAAGCAAGCGTGCTTGCTTGCTTGCTTGTTACGCTTGATTGCTTGGTTATCCAAGCAAGCCAAGCGCCTCTCTTTAAGTTTGCAAGCAAGCAAGCAGCCTTCTCTATGCTTGCTTGGTTGCTTGAATCGCGCTTGGTTGTAGATGAGGTTAACTACTAGTATTAAAGTAAATTAATCTCACGATGGTTTCTTTAGTAGTTATTGCTTTTTAAAAAGTAAACATAAACCCCTAGGTATATCAAATGCAAACTTTGTACCCATCTTAGCTATCTTAGCTATCTATATTATACTTAGTACGCGTTTTCGTCGTACTGCAACCTCTAAGCTAGTTTACTTATCATTATGCCACCTAGAAAGCGCGTCTCTTCCACCTATATCGCGCCGAGAAAGCGCGCTCGAGTCGCAGCTCCTTCTAGCTCCACCAGTCAGCCCATCGTTGTCAATATACAGCCATCCGCTCCATTCCTATCTCTATCGCCTCACCCCCCATCTGTTGAAGTCCTGCTCGAAGCGCCGCAGGCCACTACCTTCGAGTCACAACTCCGTGACTCTCGTCCTGAAGCTGAGATTGTCGCGCCTGCCGAGGGCAGCGAGGAGGCGACTGTAGCCTCATCCAGCGTGGCAGATGAGGCTGCTGAGCGCCTTGATCAGAACTTCGAGGACAACTACGACAGCATCGACTGGCTGCGCCTTCCACGCTTTACGAAGCTGCTCATAACGTCGCGGCGTAAGCCTTCTTGGATCTATCAACATGGCTATCGCGTTGTTCTCCTCACAGACCCAGAGCAAGTGTTCTGGGTCTGCCGATACTGTCACATCCACNGTTCCAGCGGGTAACAACAGGTTTAACAGGCTCGAGTATTTTGCGATCGTCTTCGGTAGCGTCAATAGGAAGCTCGTAGTGCGCGAGCTGCTGAAAATTTGTGAAAAGCTCGTACTGCTGTGGTGTTTTAATATAGTTGATTATCGCTAAAAGCACACCTAATGGGCCGTCACTCCGCCACTCACTCATCAGCTTGTGCTCCGTATCTACTGCGACTACCTCGCTAACATGATTGTCGTACGCGTCGCTGTCTTTGCCCCAAAGTAGTGTTTGGCCAATAAGGTTAAGAGTGTGCGGGCCGCAGCGGAGACGACGGTAGGTGGCGTTGAAGCTCATTTTCTGCGCAAGCGATACAATTGTAGTGTCATTGCTAGAGGCGTTGTCAAGTACAAAGTAGCCTATTGTACGTGGGCCGACGCCAAACTTCTGCAGTGTACTGTAAACAATCTCAGCCATGTTCTCACCAGAGTGAGCGCCCATCAGCTGGGGCAGTGCAATAGGCAGGTCGACCAGGTTGCCGTCGCGGTTGACGTAGTGGGCGACAATACCTAGATAGCCACGTTTACCGCCTTTTGTCGTCCATCTGTCGAAGCTTACGTGGATTCTGCTAAGAGCTCTAGATAGCTTATAGATAACACGTGGCTGTAGATGATTGTATAGGCGCAGAACGTACTGGCGCACAATTTTGTGACTCTGCCAGAGCGCCGCTTCTGCCTCTGGGTTGGCCATGGCTATCATGTCTCGAAACGTTGGCTTCTCAAATTCAGAGAGTGGGTGGTTGTTGTCGACGAGCCATCCTACCGCGGCAAGCCTAAAGCGCTGAATATTGAAGTTACCAAGCTCGTTGGCGACCTCTTGAGGCACTGGTACTTTACTCTTGAATAGGCTGCGGATAGAGCCTTCATTAACGACGCTGCGAGGCTTACTAGGCGGCTGATGGCTATGGCCAGGTCGAAGCTCGCAGAGGTGGCGCGCAGCTTGTGTTGTCGCAGCCGCTGGGAAAACACCACCACGGCCAGCGTCAATATACTTGTGGATGTGACAGTATCGGCAGACCCAGAACACTTGCTCTGGGTCTGTGAGGAGAACAACGCGATAGCCATGTTGATAGATCCAAGAAGGCTTACGCCGCGACGTTATGAGCAGCTTCGTAAAGCGTGGAAGGCGCAGCCAGTCGATGCTGTCGTAGTTGTCCTCGAAGTTCTGATCAAGGCGCTCAGCAGCCTCATCTGCCACGCTGGATGAGGCTACAGTCGCCTCCTCGCTGCCCTCGGCAGGCGCGACAATCTCAGCTTCAGGACGAGAGTCACGGAGTTGTGACTCGAAGGTAGTGGCCTGCGGCGCTTCGAGCAGGACTTCAACAGATGGGGGGTGAGGCGATAGAGATAGGAATGGAGCGGATGGCTGTATATTGACAACGATGGGCTGACTGGTGGAGCTAGAAGGAGCTGCGACTCGAGCGCGCTTTCTCGGCGCGATATAGGTGGAAGAGACGCGCTTTCTAGGTGGCATAATGATAAGTAAACTAGCTTAGAGGTTGCAGTACGACGAAAACGCGTACTAAGTATAATATAGATAGCTAAGATAGCTAAGATGGGTACAAAGTTTGCATTTGATATACCTAGGGGTTTATGTTTACTTTTTAAAAAGCAATAACTACTAAAGAAACCATCGTGAGATTAATTTACTTTAATACTAGTAGTTAACCTCATCTACAACCAAGCGCGATTCAAGCAACCAAGCAAGCATAGAGAAGGCTGCTTGCTTGCTTGCAAACTTAAAGAGAGGCGCTTGGCTTGCTTGGATAACCAAGCAATCAAGCGTAACAAGCAAGCAAGCAAGCACGCTTGCTTACTCCCAAGTATGCTGATTTACTACTTTGCCTTTCTCAGTGTAGTCTCTGAAAACGTCTAGCAGTTCTAGGGGTTTGTCCTATGATACATGAGATTGAGCCATAGTTGACGCCTGTATAATCAGGTCTCTAGCCCAACAAACTGCCTGTTCAGAGTTCTTGGCCACTGGTTTTAGGGTGGAGGAGTTCTGGAAGGGGTTTCTGCCTCTGTAGGTGTAACAACACAGGCAAGACTACTCAGATCAGTATCGGCAGGTAGTGTCACTCAGAGGTATATGGGAGTGTGTGGGATAATAGAAGAGCCTTGATTTGAGCAGGCACCTATAGGTCTGGTACGAAAGGATATCGAAAATCTACCGAGTACTATCTACGGGGCGCCTAGTCCTTATACCTGCTGGTGCTGGCAGATACAGCTAGGTGCAGGGTTGGTTCAGTTTGGCCTCAGTGTCCGATGAGATTCAGGGCTCGGAGTCTGACAGACTTCCCAGGCTCGGTACCCGACGGGGTTCCAGGCTCCGAGTTCGACAGAGTTCTTGGCTCTGAGTCCGACGGGTTCTCACCCTGTGCGTCATTGTATAGGACTGTTATTATTATTCTGTTATAGTCCTGTATCAGCCGTTGGATATGTAGGACTTTGGCCGGAGGCCGTTCTATCTGCTTATTTACAATTTGGTACTTTGTGCTGTATTGCGTGACTATGGTGCATCGGCCATTATCTAGCTAAGCTACCACTAGCTTTTCAGATGCCTCGTGCTGAAGAGCAATTTAGTAACAAGTAGAGATGTAGGGTAGTTAGGCTGCCTTCTAAGGAGCTCTCTTAGCGGAAAGGAAATGGTACTTATAAAAGCAAAATTGGTTCTCTCTATGTTTTTTCTTCTTCTTTTGTTGTTTTTTCTTCCTTTCTATGTTACACGGGGTTTGGTGCTAATACTTCTCTGAGCTCGATCCGGGTTAGGGCGAGTAGGAATGGGTGACTAGCTCCGTGAGAGTTGTCTGGCGATTCGTAGTGGCAAGGAATTATGGATGTAACCGGAGGTTTTTGACAAACACTAATCTATATTGCTATAGACTAACAAATAACAATCTTATTAAGTAAAGATACTAGTAGAAAGTACAATTTGAGTTGACCACAACGAGAGTAATAATGAAGCCCATCCTTATATCCTCATCGCTTCCAGTCCTGCCATCCCAAGGCGCCCTGCCATCCCTTGGATGGTTGCTCTTGGCGAGATGGCACATCACGTGACCTGGCCCCGCGATGATCATTTCCTTCTGACACGTCCTTAGGCCTTCAGTATCTCGCACTTGTCAAGGAGAGGATCCTTCTTGTTACTTGTAACATCAGTCCTTGGCTAGGTTATTTTCTTGTTCCTATCCTCGTGCTAGTGATAAAAACCAAAGTAGCTTCTATACCGCTCGTAGTGTGGATTAGTAGTGAGAGTTTTGGCATTTTTTGGCCTAGAGTCTTTTTAAGCTGGTTTGTTTCTGTGGTGTAGAAGTCGCAGTATAGAAGTAGATGCTCTGCTGTTTGTGGTCTCCCACAGTTGCAAGGATCTATTTCTCTTCTTTTTACTCGCTTTAGGTAGGAGTTAAAGTACCCGTGTCCTATCTCCTGTACTCCTCCCTCTTCTGCTTGGTAGTCTTTGGAGGTTTGACTTGTGCTGGAGGCTAGGCTTGTTTTTGATTTTTGGTGTTTTTTGTGGCCTCCTTTGCTAAGGAATCTGCCTTTTCGTTTCTTTCTATATCTGTATGGCCTGGAGCCCATTTCAAGAGATCTTTGCTTTTCTGTTTAGGATGGCTTTGGCTGCTTTTTGGCACCGAATTACCCACTGCTGGCCAGGCTTATCTGATAGACTCTGAAGCCTATAGATCGCAGCTTGGTTGTCAGCGTAGACGTGGATATTTTGGTCTTTGTGGCAGTTTTAGCAGCGTATTAAAGGCTGTTGTAAGCCTTCAAGCTCTCCATTAGAGACGAGTTGGTTCTCGCCTATATTCTTTGTCTCTGCGTATATTTCTTCTTGGTTTGGGTTGTAGACTGCTAGGCCTACTCCGATCCCGTCTCCGTCTTTAGTTTTTGAGGCGTCTGAGTAGATTACTATAGAGTTATCCTCTATCGTTTGGATACAATCTTTGTGCGCGGCTGCCTCTTCTTCTTTAGATTTCTTTGATATAGAGATGTTGTAGTTGAGAGTATCCAATGGTCCGAACCTATGTGGGATAATGTTTTCTGTCTCTTGGATGGCTGGGATGGAACTTGTGGTGGCGTGTAGTTGTCTGGTCTTGTTCGGCTGTCTAGATGGCTGAAGGCTTGTTTTTTGTAGCCTTACAATAGCTTTCGTAATTGGATGGGTTGGAGCTAGCTGTATAGCTCGCAGAGCGTATTTTCGATTCGTTTGACTTAGCCGTATTTCTGGTGACGGCAAGCTCGCTTCAATGCTTGTTGGGATAGCTGGATAGACAATCTTCTATTAGATTAATGGCTTTCTCTAGGCCTAGGGTAATACCTTCTAACTTTCCGTTGTAGACTAGTTGGTTGTATCCTATATTGACTTTTTCCTGAATTATGAAACTAGCTCCTTTGTAGAAAGCTACTCCTACTCCTACTACTATACCCTCGCCTTTTCTTGTGGCTGAGGCGTCTGAGTATATAGATAGGAGGTATTTGTCTTCCAGTTGTTCTTTGTGGTGCTTTGCTTCGATTTCTTTTGGCTTCTTAGATATGTTCGTCTTGTAAAGTATTTCTGAGCTCCATGGCATAAAGGCGTAGTGCTTAATCTTCTCACTGTCAGTAGACAGAGCTGTTAAGATAGATTTGGTAATACGCTCTAGCTGTTTCCCTTGATTACTAGAAATGGCAATGTTGAGAGGATGGTTAGGAGCTAGCTTTTTTGCTCTAAAGGCGTATTGTCGCGGGGCGTTGTTCAATCTGACTCTAGGAGGGTATAGAGCTGCTTCTACCTCGCTAGGTATAGCAGGTGAGGTTCTAAAGGATCCTAGAATTTTCCTGCAGGCTTGGTCCTGAAGCTTCTGCCTCTAGTTGAGCATTGTCGTTTGCTCTTTCCAGAAGACCCAAGGTTAGGTACGAGCAGTACATCTGAAAGCGGTTTCGAAGATCCATCCTTACACACCATTTAAGCTTCTCCTTTCCAGGCTGCGTACAATTCTCCCCCTCCAACCCGAAAATGTCTCTGCTTAATCTTGATCATTCGTCTAGACAGTGAGGATTGGTCAGACGTGTGTGAGGAGGCGCTGGTGTCGCCAGCCCAGGTCGATGGAGAGGCCTTACCAAGAATGTCTTTGGGGGGGCAGCATGTCTCGATTTCTTCATCTTCAGAGTCTGAGTTATTGGTCAATGTCTCTATCTCTGACCCTGACCTGGCTTCTTCGGCTCCGTATGCCTTGCCAGTTCTCTTGCTGAATTTCCTAGGCTTGACATGGGGCTCAGATCGCTTTAGAGAGGCTAGCTTTTCCTTCCTTCGCTTCTTTTCAGTTTCGTATTCTCTTAGGAGCTTTCGAGCTTTCGCCAGCTTTGAACAGTCTCGCATGTAGTGGGGTTCATTACAAAGATAGCACTCGATGTCAGGCGCAGCGCTAGTTCAGAGTTGGGTGGCAAGTCCCCGCTACCTCGCTTGCGCGGCGAGACGTATTTGTGAGCTTTTCTGAATGCTACAAGGGCTTGCTCGTTGGCATCTTGCTGGTCTCGGGCTTCCTTTTCTTCCAAGAACTTGAGCTTTCGTTCGACAGTGAGGTTAGGCTGGGCGTTAGGGGTATCGACTGTCGTCCTGAATGTAACGGGTCGAGTCCTATCGGACTGCGCACGCAACTACAACGCGCCCACCGCGCCAAAAAGGCTGGCACAAGATATCAGAGCTGCTGATATCGTTGCGTAGTTGATACATAAGATAGCTGCCGCTATCTGTACTGTAATGGGCTGTCCAGCCCGTCACACTGAATTTCGTTGGGAGTGATTGAATAGGGATAAGTAGTAGTGCGGAGTCTTTGTAGGCTCCATTAGTGTCAGCATCTGCTGAGATAAGCTTACGACGGTAATCCTTCAGATTTTCCCATGATCCAACAACTGTGCTCTTAGGATCAGATGTAAACGTCTGGATCCTAGTCATGTACATGTTGGCAGCAGTAGCGTCAATTTGGGTGTACTTCTTTCGCAGGTAAGCCCAGAACATGAAGGCAGTATCATACTCGTTGACGAGAGCCTGATAATCGTCGCTAAGGGATCTAAACAAGAGGTCGATTGCGGTTGCTTCGTCCTCTAAGTACTTGCCTCTTTTGCCAACGTTGATGCGGACTTTAACGGTCTTGTTGTCTGCAACACCCAGCCCTTTCACAACATCTGATAAGTCTTCGGCAGTAGTGATTTGGCAATGATCTATAATGATTTTCTCGCAGATGTAAAAGACCCTCTTCCCCTTAAGCCTAACCTTGTTCCGGCGAAACCGCGCATCGTGGTTCTCAGCTGGGAGTTTAGGAATCTTCCACCCCTCCTTTTCTTCAGCCATCATATATTAGAAATGAAATGGTTCGCATGTATGAGTAGTGTACTGCAGGCGATGCAGGCGGTGTCTATTCTCGAGCGTAGAGGCGGTGCGAGTAGGTGAGTTTGATTCCTGCTTGAATCTGAGTCCTGCACAACTCTAGTTGATAACTGATTCCTTCCGCGAATTGTAGCTTAGTGCCTCATGACTTCTTGAGTTTAATTCCTTCTCGAATCTGGGTCCTGCACGTTTCTAGTGGGTTAAAACAATAGCATCAGTTTTGGCAGCCGGGCTTATAACTTGTTGAAACAAGGTCCTTTTTATAGTATGACTACTAGAGAGGACCTGTTGGGAAGATGTGACAATGCAATATAGGGCAGCTACCCTACATCCTCCCAACAGGTCCTCTCTAGCAATTATACTATGAAAGGGACCTTGTTTCAACAGAATTTATATATTTGAGTGCTAGCAAGATTATATAAGCAATACTGCGAATTATCCTATCTCCTCAGACTAGACTTAAATGGCTATCGCGCGCCATTAGTCGGTACGTGCAGGGCTAGCTAACGTAGTATTAAACTTTGCATGTGATCGATCCTGGACCCTAGACACCACTCACCCAAACGCACAGGCGATCTACGTCTAACTTCGGCGCTTCTGTCGCATGTCTCGGCTGCCAACTTTAAAGCATGGAAGGGGGGCACATACCAATACAAGATGTACAGCATTTGACTTGCTACTGCCAGCAAGACGTATGACATCAACACGCGTCTGACAAGCCTTTTGGGCCTTGTATTTTGCATCTTTGTCGACTCGATATCTTGCCATATCTCCCCACGACTCCCCACTTCTCACCGCTACGTCTACAAGCCGGGCTGGTTGTTTCATTGCGGGGAAAAAAGGAAGAGCACGGGTGCGAACAATCCTTTAATCCTGCTGCTGGAAAATATCCCATTCCTGCTTTTTATTTCTCAGCGGCACACTTCGCTCGTTTTTGTTGTTGTGTGCCTTGACGTTCTGCAAACCAACACAACATCGACAATGTCGACGACGCCCGACGTCCCTACGCGTCGCCCAACGTACCCTCTCGCCCATGCCTTTCGTCGCAAACCCCGCCGTATCCCGCTTGTGCTGCGCTTCTCCAAGGGCGCGGTGCACGACATCATTCTCTTGCCCGTGATCCTGCACTCGCTCTTTACCGTCCTCATCGTGTACATCGACACCCGCTATGTCGACTCGATCAGCATTCCGTCGACCATCATCCCCTCGCTCTCCATTGTCGTGGGTCTGATGCTTGTGTTCCGCAACAGCACGAGCTACGACCGTTTCTGGACGGGGAGAAACTGTCTGACGACCATCGGCACCGCCGTGCGCAACCTCGCCAGAATCTCCTTAGTCAACTCGCGCGACAAGGACGGCTACGCCACCGAAGAGCAGCGTCGAGACACCGAACGCATCGTCCGCGTCCTCATTGCCGTCCTCTACTCAATCAAGCACAACCTCCGCGCCGAATTCAACATCCCCCCCGCCAGCCTCGCTGCCCTCCCTCCCCAACCAACCTCTTACTCCTCCCAGCGCTCCCGCCCCGTCTCCCGCCGGCCCAGCTACATCGACCGCACCGCGAGCTCCAGCGCTGCCCATAGCACCTCTACCACCCCGCTCCTCGGCCAATCCACCCTCACCCTCGAAAACGGCGACGGCATTGTGCACACCAAAAAAGACGAATATGTCTCCCTCCTCCCGGAAGGCCTCATGGGCTACGAAGACCAAGGGCTAGGTCTCCCCCTCCAACTCACCATCCTAATCGAAGGCTACATCCGCCGTGGCGCCGACCGCGGCTGGTTCAACGCGCCTCTCTCCTCGCAAATGAGCGTCCAGATTAATTCATTAGTCGATGCGTATGGCCGCATGGAAACGATTCGCTCCACCCCTATCCCTGTTGCGCATCTCATTCACCAGAAGCAGGTTCTCGCGTTGTACGCGTGCGTCCTGCCGTTTGCCATTGTTGACGATTACAAGTGGTGGAGTGTCCTCGTTGTGGCCATTGTTACGTTTACGCTCTATGGAATTGAGGGCATAGGGGTCCAGCTAGAGGATCCGTTTGGGTATGATAAGAATGATATTAAGATGGATGGGATTATCGAGGATACGAGACAAGAGATTATGGTGCTGTTGGAAGAGTGGAAGGCGAGTCATGAGGGGAGGGCTATGGGGGGTATGTTTGAGAATGATGCATATTACTAGGGGGTTGTTGGATTGCGGGGGTCTGGGGCTGATGACGGAGGAGCGGGGGTTGATGAGGGGGTGGGGGGGATGGATGAGTAATGATGAATTTTTTTTGGTAATGTTGACGAATGGAAAGGATGATAATGAGGATAACAAACATGTTTTCCGAGTGGTGTGTTGTGAAATACCGTTTATCGTTTTCGACTTCCCGGTATCAAACACTCGCATCCACAATCACGTTTACGAGTAGCGACGAAACGAAATCCTCATATATTCCATAACATACATTAACATGCCCTTTTCCTCTTGCCCACAGTCATGCGTATATATACCACCCCTCTGGTGTATAGGTCTTTCCCCCATCTTCCCCAGCATCTACATTAGATAGCAATAGTCGCCCTTGCATCGTAGCCAAGTTCCCTGCAAGTCCCAACAAGCCAACTACTCCGTCATTCTATTTACCTCTCGCGCCAGAAAGAATATCAAGAAGAAAAGGGCCGAACGGATTCAAGAAAGATTTCGATTCAATCAAATAAATCATAACAACATATTCGCTTAGTGTGAGTGAGAGGGAGAGCCATTAAGAAGATATCAAAAAGAAAAAGAGAGGACAAGAACACCATCGACGCCCTAGAGACATGCTGAACAAGTGAGTGCCGAGCGAAGAAGAGATGATGAGAAAAAAAAGATCCTATGGCGATGAGTCAACAGGGAGAATGTCAATGGATCCTGTATGGAACCAAAAATTGAGATCCAAAAAAAGACCGAAAAAGCCGCCCCTAGTTCATATCTCTTTTACTAGTCAAAGCGCACAGGTGGTAGACTGGGTGCTTCGCTTGGGCGTCGTCCATTTCCATTTGTGTCAGAGTCGGATGAGGACGACTCGACTTGGTGCAAGCGGTTTCCAGCAGCCCTGCCAGCGCTACCGTCTAGGACAAACGGGCCAATGTCGTTACGAGGCGTCATTGGGCCCTCGTGCACGCGGTCGGGTGCTAGGCCATCGCTCGCTGTGGGATGTAGTGGAGTCAGACCTGCGTACTGGTTTGCTCCAGACACGTTGATGCTGACGGGCGCCGTGACGGACGATGAAAGAGGCGTGATTTGGCGATCTGGTGTCTCAGGTGAGGACTGATGTGTGTTTCCGTTGGCTGACCCAGTACCGTTGATATCCATATTTGTGATTTGCTGTCTGAGGTCGCTGAGGTCAAAGTTTGAGTTGCTGGAGTTTATGGGTGCGACAGAAGCACGAGGAGTGACGTGGCGATCGGCTTGTTCTGCATTTGCATGGGTGGTTGTGTCGCCGTTGGCTACTTCCTCGTCTCCCTCCCAGTCTTCAAATTCGCCCATGTCTTCCACATCCTCTTCCAAGTCGGCGACCGCCCTGCAGTTGGGACAAAGAAAGTTTGGCCATGTGGGCCCATTGAGGATGGGACGAATGCACTTGTAGTGCCAGACATGTGAACATGGTGCCACAAACAGCGATTGACAAGGCTGCAATCTGATTAGTACGACCCGGTTGTATCGAGGCATGAAAACATACTGCTATGGACATTAAGCAAATGGCACACTCTGAGGTGTGTGTAGAGGCGGCATCACCTGTGACTTCCTTTTTGTTCTTGGCGAGGGCCCGCAATCTTTGGTGGGTTTGTTTACTAGACAAGTTAGCAAAGGCGCTCTTAACGGGGATATGCAAACATACTTGAATGTATTCAAGCCCTGCTGCCAGCCGCGATTGCATTCGACGCGGATTTTGACACAGCGGAAAATCATCTCCTCGCCTCCGCGGAAATCGATGCCCAGCTGAACAATATCGCCATCCTTTATGCGGAAAGGCTTTGATTCGACGTTGGGCTGGCTGAGGCGAATGTGATTCAAAAAGGTGCCTGACGAGCTCTTGACATCCTTAATATACCAGCTTCCGTCCTTGCACCACAGTTCGCAGTGCTTTCTGCTGACTACTTTGGACTTGAATCCAATCGCCGCAGCGGACGGGGTGTTTGAGGAGATTTCTGGCGCATTGTCACGCTCCGAGTAGCGGCCGACACGAAGCACGGCCGACTCATCGGGCAGCGTTCGCGTGATGGTGGGGAATATCAGAGAAGGCCTGCCGGCTCGAGGGTCTTGATGCGGGATGAAGCGAATCGAGGGGAGGTGTTTGACAGCGCCTCCGCTATCGGTGGAGCTGTCAGATGGCTGGGTGGTGGTGGTAGTGGTGGAGGCAGAAGTGGTTGCTGGCGTGGGCCCAGTGTTGTTGCGCACTTGCAGCTGGGGCTGGGCCGTCTCTGAGCGAGTGCGGGTCATGATCTGGCGGGGAGAGGCAGGCGGTGAGTCTGCTGGGGGGCTCTGGGGCTGGGCGTCGGTCGTCTGGCGTCGCGACAGAGGGAGCAGACGCGGCAGAGGAGGGTGTTGGGAGGAGGGAGAGGCAAGGGCTGGCGAAGCTGGCGGCGTGTGTGTTAAGGCGCGTGGGCGGGCCCGTTGGCGGGAGGAGTCCTCACGTGTCTGGTCTGGTGGGCTGGCCGAGTGCAGGTGCAGATTTCTGAAGAAGCTGATTCCTCGATGGACGCCCGTCGGTCGCTGAGCTGACGAGTCGGACGACAATCCGGTTGAGACAGCGGTTGGGGGAGCTGGGGCCGCCGTTGTAGTGAACATCACCTCCCCTGGTCTTGGGCGCAGGCTCGGAGATAGTAGTGGTACAGGAATAAGCTCTGGCCTGAGGCTGGGCAGGGACGGCAGGCTGATTGCGCGAGTTTCGAGGGCGTTTGACAGACGACACAAGTGGCCCAGGTTAATGGGGCATGGGTGCAGGCGCGGGCGAGTCTGAGGCAAAGGGCAGAGGAGTAAATGCAAATGCAGATGCGAGTGCGGACGCAGCCAGCGGAGCGAACCAACAGGGTCGGGGCTGGTTTATGCGGCCAGGGCAACGAGTGTGCAAGCAGGTAGGTAATGAGCCGATTCCAGGGCCTGCGCGGGCTATTCTGGGCTGCGATGGGCTGTACTATGGCCTACGATGGGCGTGGCATGGGCTCGGGGGGCAACCGACAATGGGCAGCACAAGACACTACTGCTGCACGCCCTCTCACGTGCCCGCGACCGCCGACACACACAGCAAACGGCCAGCAGCATGAACATGCGGGCTGCCCTCGCCGCCCTGGCACAATGCCGTCACGAAACCATCTACACAGTGCTATCCTTACACCTACTAGACCCAGACCCAGACCCAGACCCAGACCCAGACCCAGACCATCTACTCCGCAGTATTACCATCCACCTAGTCCTCTGGGCTGAGGCATTTCATCCGCCCCAACGCCGCCCAGCCGCCTGAGACATGGCCTGGCGGTGGCGGCGTTTTACTGCCCGCCGCCGCTCCCTGGGGCGCGCATGCCATCATACTCTCCTCCACCATCGCCATAGGGCCAGCAAAGTTTCGTCTCATCACGTCACATGGCAGATTTCCCCAGTCTCGCATGTCGGCCGCCACGCTCAAGGCGCTGATCGCAAATGTTGCCGTGTGGGGCCGCCTGTCTGGTCCGCTATGCTGGGTACCTTGTCTTGGCTTGCGCACGTGACATCATGTCATGCCCGCCCGCCCGTTGCATGGGAATTTTTCCCCGTGCGCGCCATCAAGGCTTCCATTCACGCCCGCCATGTTAAGACCGCGCAGCTGCCGACCGCTATCCCGGGGGCTGTCCAGGCCATGTTCGTCTCTCAGAGCACCACCCGCATGTGCTGGTAGGAGGACTTTGGCCACGGCCGTCACCCAAGAGAGGGTTAGCATCCGCCATCCACCCATGTCGATGCATCTGAAGCCATTCTAAACCACCATTCTAGGACCCCGCTGAACTCGACCACATTACTACCCTGCCCAATGGCATCCGCGTCGCCACAGAGGCCCTGCCTGGCCATTTCTCCGGAATTGGCGTCTACGTCGATGCCGGCTCGCGCTACGAAAACGATGCGCTGCGAGGAGTGAGCCACATCATCGACCGCCTGGCATTCAAGTCCACGCGCTCCACCACGGGCGACCAGATGATGGAGAAGATTGAAACCCTCGGCGGCAACATCCAATGCGCCTCAAGCAGAGAGTCGCTCATGTACCAGTCGGCCACCTTCAACTCGGCCGTGCCCACCACTGTCGGTGTCCTCGCAGAGACAATACGTGATCCCTTGATTACAGAGGACGAGGTCCAACAGCAGCTCGAGACAGCCGACTACGAAATTGGCGAGATCTGGAGCAAGCCAGAGCTGATCCTGCCGGAGCTTGTCCACATGGCAGCATACAAAGACAACACTCTGGGCAACCCGCTGCTCTGCCCCAAGGAGCGTCTGCCCTTGATCAACCGCGCCGTCGTTGAAGCATACCGGAAAGAATTCTTCAAGCCTGAGAGGATAGTAGTTGCTTTCGCTGGTGTCAACCACAACGAGGCCGTTCGGCTGACTGAAGAATATTTTGGCGACATGGAAAAAGGCACAGGCCCGGCACTCCCCAGTGTAGGCTCAGACAGCGCGGCAGGATCACAGGCAAACTTCACGGCAGACCATCCCGTGCCCAAAGGCGCACTACCAGGAAGCTCCAATCTCATCTCCAAGATTCCCTTTCTCAAGAACCTGTCCACATCGGCTTCATCCACCGCCAATCTAACCACAGCGCCCGACCTCAACTTTCCACCAATAGACACCTCGATACCTTCGCAGTACACTGGCGGTTTTCTGACACTCCCTCCGATACCTCCGCCAGCGAACCCTATGCTCCCTCGCCTGTCCCACATCCATCTCGCCTTCGAAGCCCTCCCCATTTCCTCACCAGACATTTACGCTCTCGCAACCCTCCAGACGCTCCTTGGTGGCGGCGGCTCCTTCAGCGCTGGTGGGCCCGGCAAGGGCATGTACTCGCGCCTCTATACCAACGTTCTCAACCAACACGGCTGGGTCGAATCCTGCGTTGCCTTCAACCACAGCTATACGGACAGCGGCTTGTTTGGCATTGCCGCCTCATGCGCACCCTCCTACACTGCCCACATGCTCGAAGTCATGTGCCGCGAACTCAAATCCCTCAGCGACGAAGCGGGCTTTACAGCCCTCAAGGACGGCGAGGTGCAGCGCGCAAAGAACCAGCTCCGCTCTTCCCTCCTCATGAACCTCGAGTCGCGCATGGTCGAGCTTGAGGATCTGGGTCGTCAGGTCCAGGTCCACGGCCGCAAAGTAGGCGTTAAGGAAATGTGCAGCAAGATTGAGGCCGTCACGGTCAAGGACCTCCGCCGTGTAGCTAAGCAAGTGTTTGGCGGTGACGTGCACAATGCGGGTAAGGGGTCTGGTGCCCCAACCGTGGTACTGCAAGAGGGGGAAATGGAGGGACTCAAGCGCAAGGATTTGACATGGGACGATATCCAGTCGCGAATCGCGAGATGGAAACTTGGTCGTCGATGAATATGGTTTCTTCACACCCCCCTTTTCCCTTTTTTTCTTCTCTCTCTTCTCCGCACAGCATCAGCTGGGTCAGGCGTTTTGACCACTGGCATCCATGACGAAAAATATGAATCACAACTAAAGTAAATGATGATTGTAAAAAAACTCGTGTATGATAGACCATTCCATAAGGGGGGATGACAGTAATAATATACTTCATAAGGTGCGTCGTTAAGTGGAGAGATACCCCTATGTCGCGAGACAGCCTCGCGCTTCAGATGTTCGTCCAGACATGCTTCTTATTAAACTTGACAAGGGGATAAACGAAACCTAAAGGATCTCTAGTTACTATTTCTTAAGTCGGCCCTATCTCTGATAAGGATTACTGTAGTGTTGACTTGGCTATTGATTGTTTCGTCGTACGGAGCAGGAAATCTTTGAGAACAAACCAGTGTTAGTAGCATGCTACACACCAACTTCGAGTTTCTCAGAATAGGTGTAACTTTAGTCAAATATATACAAACTCCCCACAAAAAATCGATTAAAGCTTGTGTCAAGATGTGCAGCCCGCGCGCTGTCGAACTACAAGCCATAATAGCAGTCAATTCTGACACGTCTCACCACCAAAAACACAAACTCACAGACCAATTTCCGTTTAGTAATAAAGATGCCACCTGACAGCGATACTATCGAAGTACAGATCCCAGAGCCGAGGCAAGAAAATCTAGGTCCTGAGGCCCAGATCGACAGGGAAATGGATATAGAGAACTCTTACCCAACTACCCCTACCCAACAACCAGCCAGCCAAGAGAATACGTTCGAAATATCAGTCCTACCACGAAACAAACGCCAAGCCAACTTCTCACCAGAGGCCACCTATAGAGGCAGAAACCCCTTCCAGAACACCTCTACCCCAAAACCAGTTGCAAAGAACTCTGAACAGGCAATTTTTAGGCTAGAGACCTGATTCCCCAAGCGTCGGCCATGGCTGAACCCCACATATCTCAGGACAAACTCCTAGAGCTACTATATATCTTCAGAGAGTATACTGAGAAAGGCAGAGTGGTAAACCAGGCTACAGACAAACTATCTGCAAAACTTGCCTACCACTCAGCAACTCTAGCGACTGCCTCACAACAGGTCACAAAGACTTTAAAGAATTTCACAACTGCTGCTACTTGTTACTTGTAACACCAACCCACCCAAAAGCCGCCTACCTCGTATCCTGCAATTGCAGCTAAGAACCCAACAAGCCAGCCATGGGCAACAATACAACCACGGAAAAAGCCCACCGCAAAGAAGCCAATCGCCCATCACCAGATGCTGCTAACGCTAGCAGAAGGCCAGCCAACCAGCCCGCTACTAGTTAGGAATAAAATCAACCAGGCGTTCCAAAAGGCGGGTATAACAGCCTCTGCTGTCAAAGAGGTGTCCGTTAGCAGAAAGAACAACCTAGTCATTACAACAACTGAAGGAAACTAGGAAAAAAAGGTCGCCACACAGGCCTGGTACAAAGGAAACTCCGATAACTAGAGCAACTATCTAGAATAGATAGCCTTGCTCCAAACGCACTACACCTCTTTTCTTTTCTCCTACGAGGCAAGACCCCCTACTACTACCCGCTACATTAGGCTACGAGCCTCACCTTGATTTAGACAGCCCCCCTCCCCCGCCTCGATCTACACCAAATTGAATCCAACTACGTATATACTTGAAATCCTAACCAGCTTGTACGCCTTATATAACCTTTGGGTTGAGACAGGACGTTAAACCACAATAATAGTAATAGGGTCCTGGGTATGAAATATTCGTAGTTGATTGATGTGTTCATGAGCGATATGGCACGAATATAGTCTGCTCCTGAGTAAATAAATTCTTCGTGTCTACGTCTCATGCATCTTGCAACGCATTTTAAAATGCAGTCTTGTTGTGACGTGTAAGATCCTTATTCCAATTGTTTCATTCATATATACAAGTTCGTATCCTTTCGTTAAATCTCTGTGATACCAACACCAGCTCCCTGATAGTCGGATGTAGCAATCCCTCGTTGCGTCTTAATCACTGATAGTAATGAATGACAGCCACAGTTTTGGCCGTCTCATAGACTTTTCTTTGTGACTGATACCACTGCCTCAAACTCTCACACTCTGGCAGGAATGGAATTTACCAACCCGAGCAAGCAACAAAGGCGTTACCACTAGCACCAGTGTGCGTAATTTCTCCCGCACGCTGGCCGTTAGTATTGAAAATGACACGATCGGCACCAGGCGAGCCTGCAAAAAAAATTAGCATTAGTAAATAAGAAGAGAGAATAAAGAAAACTTCAATCCAAACTAAGAACAAAGTCACTTACCACCTGTGTATGCACCCGACGTCTTAAGCGGAAACTCCTGATACGGCCCGGACACCAAAAACGAAAAGCCCTCGTAATTGTTGTACTGATGGGGATAATCCGAGCTACCAGCCTGGTCATCTTGCTGGTAGTAACTGTATCCCGCGTTGCGGGCCGTGGTGACCTGCGCTGACGTGTAGCACGTCGACCCGCATTTCACGTAGCACGACTGTCTAGACTCGACGGCAGCGAGAACATTGGGTGATTCCGTGGACGAGGTTGTGGGGAGAGCGAGGGTGAGAGAAGGGAGGAGAGACAGGAGGAGAGTGGAGAGCTGCATAGTGAACGGTTTGTTGCTTGAAAGCGAATGAAAAAAAACCAGTGGACGACAACGAGGGTTGAGATATGCAAATGGTGGAAACCGGTGTTTCTGGACAAGGAAATCTTGGGGATACCGACTGCCCTTTTTATACTTAAAGGTAGAGTATTAAGGGCTTACTTTTTGGTGCGACATAATAGATACGCCGCCCAACTTCCATGTTGAAAAAAAGACGGCCACCAATTTCCCTTCTCACTTGCTAGTTCTGATGCTTTGCGCCCTGGGGCTTGGTTTGATATGTGCAAAAAGGAAAATCATACCCAAACTGCGTAGTCGACCTCCGGGCTTAGACCTACTCTGGAAGGCCACCCAACCCTTACCTCCGGAAACCCCCAAGGGGAACATCAAGTCAGTCACGCAGAAAGTAGTCCGTATGACCCGAGCGGAGAAAAGTGTGAAAAAGGGCAAATCTACGTATCTCTCCCGGTCCCCGGTCCTCGTTTTGACTTTCTTGTGCTTTTGTTTCCTAGGGCAGATAGATAACTGGATTGGCTGTACCCTTGTCCGTTACCTGTTTCAAAACACCGTAAGTCATACATTCGATATGCCCATCTTGATTTTACCTTTTCAACTCTTGCCTTGTTCATTCGTCATGCGTACTTACCCTTTCATTTTACACTACACCCCCTCCACCATCTCATGTAGTACCTCATTCCCCATTTCCCGCCATCCCAAGCGCTACACCATCCATACCAATCTCACCCACCCCCAACACCCACCCACAACTCCCACCCACAACTCCCACCCACATGTTTCACTTTATCCATCTCATTCGGCGCCTGCCCCTTGTCCTGTTGGTTCAACTCGCTACTTCCATAGTATAAGTAAAGCACCGGATTGGCCGCCGTGAGCTAACGATGCACATGTGCGCGTTCAATAGGCTGGTTGGATGTGCGGGATCGGCGGGTTTACCTATCGACACGGGGGCTAGTGCCAGATGTGGAAGGTGGGCTAGCTAGCTAGCGATTTGGCAAAAGGTGCGCGAGGGTTTCGGGAGTTTGTTGGTGCATGGAGGGGAGAGTGCAGCGGGATTGCCCGGTGTGATGGTGATCTGAGATTGCTGGGTTTGGTGGGATGGAGATGAGGGGGAAATAGGAGATTTGCTTAGTTTAGTCAACAGTATATGCGATGAGGTCAAGTCAAGATTTGCTTTTTTTCTATTCAATTGAGTTTATTGACCGAGTATAGCAAAGGGTATACCCGTGTATCTTTCCCCCAACCCCCTGGGCGTACTCTACTGCCGTATCTCCGGCGGCAGTGGTGCATGCAGAAGCAGCTATTTTTAATGCATTCTCGTCATCCTCACGTGAGACCTACGATAGGATGAGAGATATCCGGAAGCGTCTATGCAGTCCTGCTCCACGCATCAATCAGCATAGATCCGCCCGCAACCATGCCGCAAATGCCTATGCCCGCATCGCCGAGGAGCCCCTGCTCCAGCGACCAATGCAGTGTCATTGGGGCGTATGCAAGATTCGATACCAGATCTTTCCACCAAACCCAGTTCTCTTCCTTCTCCGCTCTTATCATTTCTACTAATCTAATCTTGTCCTCTTTTTCTCCGTCTCCGTTGACTACAGGCGCCGAGGAAGACGGTGAGCGGTAATATCCCACGACACCGAGGCGAACAACTTCAATACCAACATACGCAGCCCAGAACCGCGCACTCCAGAGCCACCATTGATTCTCCCGTGCCTTTCCCGCGTCACCGGTCCACCTCGCTGATGTCAAAACTCCCTTTGAGCTGAGATATGCACCCCCCTCAAGAACCTGACAGACTACGCACGACGTGATAGACGCCCATGTCAAAGCGCGCAGCGTCTTTTCTTTTGTGCCAGCATTCTTAGGTAAGGGGTCGTGGTACGTCGCTCTCGTCCAAGTGTATATACCCACCAAACTCCATAATCGCACAAAGATTCGATAGTCGGATATGATATCAGCCACTGCTTTTGCACTTCCTACTGTTTGGGCTATGAGTTTGGTGCTGGTGGGTGCTGGTAGAGTCGCTACGAGAGTTTCGCCAGGAAACAGCACTCCATCTGCTTTCTCGGCGATTTCAGTCGCGATGCTGGCTAACCTTTTCTCGAGGAGGCGGGATAAGAGTGCGTGGACCAGGGTAAGTGTGTAGCATGTTGTGCAGAGAAGCGCATCAGTGCCGCCGGGAGTCGAGAGTAGTTTTGCGAGGCGGACAAGTGTGCGGTCTGTGCCAGTGGCGGCTTTGGTAATATATTTCAGGAGCAAAAAACGTAACTTGCGTATCAAAGATGGGCGCGTGGGTGGTTCTGGCGCCGCACCAGGCGGCGGAGAAGGCGCTCCAGCGGGTTCACAGAGAATCGTGGTTGTCGCAGGATGCGGGTCTTCGGTCATGGCGATAGGATGCAGCTCCCACAGGATACGATCAAGAATTAGGTGAGACGAGTGTTATTGAGGCATGATGCTGTTAGAAATTGGGTCAAGCAGCAAGAGGTCATGCATTCCCTGAGCATGTTGGCCGAGGTTTGCTTGAAAACAGGCTATGGCGCGTCATCAGCGGGCACGTGCAGGGCCATGTGCTGATAACCAACTAGCATTAGTAAACTTTACATGTGATTAATTCTTGACCCTGCACACAGTACACCTAAACTCTATAACGTGTTCTATCAGTAAGCTGCGCACCCCACCAAACTTGACGCGACGCTCTACACAACCACCACCATGCTGCAACAACAACGCTCTACCCAGACTTTTCGTGAAGATAGAATAAGCCTTGCTATCGCATCCTATCATAATAACAAGAAATAATCTCTTCGCGCTCTTGCGAAAGCTTATGATGTGCCAGAATCGACTCTTCGAACGCGTCTCCATGGTGTCCAGCCACGATCAGAGATAGTATCTGCTAAGCGTAGGCTATCGCCTATTGAAGAGCAGTCTCTCGTACAGTGGATTCTAGACCTTGATCGACGAGGATTTCCGCCCCATATTATTGACATACGACGAATGGCAGACACTCTACTCGCTGCGCGCGGCCAAGATCCACCTCCAGCACCTGTAGGCAAATGCTGGGTGTCGCGCTTTGTCCAGAGCCAGCCAGAGCTTCAGACAAAGTGGAGCAGGAAATTTAATAGTCAGCGCGCTGACTATGAGAGTCCTACTGCAATCGCAGCATGGTTTAAGCTAGTAGAAGAGACGCGTCAGACGTACGGCGTCTTAGACCAGGATATCTACAACTTTGACGAGACCGGGTTCGCAATGGGCGTCGCTGGCACGTCTAAGGTAGTCACAAGCTCTGACAGAGTTGGCCGAGCAGTCGTCATACAGCCAGGCAATCTTGAGTGGGTTACAGCGATCGAGTGCGTCAACGCGTCTGGCTGGTGTCTGCCACCGTTGGTGATACTGTCTGGCAAGGTTCACCAGAGCAGCTGGTACAATGGGCTCCCACCAGACTGGGCTATTGGCATCTCAGACAACGGCTGGACGAATGATCAGCTTGGCATAGAGTGGGTAAAGCACTTCAACCAGCATACAGCAGCTCGTACAGCTGGAGTCTATCGGCTCCTTGTCCTAGACGGTCATAGCAGCCACGCAACGCCAGAGTTCGACCAGTATTGCGCCGAGAACAAGATTATCACTCTCTGCATACCGCCTCATACGTCGCATCTTCTCCAGCCGCTTGATGTTGGCTGCTTCTCGCCGCTTAAGCGCGCGTACGGACGTGAGGTTGAGAAGCTCGCCTGCCAAGGCGTCTACCACATTGACAAGATAGACTTCCTTACAGTCTATCAACAGATCCGGCCGATAGTGTTCACGCAGCAGAACATCCAGGCAGGCTTCCAAGCGACAGGACTTGTCCCTTCTTGTCCCGATCGCGTCCTGTCGTCGCTTACAGTAGCTAGGACACCGTCTCCACCACAGATAACCACAGATAGTAACGCTGCAACGCAAGCAGTAGCGCAGACAGAGACACCACATACAGTAGCAGAACTTCAGCAGCAGGTGCGCTATCTCCAAGAGCGGCTAAGCTGAAAATCAGACAGCCCAACAAGTGTTGCCATACGCCAGCTCGCTAAAAGCGCTCAGCTTGCAATGCAATCAGCAGTAATTCTTGCAGAGGAGAACAAGAAGCTACGTGCAGAAAACCAGCGCCAACAACAAAATCAGGACCAGCAACGTCAATATATCGCTTCTAGTAGAGTGCTCCAGGTCCAACAAGTCCAGCAGGTAGCTGCAGAGGCAGAAAGGGTAGTCATGGGGGGTGACCAGAGCCAGACTGGTGAGCGACGTCAACGCGCGCCGCCGACGTGCACGAAATGCCATATTCAAGGGCATACTCGGACTTCATGCAGAGCTATATAATTAATTATATCTTTTAGTTTCATCTAATATTATTGTGTTGTTGTAGAGCAATTGAGCAGAGCGTTGCATCAGGTTGGGTGGGGTGCTTAGCTTACTGATCTGCCCAGCTTACTGATCCCGCACGTTATATGTACTACGTCAGTGTGCATGTACCTATGTACCTATGTATATACTTACTACATAGGTGACGCTCCCTATGCGCTGCTCACCCGACTCTCTCTCTTCTTTATCTTTGATGTTGCCCCTGGCAGTCGCTCTGCGGCGCCTTTTTCAGTGTTTGTTTTAGCGCGGTACTATTCCGCTCTTTTAGCACAGCACTATTTCGCTCCTTGCCTCCATTTCTGCTATGCTGAGTAGATGATATAATAGCGCTAAGCCTTCAGTACAGGTATTATCTATAGTGACACGAACTGTAGGGAGGGTGTTGGGGCCAAACTTGCTCAGCTTGCTGTATGTAGCTTCTGTTTCTCTTCATGCATTGGTCTTTCAGCTCTGTTCTAGAGCGCACAGTCTTTCAACTGTATTCAAGAGTGCATCCACGAGGCTGCAGCGTAATGTAATATGTAATGCCACAAACCAGGAAGAGAATACTACTCTGAATTCTGTGGAGTCTCGGCCGGTCCATCAGGTTCTCTGCGACTGCTTAGATCCTTTCTAATCCGCCGCTGTGCTCCTAATTTGAGCAAGCTATCTTTACATTTGATATTTGCTTTTCAGATCCAGGCTGTCACATACATAACACAAGTGGAAAAAGATGCCGTGGGCCTACCTAGTCACAACGCCGGACCCAACCAGATTTCATGACATTCTGTCTCACAGTAGGACATACCCAGGGCAAAAGGGAGTAAACGCCAACGTGCCGGCATTAGCAGGTGGTGGAGTACTTTACACATATCACATCAAGTTTGACAGGCAAACTCAGCATAACGGACGACTCGCCGAATACAACACTAACAACCCCCAGCTGTAAGATAAACCATCACAGAATCCTACACTACTAGCGAAGTGGTGCTAACTCCTAAGCTTTGATTCCCTATAAAAAAAGGCGTCTTCCGCAACATCTCCATCAACGCACCACCTTTCCCCACCTTCAACGGTCTCGGCAAGTTCCTCCATGTCAAAATCATCGACAACTACGGCAGTCGCCACGCCAATGCCCAGGATTTCAAGCACCCCCCATTCAAACAAGGAATGATATCACTCCTGGAACAACCGACAGCCGCTTCGTAATGTCGTCACCTTAATCGACACTGCCAAAGCCGCTGCAGCCGCTCTGGTGCTCATCAATCAGCAAACCCAGCCGCGACAGTGGCAGCAGATGGATCAGAGAAATAATCAGGCGCAAGATGCACGGAACCAGTAGGTTCTTGCCACGATAACTGGATATGCGCCAAATCACTGGACTGAGTGGTCGAATTTCAAGGCCCAGGGCAATCAGCAGGCTGACACTGCTGCGGCCTACGAGCGAAGATTGGCTATGAAACAGGCACTAGCGCAGGCGGTAGTAGGATAGCAGAGGGTTGTGTGGGTAAATGGTCAAGGCGATCTCAATTTCGTGAATGAGTTGGCGGCAATCATCTTCTTTGACCCATTCATCAGGAGAGACTGATCGCCGAAAAAAAACGTTCCAAGTCCTTTTTGTTTCTTTAATTCTACTGCTACTCTAATGCTGTACGGAATATATAAATACCTTGAGTATTTCCCAATGGCATCCGCCTGGCCTAGATAAGTGAAGCTTTGTGCTTGATAAGATCTGCTCTTGAAG
Organism: Bipolaris cookei; assembly: GCA_002286855.1. NCBI lineage: Eukaryota > Fungi > Ascomycota > Dothideomycetes > Pleosporales > Pleosporaceae > Bipolaris > Bipolaris cookei. The sequence goes on from NRSV01000029.1 coordinate 274,124, forward strand.
ATGGGACTAGGGCTGGAATTTTGGTCTTTACATAATTGAGATGAATTCCAAAACACTACTGGAAGCATGCAAGCTAAACATGCACTGAGGGGGAAATATCATTTATAGCAAATGTGCAAACAATTCAAGCCGTCCCAGACACGCAGAATCAAAGCTAAAGTTCTGTGATAGAACACATTCTTGGAAAACATAGACTGATTAAAGGATATTCGTCACTGTTTCTTGACACATTCCTGCTCCCTACTTCCAATTCCAGACTGAAACCAAACTTTGGTTGCTAACGCCATGGCTAGGAGTTCAATACTAGTACCTCCCTCCTGGTGGCGGCTGGCCGTACTGCTGCTGACCTGGGTATCCACCAGGACCACCCTGTGGCAGTCGCTGGCCATATTGACCCGGTGGAGGAGCTCCATACTGGCCTGGAGGAGGGGCTCCATATTGGCCTTGTGGGGGTGGCGCGCCATACTGGCCCTGTCCTGATGGGGGGCCTCCATACTGACCCGGTGGTGGGCCGCCGTATTGGCCTGGCGGAGCACCGTACTGGCCTGGAGGTGCGCCATATCCACCAGGTGCTTGGTGGTTGGTCTTTTCGTCCTTGGAGTCGTAACTACGATCAATGGCGCCAAGAAGAAGCTTGATGATCCATAGATCGGGTGTGAGATCCACAGGAGGATTGGCGCGCATCATCTCTTCTTGCTCGTTTTCAAAGTCTAGTACAATGTTAGCGATATTCTATATACGGATTTATCAAACTTACTTGAGGTACAATCAACCTCTGGTCCGATTGTAGGGTGCTCATCAAGTTTACTAAGGAACTTCCTGGCAGCTTCATCATTTCCAACCTGAGCGAACTCGAACGCAACGGCGCCTCGGCCGTACTGTGGGAAACCCTTGAGAGTATCAAAAGCATACTGAATGGTATCAAAGATGGCGTTCTGAGGCTCTCCAGCTGGCTGACCATCGGTGATGGCAATGACCAGTACCGGCTTTTTCAGCTGACCGTTCCTTGCCCTTTGGAGAACGACGCCGTCAATGACCTTTTGTCTCATAGCAGTTCCCATGGGTGTAAGACCCTTGAACTGCACGCCACGCATGATTTGTTCAATCTGAGCCTCAGAGGCCACACCATCCTGGAGAGGACGGCCCTGTTGATCGCGTGCGTTGGAAAGATCAGTGTTCATGAAGCGAAGAGAAATACCATCAGCATCAAAGAGCGTGGCAGCAAACGAGACTCGCTCCAGAATAAGGCGTAAGTCCTTGATGCGGCTTCCCTCCTCTTCGAACTGCATGGAACCACTGTCATCTTCTACATGTCAGCTGCGCTCCATAAGCTGAATCGCGTAGCCTACCGATATAGAGTACAATGTCGTACAAGGCAAGCTTGACGATATCATTTGCGATTTCCTTTGCGACACGCCAGCGCTGAATGATCTGGTTGATCTTGGGGCCTGCTTGTTGAGCGATCTGGGCAATCCTTGGGTCATTTGGCGGGTAGAAGCCCTGGAGGTTCTTCTCCTGGATACAAGCATTGAGAAGTTGCTTGTAGCCTTCTACCTCAGCAGGGCTGCTCTGAGATAGTTGCTGGGGAGGCGGGCCACCCGGGTATCCTCCCTGAGGCGGAGGAGCGCCGTATTGACCCTGTGGGGGCTGTCCTGGTGGAGCACCCTAATTCATACGTTAGCGATTGTACAGACAGCTTGCTTCTGCGGCAAAACGAGGTATCAAAAATGTGAAGGAAGTTGCGGAACAAAACATATAGGGTTCAAATGACGAAGGTTTGCATAATGGAGATCCAGGATCAAATCCGTCAAGCATAAACAGGCGAGAGAGCTGATCAATACGAACATTTGGCGGGTAAGTCGGTGAAAGAGGTTGGTTATACTGCTGAGGCGGCTGTCCGTAGGGTTGCTGTCCATAGGGTTGCTGTCCATAGGGTTGCTGTCCATAGGGTTGCTGTCCGTAAGACTGTTGTCCATATGATTGCGGGGTTGGTGGTGGACTCCATGGGGCTGGCGGCGCCTGGCCAGGATAGGGAGATTGGGCATACGGAGACTGAGGCTGTTGACCTGGAGGCGGCGGAGGAGGAGGCCTGTTGTAGCCAGACTGTCCTTGAGGATAGGGTGATGATGATGTGCCGTAGGGACTTGGAGCGGGCGGCTGTGAATATGGAGACTGTGGTGGTGCATTTGAAGCAGGGCGCGGGGGCATAGGAGGGCCAGGTTGTGGTTGTGCATATGGATTTGGTGCTTGTCCGGGGGGCGGGGGCGGCTGGTAGGCGCTGTAGCTGGAGGCCATTTTGCTTGAGAGAGGCATGTGTGGCTAGAGCACAAGGGCAGATTGTGGCGGGTAGAGTCCAGAGGGCGGGCGGTCCAAGAGGGCGGGGGTTTATTGGGAGTCAAAAGTGGAGTGGGGACTCGTCACGGCTTGCAAATGCCTAGTCTTGGGTGGCGGGTACAGCAGGGCAGAGGGCGATGACGATGCAGGCAGAGCGGGAACTAGCAGCAAAAGAAAGAGCCTTGACTTACCCCGGGAGCGCCGGCACCTGAGGCACCTGAGGCACCTGGATACGCTTGGTACTGCTGCTGTCCAGGCTGCGTTTGCGTTAGTGAGCGCTTTGAATGCAACGCGGCGCTCACACGGAGCACTGCACTTACATAGCCAGGCTGGCCGCCTGGAGGCATGCCTGCTGCAGCATTTGCTGCAGCCATCTTGCTCGCGAGCTACATCAGGTCAGCTTAATTTGCCCGCTACGTACATACACCTCGATGACGCAGGCGGGGTCATGGGGGATGGAGGGGCAGCCAAGGAACCAAAGGATAACATACACCCATTGTTGTACGTGTTGCTTCGGAGCTTCTCACAGTGCTGGAGGAGTTGAGAAAAAGCTTGACAAGGCTGATTTTTCAGGTGGAGCTCTGCAGGTTATGAAGGAAGAAATGGCGGGTGAGAAGCGTGGGTGCCTTGCGCGCTGTTTGTGGGAAGGATGGCGCTGAGGCCCAGGTCAGCGCAACACGTTGGTCAGCTCCGCCCCAGCAGGCGCCCGTTGCACCGCCTGACGGGTGTTGTCATTGGCCATTGGTCGAGCGCATTGGGCTTTGGGCGTGTATACGTGATGAAATGTGGGACATATTGAGGCTGAGCTGTCACCAACCCAGTGAAGGCGCCATGTTTGTACAAGGGGCGCTTACGAACGAGCGGGGCATTCTCAGGCGAGTAGATGGTCGTACTCTACCGGCCACTTAGACAGGTTGTGCATGCATACTACATTTACGGATCAATCGTTTCACGAAGAATACATCTGTAGCTCCTAGACCCTTTTCCTCACTCCACTGGCGGGTCAAGGTTGATTTCACTGCCACTGCACAGCCACTGTTGTGGCCGAAGCTGTGCCACCGAACATGATCACGCATACTACGTCATTCTAGCACCTGATATCTGACAGCCCGTTGTCTTGCTACGGTTATCCTAGTAATTGAATTGAAGCTTGCAGTTCAAAGCACGTGTCTCTGCGAGGATTCCAATTGACGCAGAGTGAGGGAAATTTTCATAGAATCAACTTGATGTAACAAACACTGAGGCATGATTGAATTTTAGATGAACCTTTACAAGTAAATCTCTCCAAAAAAAGACTATCGAAGCGAGTAACAAGCTTCACAACGTCCAAGACATGATATTGCTACCGTAGCCAACAATGGTAAAGATGCTGCAAGTACAATTAACCCAAGACTGTATTCAACGACGCACGCACCATCGGTCAAGATATGAAATACCAAATGTTCGACTCTGTTCTCAACCCTATACTGTTACTTTGAGTCTGCATTTCAAAGCCCCCCCCCTCTACAATTGCCTACATTTAAACGGCATCCGACCTCAGAACATCACTGCCATCAAAGCGAATAGTATTCTATCGTAAACACACTTCGATGACGATCGCTCTCGTATCTTCCAAAGTTCCCCTCAGCTGTAAACAGGCGCCCGTTTAGAACGCGACGATGCCCCGCAACCCCGCCATCACCACTTCGTGTATACAACAGTTGAGCAATCCCCCTTCGTACACAGACGCAACAACCCACTCTTTCCCTCAACAGAACATACCATGTCCAACCAAGAACTCAATAACGCGCGCTTCAGCGCCGAAGCCCTAGAATGGGATTCCAACAAGAAGCACGTAGAATCCACCTCCAACGCCCTTGAAGCAATAAAACGCTACGTACACGCATTCAAAGACGGTAGAAGCAAAGGTAACATGAATTCCTCATTTCCAATCCACTTTACAGTACCAAAAAAAATCCATCAAAAACTACAAAAAATAAATAAAATAATCAACCCTGAGTTCTGAAAACTAAGAGAAAAATCTCCCAGATCTCGACGTCCTAGAAATCGGCTGTGGCACTGGCCTTCTCTCCTTCATGCTCGCCCCCTACGTGCGCAGCTTAATCGGCGTCGACACAGCCGACGGCATGATCTCCGCCTTCAACATCAAACTCGCCAATCTACGCTCTCAGCATCCTAATCTCTGCTCTGTCAATCACTTCCTCACCAACCCGGACGCGCACGAGTTGCAAAGTGCAGCAGCGCTACTAGCGACGCATAGGGGAGAGGAAGTAAAGCCGCCGTACGAGTACCGTTTTGATCTAGTAGTCTCGCATCTAACGCTACATCATATCCCGTCTATGCCGGATATCCTGCAGACGATGCATAAGTGCTTGCGGCATGGGGGTGTGGTGGCGCTGACGGATTATGAGGATTTTGGGCCAGAGGCTGTGCCATTTCATCCTGTCAGTAAGCGGCTTGGGGTGGAGAGGCATGGGATTAAGAAGAAGGAGATTGAGGAGATGTTGCTGGGGACGGGGTTCAACGAGGTGAGGGTTGAGGAGGCGTTTGTTTTGAGGAAGGAGGTTGAGGCAGAGGATGGGAAACCGGCGAGGGAGATGGATTTTCCGTTTTTGATTTGCTTTGGTGTTAAGAGTTGAAAGAATGCAAGCAAAGACGAAGGGATTTGTAAATGTTCAGAAATCTTTCATCAGGTCGTTGACAGCCTTGGCAGCGAAGCGTTTCCGTTCACCTTCTTCCATGCCCTCGCCCATTTCTTTGATAGCAACCACTTTTCGCATCATGACTTCGAGATCTTCAACATCTTTATCGTCTGTCTCTCCCTCTTCGTCGCCATCATACCCCGCAAGCGCACTCTTCATGCCAAACAACTCCATGTTCATTTCAGCTTCTTCCGCCTCAAAGCTATTCTCAAACCCCTCTTCATCTTCGCCAAAATCCAAGGCTGTACTGCTCTCCCACTCCGCTGCCTCGAGCGCTTCCCGCACCCGCTGGATTCCTGTGGCTTCGCCAAACTCATTTTTGCCCTTTTTCTCAGAGTCAATATATTCGAAACCATAGTCCATGGCCAACTCTTCCCACTCCTCAAGGCTTTTGTCCAGGTACGGCGTAATAGACTGCGGCATCGCCACCGCTAGACACGAAATGTCGCCGCCATAGCCACACGCACGTTCAATTACATCCGAGATGGCCTGCATCGTTTCTTTGACCTTATCTGCATCTTTTTCTTGGACTGGTCTCTTGAAACAATATACCCATGCACCGAGCGCTGTGACGACTTCGCGGGCTTCCGGTTTGGTGAATTCGGTGCGCCATTCAGAAACGTTAGGTAATTCGTCGATCCAGATGGGCACAGTGGCGGTGTAGTACTTGGTTTCAATGCGCAACTCGTGCGTAAGGCCAGCCGTAGTATTGGATGTGGGTTCTGGAGCGGAGCCTGTGAGCTCTGCAGGATAATTAGCGAATGGCGTAAGAGCAACCACGTTGAAACATACCTTTGAGAAGTGGCAGTACACCAGCATCTGGCGCCCCAACAATCAAAAGGCGTCGTGGATTCTTGATATCCATGCTATCCATGCCCTCCATGCTATTCATATTGTGGCGTTGTGCTGGAAAAAGTGGTGGGTTGCGGAGTTCTCGGGGGTGAGCCCTCGATCTTTCATTGTGGGGCAACAGGCTACAATAATCAAAAGCAATAGCGACTGCGCCTAGACTACACCCTAGATGTGGCGGAGACATTTCTTCGGACCATCACGTGTCACGCAATAGTTTCGCATTCTTTTGAAAATGAACATTTATTCGTGTTCCAAGGTATCATCAAATTTGCTATCCCGTTTTCAGCGTATGCCCCAGCAAAAGTGACCTGGTATCATACCTGTCGGTGTATTCCCCTTGCCATTTATCAATCGCGTCAAGCGCGTCCTTACAGCTGTTGCGCTTGGGATTGCTTGCTTGCTACTGCTGCTCAAGTTGTGTCTTTTCCGGAATTTCTCCTGTGGTTCAACGTCCACCACCTCGAGTGCTAGCCCTCGCCCTGTTGACTGTAGCCCTACCACGCGCAAGGCCAACACCACGGCCCCTCGTACCTCTCGACCGGAACATGGGCGCGTTCCTATCCGTAGTTAGCACCTTGCTCAGTGAAGATTCCTTTGACGAGCCTACCTCAACATGTCCGGTACAATGAAGTATCGTACATGGCTTCCCCGAATGTAGACTTGCTCAAGATGTGAAACACGACCGTCACGGGCGGTCACAGTAATATCCTTTAGCTGCACGTTCATGTTGTCCTCAGCTGCGAACCCGTTAGCAGGGTTGAAATGTTGTAGACAGGATAGAAGCCGTACCTTCAATCAGCTTGCCGCGGTAGACCTCGCCAGATGTGATTTCGAGCGTGACAATGTGGCCCTGTTGAAAGTCAGTACTGACATGGGAGAATCTGAGAACCGTGCTGCGCATACCGCTGCCTCATTGAGTAGCTTGATTGGAATACCAATAGTGCTCGTCATCTTTAGAAATTGGGTGTTGGGCTTAAATTATAGGTTTGTAGCTAGTTATGCGCGTGCTTAAGGTTACGAAGAAGACGTTCGGTGAAGATCCGTGAAAGGTGCTTAGTCAGATAATGGAGGTGAATGCGCTCGTTGTGTCGCCAAGGCAGTCGCAGAGTAGCGCACTCTTCAGCTTCAGTAATATGTTTGGAGGCACCGCAGTGTGTGGTTGTGGATAGTTTTGGTGCAGGGCTGCTGCGCGTACCAATATCGCTGTCTACAGAAAGTTGAAGGTTGAGCTCGGACCATTCACTTAGTCATCGCGTGCATGCGGATTTGGCTATCTGAACTCATTCTTCCTTTCTTCGCTCTCCGCGGCAACAAGAGAAAGATTAGAGCCCGTCTCAACAGTTTGCTTCAGTCTTCGAAGCAAGATATCACAGATCTTACAAGTAGAAAGCACGCTGCAAACTGATCTCGAATCTAACTTTCCTCCCTCAACACGGTCATAATCATCATTATTCCCGATATGCCTTGCACTAATGAACGCAATGATGACCCTTGTAGGAGCTTGATCCTGAGACCCTCACTCTCCGTTGTCGTCTGATTAGAAACCATCACACTCTATCGTAAATGATGTGGTCTCGAACAAACGCATCTGCATCCCGCTCGACAGCGGGTACTATGTACATGCACTAAAATCGATTTGTCCCCTAACGAGTCGTTTTTTGAACAAGGAACTTCCGCCAGGAGAGGAACAGAGGTTTCGGGGTATCAAGACAACGTCCAACTCATCGTTTATCGGCGCAACACCTTAATACCGCTTACCAGGATAGTAATTCAAGCTACTACGAAAATAGAAGGATAATTTTAGCAAACGCTAAGTGTCTACCAAAACGTTCTGCCGGGCTCTCAAGCACAGATCAATCACTAAAATATTGGTCGGCTTGTCATCAATAGTAGATGGATGCAGTTTTGCGAGGCTCCGTAGAATGCCTGACGTATTTGTGTCGACTTGGCATCCGGACATGAACTAATTGGGGTATTGTTAGCTATCACATGACACTTCTCGGCGCGTCTATGGGCGGATCATCCCGTCCGGAAAAAAACACACAACTGTAGGAGCACATGGCGTATCCACTACGTTAGTAAATTTAAGGTAAGCGGTTGATTAGAGCGTCCACCATATGCTGACTACTCACCACACTCTAGCTTCTGGCCATCACACACTTGCATTTACTCGCATCCGATACCGTAAGGCCCGCAAGCTCGATGACACGATGTGAAGACAATGCAACACGGTAAATGAATACGAAGATGAGTAATTTTTACAAAGGCACAATTTTGTACATTGGCTCCAAGACAGTATGTTCCCACCTGTAACAAGCCTACGCTGCCAACGTCGGGTTCCACAATGTTATACTTTTGATAATATCTAGGTTGCTAGATATGTTGTCAGTAGACTATATAAGACAACCTGCGCTACTTTAACACGAAATCAGAACAGCACCTGGATCACAACAAACAGATCCCTAAATCTTCAATCCTTCTACCTTCAGTTTGTTCAAAATGCATCTCGCTACCACCCTCTCTGTCCTTGCGACCACCGCCACAATGGCATCCGCCGTCAAAGTTCAATACTACCGCGATGGTGGGTGTTCCGACTACCTCGTTGAATTCTATCCACCAGGCAACGGAAACTGCTACAACTACGAGTACAGCAACAGTCACAGCGCCAACGTAGCTACTTGCGATAGCGCTCGAGGATGCGGTTGTGTTTTCTACGACCAGAGAGGCTGCAAGGGAAATACGTGGTCAGCAGATATCAGCAAAAGCAACTGTGCCTCCAACTGGGACGGTGGAGGCTTCAAGTCCATGAAGTGCTACAGCTACTAAGCATAAATTTCGCCGTTTGAGATACCTGTGGATGGATCATCCATCGCCAGTCATATTGGATCCGTTTCCGACCTGGTATCGACATTTATGACGGCACTGCTTGGGCATATTTTTGACTTTGGGAGCTTGAGTGAGGAACTGAGGCATGAAGTTTGGCAAGAGGGTGGCAATCGGAGAGACGACTGGCTCTACTCCTATGAAAGGCTAGGAGTTCTGTTGTATCTTTCTTGTGGATAGTATCAATTCAATTTAACTCTATTGATCAGTCAAGCGAGAAACCAAAACTTAGTTGCCTGCATGTATCTATTTTAAATTCAATCCTTTAATCATAATTGATACGCCCTAAGTGAAATGTACTGTTAAACAAGCCTGCATTTGTCTCAACCCTCTTCCTTTCATAATTCCCAAGAAAATAGGCAAATTTCCAGCTGCTCGGAACTGTCCGGAACGCTCGGAACGAGCATCTCTCGCTGCTCACGAACTTGCGTCTTGCCCAAAATATTTCACATCACTACATCTCAAACACACCCTAAAAAGCACCATGAATATCTCCGGCACAATAAACATCTTCCGCCTCTTGCGAGACCCCACTCTCTGCCTCCCCCAACATGCAATTCCAACATTCAACCAACTCCCCATTCCCCTCAGCAAAGCCTTTCCGCGCAAACAAGGCGAAAAAGAAGTCGATATCCGTGCCGTAATTCTAGACAAAGACAATTGCTTCGCCGTTCCTCACACAGATGAGATATACAAACCCTACCAGGTAAGCTGATTCCACCAAAAACCCCCACTCCCACTCCCCACATATTTTTCTACAGTGAAGATAAAAACTCACATGACCATCTTTCGCCCCCAAAGGACCACTTCACCCGCCTCCGCGCCGCCTACCCCGGCCGCAAACTTCTCATCGTCTCCAACACAGCAGGCACATCCTCGGATCCCCACGGCACGCAGGCAATGCTACTGGAGCGCAACACCGGCGTCGTCGTGCTACGCCACTCGACCAAGAAGCCGGGGTGCAAAGACGACGTCATGGCGTATTTTGCGGCGCATCCGGAGACAGGAGTGACGCGGCCCGAGCACATTGCGGTGGTGGGCGATCGGTTGAGTACGGATGTTATGATGGCGAATTTGATGGGGGGGTATGGGGTTTGGGTTAGGGATGGGGTGCAGGGGAGGGGGTTTGTAAGTTTTTTTTTAATTTCCTTCGCTCTTTTCGGTTTTTCGCGGGTTGAGTTTTGGGGGTCTATGAAGGGAAGCTGACAGTGAATGTAGTTTGCGAGAATGGAGGATAGACTGCAGGGGTTTCTGTTTGGGAGGGGGTATTGTGCACCTGATCCGAGTAGGAATCAGTTTGAGTAGGTTGATATGTGGTAGGGTAGGCAGATGGTGGTTTTTGATTGGGTTTGTTGGAGATTCCCTCTGGAGACAGTCTCCTTGAAATCGTTCTGGGGGTTTCGACATGTGCTTCTTTTGGGATTACTGTTACTGAAGGATTTGATTCGAGTAGCTAGTCCAGACGAGAGGGAAACAAAGTGCATCGCGGGGGCTGTGTAGCCAACTGTGACGAGGACGCAAGTACTACGCGGAAGATTTGAGTTCTGAGTACAGTGTAAGATTGATGGCAAAAAAAAACAGATAGTCGATTCATAATCGATGATGCACAGTAGAATTACCAATCAGTGGTTCCAACAAAGTTGATTTGTAGGTCACATAAACAATGCAACCTGTCTACTACAAACTAGACAAGGTCAAGTCGCAATAGCATCTATCTACATTGGGAAACCAGCCAAAATATCCCTTCCAACAGTGGGAACCTGTCTAACGTGACCATGAACCCCTCAAAAAAGAGTGAAGTATATACAGAGTAAAAGAGCAGCCTATTCCAACAAGCAAGCATCCTCGTCGCAACGATAACGAGCCTCATCTCATCTAAAACCCACATTGACCCATTTAGTTGGCAGCAGTCCACAGAGCAGGGCCGGGGAATGGGTAAGAAGTAGGGTTAGTGTAAATGTTGAACAAGATACCAGGGGTGGTGGGGGTGTACAGGCTGGTACCTGGGACACCGTTGGTGGGTCTGACAGTGCCACTGCCTCCAACCTTGACATTGATGCCTAAACCCTTCACGTTAGCATCTGCACTAGAATCCAAACCAAAACACAAGGGGGGGGGGTGCGAAGAAGAACTTACACTGAGGGTACAACTGAGCACCGTTAGGGCTCGATCCGCCATGCAGGGCAATAATCTCGTGGCGAACAACATAGTTGCCAGCAGCAAGCTTAGAAGGCAGCTTAACAGAAGTTTTGAAGTTATTCTTGATGAGGTTGTCAGTGACCCAGACGCCGGGGCTGACGATAGCCTCCTGGGCGAATTTAGACCAGCGGAGGTCGCTGGGGGACATGCTTGAGCATTCACCTATGAAACCAGCAAATTAGCTGCAAATTCTTCCTTTGAAATAGAGATGAGATTAAGGGATGGGGGCGCCTGTGTACCGTTGCAAGGGGCAATGTAGTGAATGATGGGACCCCTGTGGCTGTCTGGCCAAGTGTTCCACTCGAATTCGATGGTATCGCCAGGGTTAGCGTTGGCGTACAGCTTGCCTGGTGTGGCGCTCTTGTGGCAGTTGACGTCTGCAGATGAGGCCCTGTTGGGCTCGACGAAGCCCAGGTCCTGGTTCAGAGAGTCCCAGCCGGCGGTTGCGACGCGGCTGGTTCCTTGGTAGAACCAGACGGGGTCGGAGCCCTTGGTTGAGACACCATTGATATTGATGGTCTTGACGAAGCCGTGGGCGGATACAGTATCGACGAGGAGGGAGGCGGCGCCGATGAGGAGAGTTGATGCGTGCATGTTTGCGTTTAGTGTCGAGCTGCTGTTGCTGTGCTTGGAAGTTATTGTTGTGGGCTGTGGATTTGATTTCACGGCACTTCCGCTGCTTCTTATAGATGTTTTCTTTTATTACACAAAGTCCTGAATAGGATGTTTCAATGGTCAAGGTCGTCCCAGGAAGGGCGCGGAGTGTCGTCCCGGGTTGTTCTTAGTAAGTCAAGAAGTACATAGTGCCCTTAGATGACTATAAGCCCGTAGGGACCAACTAGTAGCAGTAGTCTGGCATGGCCTACATAGGGCTACACAAAGCTTGTAGCACCCTAGCCTGACGCTACGACTGTTTACCCGTCTTCCAAGGATTTTGGCACTAGGCAATTTGACTTTGAGTGGAGAAGTCGATATTACAACGATATTATACCCCCTCCCCCTACACTGTGGCTGAAGCGTGTAGTTGCAGTGTATGAACCTGGTTTTTCCAATGGGGCAATCTATTTCCCCGGGAAACCTCATATGAAATGCCGGTAGCGAGTAATATAAACACCACGCGAGTAGCGAATGATAGCGAAACAACACTCGCAGCGATTTGGCGTCACCAATTTGGGAAGTTTCTAAGGTTGGCACATTTTGCATTATTCCGATTGCATCGGTGTTTGCTGATGTTGATAGGATTTCTGTGTCCATGTGTGATTCCCATCGGCCTTGGCTTCAATTTGTACTGTTGTAAGACACATCGGGGGTTTCTGGGCATAGTACGACTGCATTGTGGCGTCATGCAGATTTTACGAAGTCCCACCTATAGCCACTGACTCTGACATGCAGCTGTATTCCACCAACGCCCGTCATCGCTGGCGCAAAGTCCATGATTCACAAGCGCTCGGGTATATGGCACATGGGCAAGGTGCCAAGGCGGTCATTTCACGATGATGAATCTCGGTAAGAATGCTCAGCGGGCTTGGCCGTGCGAAGCGGGAAGTGTTGTAATGCACGTGGTCTGGCCCTACCGTCTGGCCTCGCCTTGCCACCGAGTAGTAGTCCGAATAACGCCATGTTTCGTTAGCCTACCCTAGAAACAGTGAAACAGCGAAGCACGTGCACAGAACACTGGGCGAAGTAAGATCGTTAGCGACCGTTTTACTGTTGGGAGTAGCGCGCCGCAAGATACGCATTCTGGTGGCCTGATTGCCTTGTGCTGGATCGAATGTTTAATGAAGATTTTCAGAAACGGCAGACCTCGTACTATAGCCATGTCCGTTACCATTAGTCAGATACCCCAAATCACGTTTTGACCTTTTCTTCGGGCCATCGCCGACAGTCCGACCCAAACAGTCTGTGCATGCTGGACAACACCTCAAATTAGAATCTAATCCGCACTTAGTGTCTAAACAGTGTTCAAGAGGAAGAAAAAATCCTATATAAGAAATGACTACATAAAATACTTGATGAGTCAATATTGGAGTCGACGAGTTTGGACGTGTATATAATCGGTTTGGTATGCTCACTTCATTATACTAAGAATTTCAGACTACCTTTTCCTATTTTCATCTTTCGTATTTCCAGACGCACTAAAACAATAATGTCGACGCCTTGTCAACTGAATCTTGGAGGCTATGAAGAAGACAGAACAAGAAATGATACGCGACTTGGCTGTAACAGAGGTACAGCTGTGTGTGAAAACAAGCAAGGACTACCAAGATGGCTCATACCCTCAGACCAACGGGGTTGGCGGCGGATGGTACAAAACTTCACGCCTTCATGGGTGCGCAGGTCACCACCAAAGAATAAATGAAAGGAAAAGCTAACATGATGGAAAGTTTGCAGTCACCATGGGTACAGGCATTGTGGCTGTTCTGCTTCACACGTTGTCCAATCTCTATCAAAGTTACCATGACTCGCTGAGGTATCTCAGTATCGTTTTCTTCGTTCTGAACGTTGGCATTTTCTCGGTCATGTTTGTCATATCACTCTTGCGGTACACCTTGTTTCCAGCAACATGGACATTGATGCTACAGCATCCTGTGCAGTCGCTCTTCCTTGGCACCATGCCCATGGGTTTCGCCACCATTGTTAATATGTTTGTCACAATCTGCGTACCGGCGTGGGGTGGCTCAGCACCATATGTGGCATGGGGTATGTGGTGGCTGGATGCCGTCATCAGCGTTGCTTGTTGTCTATGGCTCCCGTTCCAGATGTAAATGCCCTTTTCACCCACCTTTGTAACTCGCGACTGACATTTGTATAGGATGACACAACACAGGAACCAGCATGAGAAAATGACAGCAGCTTGGCTTCTGCCAGTTGTCGCGTGCATAGTCGCAGCTGCATCTGGTGGTCTGGTGGCTTCTGTTCTGCCTGATGACAACCATGCTCTCATCACCATAATTACCAGTTATGTGCTCTGGAGCATGGGCCTCCCCCTTGCGCTGGTGATTCTAACAATGTACTTCCACCGACTCGCGATTCACCATCTCCCACCAAAGGAAGTCATTGTCAGCGTCTTCTTGCCTTTGGGACCCATGGGACAGGGCGGTTACGCCGCAATGCAACTTGGAATTCAAGCATCCAAAGTCTTTCCAAGAACGCAAATACTGCACCCGATGGCTGGTGGTATTCTTTATGTGCTCGGGTGGATTACTGCGTTGGTTTTTTGGGGGTTTGGGCTCGTATGGCTTTTCTTCGCCGTGGCATCCATCAGTCGCAGCAAGTTTCCTTGCAATCTTGGATGGTGGGGCTTTACGTTCCCAATTAGCGTATTTACCATGTCTACAATCACCATGGGACAGGAGATGCCGTCGGCGTTCTTCAAATTTTTTGGGACGGCACTTGCTGTGGGTGTGATGCTGCTTTGGCTCTTGGTTACGGCAAGCACAGTTAAGAATGTGCTGTACGGCGATATATTTGTGGCACCCTGCTTGAAGGAGATCGAGAAGAGAGCTGCTGTGGAAGCGGAGATGATGGCGTACAGGGATGTTTGATCTAGATTTTGCGTGTATCTAGCCTCATGAGCATTTAAGAAGATGACAATCCGTGTCTCGTCTTCTTGTGACACATCATAAACAGTGTATTTGTCGGAGTGTCGCTGTGATTTGTGTAGGAGAACTTGGTACCCTAGGTATCTAACCGCACGATCGGAGTTGCAGCCGAAGCTATATGGACTCAACTGGGACGCACGTAGGCCTTTAAGTGAGGGAACCTCACTGCCTAAGAGCAGGACGCTCGTTTGCTGTTTAATATCCAGAGCACGTTGTACCAAGTCTTGCCCTCCCCTCTATTGTGCCACCTCATGTTCATCTTGACCACCACTCAGAACAATCGAAACCCGTTCCAGCAAATGTACCCGAAGACAGCGAGCGCACTCGTAGCCGCAAAAGGCAAGCTCATTTCCACCACGCTCCAAATCCAGAGAGTACCCACTGGAGGAGCCGACTTCATGACATAAAAGTATCCATGTTGGTTCCCCGAGTATACCAAGTAGCAGCCTGCAATGATGGAGCCAGCGAAGAAGACCACATCTCGAACCTTGGGAAAGCGGTAGGAAATGTCGACGTGGGTAAGGTAGACCAGAACGGCGAATATGGGCCAGGCCGTAGCTGCTCTCCAGATGATTTCAGTCCATATGATGTCCTCCCTGTACTGGTTGTACACAAGAACGTCGAGGGTGAGGTGCAGTGCTGCCATGGAGACGGAGTAGAGAATCGAGTCGCCGAAAGGTCCGATCGGGGGCCCTTGATCGTCGCCAATAGGCCTTGATGCCATGGCAGCTGCCTTAGCGGCCTTCCTAGCAGGATTTGCTTCATCTAGCTCTCGCTGTCTCTCTTCTGCCAGGTCGAAAAGGGTCTTGCCCTTGGGTTTGGAGAAGTCCGGATGCCGAAGAATCATTTCGACTCCATCCTGGTCAATCTCGGTCGAAGGCTGCAGTCCGCCCCCAGTGGCTTTTGCATTGGATGCGGTACCCTTGGCGCGTCGCTCTTTTCTGTTGGACATGGTAAGTAGGGTAGAATAATAGGCGGATGGAATGAATTGGGGATGCAAAGCGGATGTTCGCGTGTGCGGCTCCTTGCAATGTCGAAGATGACGTGGGTCAAAGCGCGTGCCAGAACCGCCAGTGGCCTCCTACAGTCAACCTTGCCCCAACCATGAACTCAGCAGCATTCTCAAATCATTTGACACTTTATCTAGCACACTGTTCAGAAATTGCTTGGCTATGAATTGGACCGTCTGGGCATCGGTGCCCCTCCTCATCTTCACCTTCTGGATGTACACCAGCACGCTGAGCACATCCTTCCCCACCCTGCACAACAAACGCATCTTGCTGCTCATAGCGCATCCAGATGACGAGGCCATGTTCTTTGCCCCGGCTCTGCTTGCATTGACGCGTCCAGAACACGGAAATCATGTCAAGATCCTGTGTTTGAGTAGTGGTATGGTTGACGCCTCTCCCCACGTCTTCTCAAAGGGCCGCCACTAATGCCAGCCATATAACAGGCGATTCTGACGGGCTGGGCCACGTGCGCAAGAAAGAGCTAGTCAAGAGCGGGCTGCAATTGGGCATTGGGAACGAAGATGACGTTCTTATCGTCGAGGACAAGTATGCGCTGCAAGGGCTGGCATCGTACACCTGACTGATTGTGATGCAGGAACTTCCCCGACTCCATGACCGTAACATGGCACCCTCGTCTAATTTCCAACCTGCTTACCACGGCCTTTGCTCCAAACATGTCTTCAATTTCTTCCAAGGACGCACCGCAGGCCACCATCGACGCCATCATCACATTTGACGCACACGGCATCTCCGGCCACCCCAATCACAAGTCGCTCCATGCCGGAGCCCACAGCTTCCTCAAGGCGCTCATGCACCGACACAGCGGCCGGGAGTGTCCCGTCAAGCTGTACACGCTTACGACACTTCCAATATTCCGCAAGTACCTCGGCTTGTTCGACGCCCCTGCTACCATCATTGGCGCAATGCTGCAAAAGAAGGAGCTGGGGGGGTTCCCAACTCCACTCTTGTTTGCCAGCTCACCGATCGGTTACAGGACGGCTCAGAAGGCCATGACTACTGCGCATGAGAGCCAGATGCGCTGGTTCCGCTGGGGCTGGATCACCCTATCACGCTACATGGTGTTGAACGACCTGAAACTCGAAAAGACTCTCTAATGCTAGTCTTGGACATGTCTGCCAGCCACAGGAAATCAGACAAAGACTTGAATCAGTATAATACCAGCCGTGGTCCGACACAATCGGTCGATTGGCTGACCAGGGGGTGCATGGAACGCTGACTTTCGGTCACTGATCCTATACGTTGGCTACGCGACAGCGCATGCAGTGTTGCCGACAAACAAGGAGCGAACGCCCAGGCAGAATATCAGAGGCCCTGACTTTGTGTCACTACCAAGACAGGCAAGTCGGAACACGGAACTCAAGCCGCGGGTGAAGGCTCCACCCTTGGTACGCTCCGGCGCGCTCGCGGGTGCGCGGCTTCATGGCTCCGTGTTACTGGGACAGTCTTCCGTTACACAAGTGCAAATTCAAATATGCTCCCAGCTTTCCTAATCCTATACCGTATCTCAGGCTACCCATTTTTTTTCGCGCATCGGCTGAAAACCGTAAAGTCCATTACGTGGAAAGGAGGTACGGCGCCCTGCTTCGGACTTGCTCCTGTTCACGTGGATCGGACATCGGGTGACGGACGCCGATCTAAGCGTCGACAACGCCGCCGCCGTAGTCTGCAAACTTTAGTAGTAAGCGATTAGATGAATGTATGGCTTAACACTCTCAACTGACGCATCGGATTTCAGAAAGCACACTCCTACGACCATAGCCTATTCCGCAGGATCCCGGGTGTTGGTGTACATACTATGCTCATAGCACCCGTCCTTCGCCTGCCAGTGGAGCTCCATTCGGAAATCATTAAACTCCTTGATATCCGTGATAGAGTCAACCTGGCTTCCACATCCCGTTACTTCAGATTCCTCATTCCTGCGCCAACGCACAACGAGCTTCTGGTCGCT
This sequence comes from Bipolaris cookei, assembly GCA_002286855.1. Lineage (NCBI taxonomy): Eukaryota > Fungi > Ascomycota > Dothideomycetes > Pleosporales > Pleosporaceae > Bipolaris > Bipolaris cookei. Next base: position 291,675 of record NRSV01000029.1, read on the forward strand.
GAGGACAGCGCATGGGCAAAGTCGAGTCAGCTATATGCTTGTAGGGGTTGCCTCAATTTCTGGAGCTGGGCTAGCTTTGAGGACAGTATGAGGAAGGGGAAATGGTGTCGCAGTGGGACGTTGGCGAGTTCAAGACTATGTCTGAAATGCGGGGTAAATAGTGCGCTGTATACTCCGGGTGTGCATCTTAGAGTTTGTAATAAGGTGCATGTATTCTGTGCTCAATGCCGGCGACTAACTGATCAAATCGGTCGCCACGGCATGTGTACTGCATGTTATCCTAACATGTCGCGAGATCATAAGCCTCAGTATTTCGATGATGAGGATGGCTGGACCCACATGAAAGACTGTATGTCCGACTGCAACCACATGCAAGAATTCAGTGACTGGCCTGAAGAAGAGCATATATGTAGGTACTGAGCTATCTAAAGCTATTTGTAGTGTTCGATCTGCACTGTAACAGAAGTGGCTGAAGACAACTACGCTCTATGCAGCAACTCAGAATGATGCCCGTTTCTCGTCATTTTCGAACATAAAATCATGGCACAATACCGCCGTTTGAACATCGAAACTGTTGTACTACTAGCAATTCTTTTCATTTGTATTTGTCACGGCCGTTCTTCGCGTATCGTTTGTCAATCGCTTCGTCACTTTACACGTCATGCGTGTCATCAGAATTCACAATCAATCTGTGGTTATTAAGAAGATGTGTATAGAGCTTAATTCCAAACATTCATATTTCATGGATATTTGGCGAGAATTCAGCGAGAAAGTTTTGCAAATCAGGCGCATTCTTCAAAGACTGTCCTGACACTTGATATTATACTTGTTCCAATACTCTCAACGTTGACTTACCGGGCAAACGATACCGTTGGATATGGTAAATCCTAAGCTTACCAGTAGGGTTGCCTCGCCCACATTACAGCATCCGGTCCCTCAGCGACCTGCTCTGAGAAGACACATATCTTCGGGCTTGGACACTTCCATGTCGGTCTTGCAGTTGCGGAAGACAACTCCAAAGCAAGATCCAGTTCCACACCCGATAACGGCACCTGCACCCAATCGACCACTTGCACACCAAAGCACCAATACTGCTCAAGCTACAGAAAATCGAGGCCTGGTTCCAGAGCTACACCTGCCTTCCCTGGGTGAATTTGAGCAGCCATGTCCGTATGACAGGACTAAATACCACTCGTTCTCAAGCATTGAGCGTTCGCTATGCACCTTTTGCGGTATGCGATCATTCAGGCCTAGTTCCAGCGAGCCTTGTAAGGACTGTTGGTCCAAGAGCCCCTTTTCACATATCAAAATGGGTTCCCGACAGAAATCGACACCTGAAGATAACAAAGACATAAAATATTCCGATCCAGAGTCCTTCCTCAGACCTAGTACCTCGTCTGATGAAGGCCTGCGCATCATGCCTCCTGAGATTGCAGCAAAAAGGATCGGTAACCCACCTAGGAGAGCAGCGCTTCCCGTACCGCGCCCGGGCGCTATAAACAATATCTTCAACCCGCTCTCTGACCGCTCAGCGTTCCGACCACCAGTCTCAAATTGCATTATCTACATGGCTTGCCCGACTCGAAGGCATACCCGTATGTTCACAAGAAAGAAGTGAAGGACCACATTGCCGCTATAGACGCTGGGGTATCAAGCCCCTTGGCAGAATTTGCATTCACTATGAGCCAGCAAAAGGAACAAAATCGGTATACAGATTTCTCTGGGACGGTTTTTTACGGAAAGAGTCCTAGTCCGGCGCTAGTAAGCGATGTTCATAGGCTGTTCCCAGAGCAGAGTAGGAATAGGAATATTGTCGTAGAACATACGCTGGTAGTAGGTGGGCATGTCGTTCCTAAACGGTTGCGAGCGGAGCAACAAAGAAGTATTGATGAGCGGTTGTATGACAGTAACGTATATGCACGAAGATCTTCAGCACTTCAAGCACCACGAACACGCACCTCGAGGCCATGTAGTCAGAATGAAACCCACAGCACTATGCTTACAAATTTGACTGGTGAAAACTCGCAAAAATGAACGATTCGCACACAAACCAGGTTCTGATAACGAAAACATCCCCAGACTCAGAGGCGGTGCCGGAACTAAGCAAGCACGTCTCTGATACGGCCTGTTATTCAAACAATTACTACTCACATGCTAACTACCTGCATCCGACTCCAACAATGACACTGAAGACTCACCAGCCCGAACCCCAGACCCAACCCACATAGTCCGAACAATGCGCAAAGCACAAGGAATTTACCGCCGACGCTGGTGTGGTTGGCGGGTGGGAAAAGGAAGAGTGTTACTTTTGGAAGGTAGAAGGAGAAGAAGCCGAAGGTTAGGATGGGAGGGGTGCTGGGGTGAGCATTGTATGATGGGCGAGGGCTGGGGAGGTGTGAGGACAGGGAACGGGAGAGGGGAAGGGTCAGGGTGTGAAGTCTGTAGGGGGTTGTTCGGGTGGTGATGGTAACGTGGCGAAGGTGCAAGAAAGTGCGCCGAAAGAGATGCAGAAAGGTACGGTAGAAGAGAAGAAAGAGGGTGTGGCGCAGGACCCTGTGCCAGAAGTTGCTGCAGGAGATGCGGTACTGTCGGTGCATGAGGGTGGTGCTGAGAAATGAATGTGAGGAAATGTAGATGTCGTGGTAAAAGTATTGTCTTCTAATTTCTTAAATTAAAGTATCTTACAATAGAAAGGCTAATTCAGATATTCAAAGATCCAGAGGGGGATAAGTATTTCACTTCAAGATCTTGTCCTGCACATGCTTGATCTGATGCTGCGCCTCCCTCTCAACCGCCTGTTTTCTCAGCGCCGCAATCTTATCATCAATCATAGCGATATCGGCTTCAACCCTCAGCAACTTCTCTTGCATCATCTTCTCGTAATCCTCGTCACTCAAGACCTGCATCGGACTCCACCTGCTCTTCGCAATTTTGTCCATTAACGTCTCTTTTGGCCTTTCTTCACCCCTAGCTCTTAATTCCGCCAGTTCCTGAAGTTGACCAGAGTTTCTCGCATCTAGGTAATTGTACCCGTGCTGTCCTAGCCAGCCTACTAGACTGAACACTAGAGTTCCAGGAATAACGTTGCGGGGACCTCGAAACAAGAAACCAAGAGTGAAGCCGGTTGATCCTCCGGCAATGGTAGAGGCGCGAACTTTGTCCGAGGGAGATGGATTCATGTCATAGCGAGGGTAGATGGGAGCACCTCGAGTAAGGTTCCACCAGTTTAGGAGGCCAGTGTGGTTGAGGAGTGAGGTGCGGAAACCCCAGAATGTTGATCCAAGAGCGAACCATTGGACTCCTGAGGCGAGAGAAAACAAGACGGGTGTCTGGGTGCGGACTGTGCCGTATAAAGCACCGATTACCGTACCAGGAATTGCTGTACTAGATTAGTTGTATCCGCATTTCCCTAAATGGAGTTGGGCTGGAATTAAGTTGAATGGTAGGGAAGAAAAGCAAAACATGATATTTGTGTCATTTTCCCGATCCAGGGATAATGTGTATGCATAGAGTAAGGGAAAGGGGAATGCGAAAATCCCAAGGGATAGTTCGTGTCTCAATGTCTGACAGGAAAGCCACAATGGCAAAGTTGCAAGCGTACAACAGACGAAGATTACGTCAAGAAATGAGTCGAGCAAATACGTACCTGAGGCTCCACCCACCAAGGCGGCCTGTCTAGCAACCTCGAGAGGCTGTGTGACCTGCGCTGGGTCATATTTGCTGGTCATCACTCTCGCATGGATGCGACACACAAGGAGGCGATGCAAGGCAGGACGAGACAGTAGGGATCTAGAAGCGGCATGCGCAGTTGCATGGATGTGAAATGGATTTCGGGGATGACATAAGCGAGGCCCAACGGACGCACAGCTTAAGATTTCCGTTCGGGAAAGAAGAACTCACCCCACACACGAAACTACGGACACACCCCCGCAGCCAGAAGAACAACCCCGACCCAGAGTAGAAGACGCTCTTAGCACTTGAATCAGACAGCGCGCGGAAAAAATCCTTACGCGCGTAGTCTGCTAACCCGCAATCATGCGTGAGTCGCCTTGGGCTGCGCAAAGTGCGACCGTCGCTCGCGAGCCGGCTTTTTTTGCCCCGCTTTGTACTGCGACGACAGAGGAGACGCAAATAGCTAACAGTGGTTTTTTGCAGCGCCCAAGAAGAAGGAACAGCAGAAGATGTCCCTGGGAGACTTCCTGGGAGATCAGAGTACGCCCTCCCTTCACCGACCGGCCTCAGGCGCCACAAAGGACTGACTGAACGCAGCGCTGGGATCATGGGCTGATGAGATGGAAGATGCGCCAATGCCGGGTGAGTTTCGCCATGTCGCACTTTGCAGAAACCTCGAGTACTAACTTTTGCAGGCACTGGTAAAATATACCCCGCTGACACTCGCGGCGCAAATATGCCTCATTCCGCATGCTAACGTTGCCATAGGTGCTGGCGGCCGTTCCGGATATGGAGGCGACAGGCCCACATTTGGATCTGGAGGTGGCTTCGGTGGTGACCGCGGTGGCAGCTTCGGTGGGTAAACGTCTGCAAGACTTTGTCCTGCATGCGCTAACAACTCTTGCAGCTGACCGCGGATTTGCAACTCGCGAGGCCCTTCCTCTCCCCTCCAAGCCCCCGTATACTGCTCACTTAGGCAACCTCTCCTTCGACGCCACCGAAGGTGACGTAACCGACTTCTTCGCCGGCTGTGAAGTCACCAATGTACGCATTGTCGAGGACAAGCTGGACCGAAAGCCAAAGGGTTTTGGATATGTTGAGTTCGGCAGTGTAGATGGACTGAAGAAGGCTCTTGATCTCTCTGGCACATCATTCCAGGGCAGAAATATTCGCGTCAGCGTCGCTGAACCCCGTATGCTACATACCCACTCCACCACTTGCAAAGCTTACTAACATCATAATAGCCAAGGACCGCCCAGAGACCCGCGACATCTCGGACTGGACTCGCAAGGGACCGCTCCCCGACCTTCCAGGTCAGCGCAGCAACTCCGGACGTGGTGGTTTTGGCGCGGGTCGCGACCGTGGCTTCGACGCAGGATCAGATGCTGGCGGTGAACGCAGCGAACGTCGCCGCCCACCTCCATTCGAGAGTGACGGCAAGTCTCGTGATTTCGGTAACTGGGAGCGCCGCGGCCCTCTCTCGCCAGCTGCTGCACCTTCTCCCAGTGAGAGCGGCCGCATGCGAGGCTTCGAAGGAACACCCCGTGAGGGACGCAGACAGTCCCCAGCTTGGGGTGAAGGTCAAGGCACTGAGGGCTCACGCGGACCCCGTCGTGAGTTCCAGGAGAGACCGCATGTTGAGAGGCAGCCTACTGCTGCAGAGGCTGACAACCAGTGGCGGTCTCGTATGCGCCCCGATGCGCCAGTCAAATCACCTACATCGACACCCGATGTCAGCACACCATCTTCGCCAGCACCTGCGCCTGCTGCCCCTGCAGGCCGACCTCGCCTGAACCTGGCCAAGCGAACAGTCTCCGAGGCCCAGCCAGGTCCCGAATCCTCCACTCCTTCAGACAAGCCCAACCCCTTCGGTGCTGCCCGTCCCATTGACACTGCTGCACGCGAAAGGGAGGTTGAAGAGAAGAGGCAATTGGCCCTCCGGCAGAAGAAGGAGGCCGACGAGAAGGCCCGTGAAGAGCGCAAGGCAAAGGAAGCTGCCGAGAAGGCCGCACCCAAAGATTCAGCACAGCCTACCCCTACCAGGAAGGACGAGAACAGCACAGAGGAGAAACCCAAGGCCAGCTTCGAGATTCTTCAGCGTGTCGATGAGGGTACCTCGGCCGGTCAAGACGAGGACGCTCAGGGTGAGATTGTTCAAGATAAGGCTGTCAAGCCGCAAGAGGTTGTCCGTGACCCACCAAAGTCTGAGGCAGGGTCATGGAGGAGACAGTCCAACACACCTGCTACGCCAGCTACCACCACCGAGACCATGGATGAAGATGGCTGGAGCACCGTCACCAAGCCGACCAAGAATGTTAAGAACAACCGCCGCGGCGGAGGCGCGCCAGCTCGCGCAATTGCGTCTTAGGTAGGCGTATCCACTGTCTAAGGCTGGCCCGGCATTCCGTCTGGCCTTGGCATTATATCCGGATGATCGCAGCGCATTTAAAACGGCGTGGTGGAGTCCTTTGCTTTCTAGGCCTGTGCTGTCTACTGCAGCTATGATTTGTTGGGCGGTCCTTCGGTATTGTTGCATCCGTGCACTACATGGTCTTTTGCCTTATGCTTCGACGGCCTTGTTCATCCAAGCGTGATTCGCAAGGCGCCCCGTGGCTGCTCAACCGCTGGGACGTATTATGAGCCTTCTTTCCTTTACGCCCGATAACAACGTTATCCCCTTGACGCTCTCGTCTACAAAAGTATTGGTCTTTCCTCTTGGATCCTGCGGATCCGGTAGAACACAGGACATGCCATATTTCCCCCAATATTCCCCTTGCATGCAGTTCGACTGTTGGTATGGATGAGCTATGCTCACTAGTCGGTTTCCTACGATGGATCTTTTTGTTCGGTATCATATGAGAAGAGTGTGCAAACATGTATTTAGCTGCGACTAGATTATGAAAGGGTCATCCACTCCACTCAGATGCATCATTTCAAGCTTGTTTGTGTTTAGATTTGGAAACATTGCGTGCACGCTGCCTTAGGTCTGCAGACTATCGAGACGGCCATGGTAAGCAATTGGACATAGATAAACGCCATTCAAAAGAACGGTACGTCCCCACTAATCTCTACAGATGTAATTGTAATGGTTTAGTGAGGTGGTTTGCAGGTAACGTTGAGTCGTAGCACTAAAGCACGATGATCGCCGCTATCTGACAGGGTTCAATCATGCATGATCCTGGTCTGTCCGCCACCATACGTCAGATGTGCTGAGTCCGTGTTCCAACTAACATCCTGCTTTAATAGCAACCGAATCACCAACTCCATTTTCTGACATTCCCCACAACTGCAATTCATTACGCAGCACCTTTGTATCAGGGCCATGTTCATTTGAGTAGTGTTTCCAACTCAACGACATCAAGGACCCCTGCTTGTCTTGTGTTTGAGCCCTGAGTTGAAAGTCTATTTGTGTTGATGTACACTAGTACTGCGTCAGGAAGACAGAGACGACAAGCGGTATCATGGGTTCCAAGTCCGCATCACCAGGGCCAAATGCAAAGCCAGCAGCACCCGCAAAGCAGACGAGGTCCCGGAAAGGCACTTCGCCTAGCCAGACTGAGCAAGGAAGGGCTGGCTCCATGGGTGGTGTCATTTTGCCGAAAGGGAAAGTAACGAGAGCATTGACTTCGCCTTCAAAGAAAAGTACAACGACAGCAATTCAACCCTCAGTTGGTACAGCTGCAGCCGAAGCAAAGACCCCAAGAAGAAAGCCCAGGAAACTCAACAAAAGTCCCACCTCAACCCCTATAAACGCCCCCGCGTCTCCTACTCGCACCAATGTATCGAAAGGGGGTCCTTCTTCCTCAGAGCTTGAAGCCTTGAAGGCTCGAGTCAGGGAGTTAGAAGCAAAGGTTGAGGAATTGTATAAGACAGGTGCGACTTCAGACGCTCGCTCAGGCCGCTCACCCCGCCGACGAGGTAAAGGACGAAAGGCTTCATCTACTGTTCAACTCACTCGCACCAACACAAACACAAGTGACGCAAGCATCAACAATCCAAGAATTCAAGAAGTCGTCGACAACGACGAAGAAGACGCAGACGAGGAACTCGTCCGTCTAGAAGGCGAACTCGAAGTCGCGCGTCAAGACCTCGAACACTACCGCCCCAGAACCCGGCGTGCCAGGTCCGATGAGACCGAGTACGTCGAGGAAATCCCAAGACGCGCAAGCAACAGAGGAGCAGAGCGACAAGTAACTCTCAGCGGCAGCTACCGCATCCCTATCCCCGCCTCCGTCAACCTCGAAGACGTCCAAACAATCAAATCCGGCGTCTCAGCCGCCCAAAATGTCGCTCGTTCGTTCCTTGAACAGCGTCGTGCTGCCGCTGCTGCTGCTCGCGCAACGCAAGACGCTCAATCTTCGTCTGCAGCGTCAACGACAACAAAGGTGCCTGCCTCCAAGACGCGTCCCCAGCGTAGTATGAATTCGAATCTTGAGGTCGCGGTGGATAATCACGGGGGTAAGCAGAGCTGGAGCGATTGGATTGGTGGTTATAGTATGGCTATTACGAGGGCGGTGAGTAAGATTGAACATGAGGCTGCGGTTGAGGCACAGATGGCGAGGGGAAGTGGTGGGAGTAGTGGGAGAAGGACGAGTGCGCCTACATCGAAGAAGACAGTGGGAAAGAGGCCGGCTGCGAGGGCTACATTGAGTGGGGAGCAGGTGCATGGGCTTATGAGTTGAGGCGTTGATGTGTGGAGATGGGACGTGAATGTGTGATGCTGATGGTTAGTACTGGGGTGTTTAAGAAATAACTGTTGAAACAAAGTCCCTTTCATAGTATGGCTACTAAAGAGAACCTGTTAGAAGGATGTAGGGTAGCTGCCCTATATTGTATTGTCACATCTTACTGTTACGTGTGCACAGTGCGACAACATAACTATGCTGTGTGCACGGATGCAGTGCAGACCACTGCGGCACCTTCCAATCCACCACATGAAACCCTAATGCATCTTCTACCAACCTAGACTACGCTCACATATTCTCAACAAGAACGTGGTTAGGATTATACATAACGTACATGGTAAGCGAGCGGCACACCCCATTGAACTTGCGCACCTATTTGAACTAAACATCTAATTACTCAACATTAATATATTCAAATGGCTTCAAACGAAGCAGATGTTCAGCTTGCTATCTTGTTTCTTAAAGATAAACAAATCCAAGGAAATCGCCGTGCTGCTGCAGTCTATAATGTAGCCGAGACAACGCTCCGTCGCCGATGTGCTGGCAAGCCTGCCCGACGCGATTGCCAGCCCAACTCAAAGAAGCTCACTAAGCTAGAAAAGGAGGCGATAGTCGGATATATACTTGATCTTAATCTACTTAGATTTGCGCCTACGTACGCTGCTGTGCGTGATATGGCTAATAAGCTGCTAGCTACGCGCGGCGCTGGCCAGGTTGGACAGAAGTGGCCAGCCAACTTCATTAGGCGTACACTCTCTTACCACTCGTTTTAATCGAGTGTACGATAGGCAGAGAGCTCTGTGTAAAGATCCAGTTTTAATTAAAGGCTGGCTTGAGCTTATAGAGCGGACGAAGGCGAAGTACGGCATTTGTGACAAGGACGTCTACAACTTCGACAAAGCTGGCTGGTCAGTCCCACCATTTCTCATCTTTGCCGGCCAGCATCATCTATCTGCCTGGTACGAGGAGGCTGATATCTCGCGCGACTGGGCGATCGCAGTTAGTAAAAATGGCTGGACAAACAACGAGCTAGGCGTTGCATGGCTAAAGCACTTCGACGCTCACACAAAGACTCGCGTTGTTGGTACACGTCGCCTGCTTATCCTTGGCGGCCATGAGAGCCATCAGTCTCTTGAGTTCCAAGAGTTATGCAAGGGGAACAACATCTACACTCTCTGTATGCCGCCTCACTCCTCTCACCTGACCCAGCTTCTTGACGTTGGCTGCTTCTCGCCACTAAAGCGTGCATCCAGCCGTGGGGTGGAGAGCCTGACCCGCCACCATATCAACCATATCACCAAGCTCGAGTTTCTGCCAGCGTTCAAGACAGCGTTCGATCGATCCTTCACGTCAACTAATATCTGGTCAGCTTTCTGAGGCGCAGGCCTTGTTCCTCTCTAGCCAGACGCTGTTCTATCAAAGCTTGATATAAAGCTACGTACGCCAACTACACCAACTTCGCCAGCAGAAGCTCTCTCGCAAGCCCGTACGCCAAGTAATATACGCGAGCTTAAAGCTCAATGAACACTAATAAATAACCGCGTACAATGTCGCCAAAGCTCATCGCCAGCTCCGATTATTGCGGCGATCGGTCAGCTTAAGAAGGGAGCAAAGGTGCGCCAAAGTTGTTGGGGTGCGTCACTCGCTTATCCACTACATTAACGTGTTTCGCCAGTGATTCGGCCACCCCAGTAATTCGGTCACTTCCCCACGTCATACTACCTTCGCAATAATATTACGCAGCACCATCACAATTTTTCTTAATAAGTAGAACAAGATATTATTCTTCAGACTCTTCACTGTCCTCTGTATCCTATAATTCTACTTAGCAGGTGCGAGAGTTGTGTCCAGTTTGGCTGCAACGTCTGCAGCGCCGTTCACTGCGCACCCTCTTCGCAGGCGTTGCACCGTCGTTACCGCTGCCACCCTCTGCCTCAACAATCTGATCAGCTACCTGGCCAGCTTTGTATGACCCCTCTGTCTGTACGTAGCGCCGCTTGTGAGTTTTTCGCTTTATTAACGCTTTAATAGCGTCTCGTAGGCGACTTATTTCCTCCTGTATTAACATTATATTGTTAGCTATCTGCTGGGCTCCCTTACTTAACTGCTGTATCTGCTCTTTAAAAGAACCTGTAGGAGACCCTTACTATATTTACATGCAGTTTCGAATAAGCGTAGCCTACGCCTCTATTTCGCGCGCGTTGCGCAGCGTTTTTGGGTCCCAGCTGCTACTCTCTTGCGCTGGTAGAGTTAGCGTACGTAGCAAGACGTGAAGCTGTGATAAAACAACGTGATAATCATGTGGCGTAAGCTTTGCACCTTGAAACCCACCATAGATATTCTCTGGTGTGATGGCCTTATAAAAGGCCTTTTTAAACGCTGATAGGAAGGTTTCTTTGCTGATATAGTGGATACGATTACGTGCTAAGACCGAGATAGCGTCGCCGTACGCGCGTTTTAACGGCGAGAAGCAGCCCAGATCAAGAGGCTGTAAGGGGTACGACGAATAGGACGGCATACAGAGGTGAATTATCTTTTTCTCTTCGCAGAGATCTTGGAAATCCACCTAGTAGTGGCTCCCATGGCCGTCAATAATGAGCAGCCTATGCGTCCCTATTGGGCGCGCATGGGAATTAAAGTGAAGGAGCCAGTCAAGCGCTAGATTATTCATCAAGTCGTTAGAACTAACTTAAATAACCTAGTTGCGTGGCAGATCCTCCATAAACCAGGTGGAGATTAGAACCTTGCTTGCTAAGACGAGAAAGGCTGGGATACGCTTCCCTGTTACGCCAACGCCTTATATCAGCGTAACCTACTCCCGATTACCTGGCTGGATCTTCTTTAATCTCTCTGGTTTGTCTGAGCCTGTAATAACTGACTGTGATAAAATCTTGCCTATAATAAAGCCAGTCTCATCAAAGTTATAGATATCTTCGTCTACGATATCATACTTCGCCTTCGTATTCTGAACTAGCTCAAACCAGCCCTTGATAAGCGCTGGGTCTTCGCAGACAGCTCGTTGGCGATCATATGGACGGCTCCGGCGCGTACGCAGCTCAGGATTGCGCTGGATAAACCTATCGGCCCAGCTCTTGCCAACCTCTTCTCCGCCACGCTCTCGGAGCAGTCTATTAGCCATATCTCACACGTCGTCTCTCCCACAGGGTAGTTCTCGCTCAGCCTCAATAATTACGCGCCGAGTAATCGTCTCCTCTTCTAATTTTGTTAGGCGCTTAGTTGGTGGTTTGTAATCGCGTTGAGAGCGTCGGCTAGCGCGTCGGCTTTGGATCGTTGTTCATGGGACACTATAGGCTACTGCAGCCCGTCGTTCAGTCTAGATCTGCTTTAGTATAGACTTTTGATGCGTTGCGTGGTTGAGACATTACGCGTAATTGTTGTGAAAGTGGGGTGACGCGGGGAGGTGGCCGAATCATTGGTGAAACACATTATATAAAAACACTTTTTGGGAAATTTACTTGGTTAGTAGCAAACTGAAGTAAGGACTTGGCACATTGATTTGATAACAGACTATCTACATGGAGTATGCTCTGACATTTACATCCCTGCAAGAATTGAGTCCCCTTACTGCTCAACGTCAATCGGATTCCCACCCTGCTCCCCACTTTTCAAGCAACTCTCCAAAACCTCCAGATCCTTCAATGCCTCCTCAGGACTCTGCATCTCATTCCGCCTCCCCTCCTCCAACCCCTTAGCCCAAGCCTTAATCTCTTGCTTCACGCCATTCCCCTCATCCGGAAACTCCTTGACCTCATCCTCCTCCCCTTTCCTCTTAACCACAACCTTGCCCCGTGAAACTAGTACCACGCCCTTCTCACACGCAACCACATACTCGGACCCGTGATCCGTGGTCCCCACAGAAATAGACAGGGTACCGGAACTCCCATTCTCAAGTAGTAAAATCGCATTCAGCGTATCCACAGGCGGAAGATGCTCCTGCAACTGCACCGTAAACGCACTCACCCTCTTAACCTTCTGCCTGGCACCTTGCAATAGCAAGCGGGTCGCAGCCACAAAATGCACGCCGCCGTCTAGTATAAACCCGCCTTGGTGTTCAGGCTTCTTGCGCCACTCCGTCTCGTAGTACTTGCTCCCCACGGGGACCGGAAACATGACACGAACACGGAAACTGAGGAGTCGGCCGAGAGAGCCGAGCTGCTGGGAGGCCCAAATGTACGAATCAATGAAGCGGAAGTTCTCGGCTACGGTGTAGGTGGTGGATGTGTTGGCAGGGTTGGAGGTCCAGGAGAGGAGGGAGGTGGCGGTGGAGAGGTCCTTGGCTATGGGTTTTTCGGCGAAGACGTGTTTTCCGGCTGCCAGGGCTTTTTTGATGTAGTCTGGTTGGGCAGGGATGGGGAGGCTTTTGTTTGTTTGTATATTAGGAATTGGTAGATTTGACGGTTTATATTAGGTATATGTACTCACGCGATAACCACGCCTTTGATGTCGTCTCGTTTTAGCAAATCGTCCAACTTTTTGCCGTCTTGGTCGTCGCTGTATAAATCTACGCCTGAAAGCTTTTCGGAGAGGGCTTGGGCTGATTTGAGGGAGCGCGAGTAAACTGCTTTTAGACTCAAGATGGGGGCATCTTGGATGGCTGGGAGGTGTTCTTCTTTGGCGAAGATGCCGCTCCCAATAATTGCGACTCCAATTGCCATGTTTTATTATCTGTGTTAAGTTTGGTGGGAGTAATATGAAGAAATACGGGTTGCGAATTTGGTAGGAAGCTTCACTTCAATCTATAAGGTCGTCCTTCTACGACTGTACTGCGCCTAAATGGTAATTTGTGGTTGATGATGGCATTATTTTCTTACAATTGAAAACGCGATGCGACTTGTAGCGGGGTATGTTCCCGCCCCCCCCCCCCCACGATGGCCATGACGTCGGGAGCTATTCCGCATTTGGCAGACGTGACAGTTGCGCGTCCGCGGGCTCTCAACGTACGTAGTCCTGGTGCACCTCCCACCTGCACAATAGCCGCCTTTTGCACCTACATTCTCTTTGATTCGTGTTTCAACGCAGTTTGAAACAGCTGGAGAGACCCTTCGTGCTATAGCCACGCGGTTTCCAGCAATGCCTCTGCACGCCTAATACCCTTGATGACACGAGTATTGTCGATGATCATTCATGGGCAGTTCCCACTTCGTATTCTGTATCTTAGCAGCTAGATAAGATGCAGAAATAGTTCGCAATGATTACGAAAGCCTTCTTATGCCCAACTCCCCAGCTTGGCCCATTACCTTCTGGAACACCTGAGCAGATTTGCCATGTGTTTCGCGTCAAGAATTGCTCCGCTAACACGTCACCCATCCAAACCAACATACACCTTTGGCGCTACCACAATCCTACAGTACTTAGCTCAGAGATTTGCAAGTGTGCAGGATCGAAATCCGTAGTTCCATATTGGAGCCAAGTTTTCTTGCCGCTGCCCAGGATGCGGCTTAAAGCAGGGGAATGTAGCATCAACGACAATCGTATTCGACACTCGAACGCTTTGACTCTCAACACCCACAAACCATTGGATAACTCACCGTTACAAGCAACTGCCGAAGTTTATTTTGCAGGTAAGCTTACGTGGCTTAAACCGTACTGTCGGGGCTGCTCTCGCAGAATATTCTGACGTACTGAAACACAGAGTGCGTTAGACACGGTTGATCCCTGGTGGCCCCCCAACAAACCCCATGTAACCGGCAGTTGAATTTCTATCGATATCGCTAAAGGACGATCATGATTGACGAGCGATTGTCCCCTCGGGTGCTTCAGCCTAGTTTCATTGCCTCTGGGTCTGCCCTGACCACTTTAGTACTGTGCTTGGTATGGCCTTAGGAGATAAGGCGAGAAGGGCCGAAATAGAATACCAGAGCTGGTCTTGTTCTTCATAGTATTTATCTCGTTCATTGTGCTTCTTTTATTTCCATTTTCTTAGACATAGGCCGTTTTTTGGACAAGCTGCTGGCAGCCTTTTTTTCTCTTCTTCGTCTTCTTCTTCTTCTTCTTCTTCTTCTTTTTCTTCTTTTTCTTCTACTTTGCCACGAAGCAGATACGTTTGTTTACAGATAGTCAATATGGCCTTCGGTATTCTTGATGACCCTCATATGGCGGCTCCCCCAGGGACGTCGACCATCAATGACTCTAGTCCAGTTGGTGAGCTCTACAAGTTACGTGTATGAGGTGAACAATGCTGACTGCGTCCTAGTTGATTCCAAAGTCGACTCGAGTTACTTGAAGCGCGATGGGGACATTATCTTGCAACCACAACCATCAGAAAGTCCAAACGATCCTTTGAACTGGTGAGCCTCGTGTGTATTTGGATTTCGATCTTCATTGACAAGTCCAGGTCACCGATGAGAAAGGAGTGCATCATGATCCTCCTTGCTTTCAGCTCCGGCGCGACAACAGCGTAAGTAATTCAATCTTGATTTAATATTCACATACTAATGCCAGCGTAGTCTCGGACCAATGGTGACACCTGGTCTACCAATTCTCGCCAAAAAGTACAATGTCAGCACCGACATGGTTTCAAGTCTTATCATCGGGTTTCTCGCTTTCTGGATCGGCTTCACGACGTTCTTTTCAGCTGCTGGAGCAAACATCTGGGGCAAGCGTCCATTCTTTGTTATTTCGACAGTGGTTCTCCTCGCCACCAACGTTTGGGGATTCTTTGCCACGGTATGTTGGAATGCAAAGTGTCGTGTAGTCGTCAACTTACTTTAGCATAGTCATTTGTTTCCCTCGCCGTCATGCGTGTCGTACAGGGTATTGCGTCGGCGCCCCTCGAGACACTCGTCACATCAACGGTATCAGACATGTACTTTGTCCATCAGCGAGGCGCACGTATTGCGGTCTGGGGTTGCATGTTATCTGCTGGAGTGATGCTTGGGTACGTTTCTCCAAATTTAGAACCTACCCGGCTAATAATCATCTAGTCAAGTTATCGCAGGCGAAATCATTCAAAACATCTCGTTCGAAGCCACCTTTGGTATCTCGGCGCTAATCTTCATACCGATTCTCCTCGGTACATACTTTTTGATTGTTGAAACTACCTACTACGGCCCACGCCCCACGGCTGGGAAGCCCGGGTTTGATGGAAAAGACGATGATTCCTTCGTTGAATCGATTGCTGAACACGAGGAGCCTCGGCATACATACAAAAGCCAGCTCGCCATCTTCCGCGGTCGCATGTCGCCTGAGTCGTTCTGGAAGAGTGCATGGAAGCCTGTACCCCTGATCGCTTTCCCTGCCGTGTTGTTCAGTACCATTGTGTACGGATCGTACTTTACCTGGCTCTTGACCATCTCCGTCCTCTCCGTCAGCATCTTCTCTGCACCCCCTTACTTGCTGAACCCTTCTCAAGTCGGCCTAACCAACCTTCCTCTCCTCGCCGTCTCGCTTATCGGCTCGTCGCTCTCCGGTTGGACCGCTGATGCAATTGCAAAATTCATGGCGCGCCGCAACAAAGGTGTCTTTGAGCCCGAGTTCCGCCTCACACTCATGATTCCCGCGACCATCTTTGCGACAGTCGGTTTCCTGGGCTTTGGAATCAGTGTGTCGAAAGGCTTGCCTTTGGTGTGGCCCATCGTCTTTATGTCGATTCACTCAATGTCTGTGCCGTTTGCTTCGACGGCGAGTCTGACTTACGTCATTGATTGCCACCCCCGTGATGCAAACCAGGCTTTTGTCACAATTAACTTTACCAAGGCTGTGTTTACATTCATCTCGACGACGTATGCGAACGGCATCATGGCGAAGGTGGGGCCGAGGGCGGTGTTTGATGGTATCACGCTTATCAATTTGGGTATTTGCATGCTTACGATTCCGTCGTACGTTTATGGCAAGAGGTTTAGGAGTTTGGTAAGTTTATCTCTTTGTTTTTGTGTGTTAGTGGGTATAGGGTTTTTGCTGACTACGTGGAATAGATTGCTAGAAGCTCCTTTGGAAAGAAAACCTCGGCTTAGTGGCGAGGTTTCGTAGATGCAAAATAGAAGTGCAGTGTGAGAGCTTATACACAAGATAAGAATGGGATATTGAGGGATTACGCGCTTACGTACACATGGTGAATACATGCATGGTTTCTTTTCGCAATAATCGATGGTTTTATGTTACGCTCTGGTGTTTGTCATGTCGTGAGGGGTTTTTCATGGAAGTCTGCTACGGTAAAGTAGAGGAAGTAACAGTTGTAAGGAGCTGCGCTCCAGGGAGCAATCTTGAGGTATACAAGAGGTTGTATTCGATGAGGAGCTATCTACTCTACTTGCGTGATGTTTATTTACTTAAAGTAGTTTACAAGCGAGTGACACGTACAAGCGAGTGACGCACCCCATCAACTTTGCGCACCTCTAATGCTATACAACTTAACAGAGTAACAATATAATATATTGTTGAGAATATTGCGAGTCCAGTCCAGGTCGGTAGAAGAAAGTTCAGAGCCTGGGCGAGAGAATGGCGCCACGAGGTGGCCAGTGCTGCGCGTGTGCACACAATACACGTTGCCGCGTACGCATAGTAGAGAACAACACAGTGGATATGCCGAATAGTAGACGTTAGAACTACCCACCTTGCCACCCCGACTTAGTTACCTATAGTAGTCATACTACTAAAGGACCTAATTCTAACATATATAGAAATTGGTAAGATAGATTAAGTACTGGATAGAGTATCTTTCTTGCATGTACGCGAATTATGGCCAGTCTCTCTACACCTACTACAACGCGCCAAAGCCTGGCGGCTCACACCTGATCGCTCTTCTCCTTGACGCTCTTCATAAGCAATATGCTGATCAGCCTCACGCTGAGCGAGTAGATCCTCTCCAGCTCCCTTTGTTAGCACTCCTTGCTTCTGTATCCGCTTTCTTTTACGCTGCCTACGCTTCGTTGCTGCTTCATTAGCCCTCTTAAGGCTGGCGATCTGACCACGCATTAGCTCAGCCAAGAGCATCATTACCTCTGCCTCCTTCTTAAGCTGGTTAATCGCCGCAATAGTTGAACTTGGCGATGAGTTTTGATGCCTCTGAACGCGATCACGTATTAACGTCGATTGAGCTTCAAGCTCGTGTGTGTTGCTAGGCGTACGAGCCTGCCAGAGAGTCTCTGTTAGAATAGCTGGTGGAGTAGGCGTTTGTAGCTTTATATCAAGCTTTGATAGAACAGCGTCTGGCTGGAGAGGAACAAGGCCTGCGCCTCGAAAAGCTAAACAGATATTGGCTGCCGTGAAGGATCGATCGAACGCTGTCTTGAACGCTGATAGAAACTCGAGCTTGGTAACGTGGTTGATGTGGTGGCGGGTCAGGCTCTCCACCTCACGGCTGTACGCGCGCTTCAATGGCGAGAAGCAGCCAACGTCAAGAGGCTGGAGTAGGTGAGAGGAGTGAGGCGGCATACAGAGAGTGTAGATATTGTTCTCCTTACAGAACTCTTGGAACTCAAGAGAGTGGTGGCTCTCATGGCCGTCAAGGATAAGTAGACGATGTGTACCAACAACACGATTCTTAGTATGAGCGTCGAAGTGCTTTATCCATGCGACGCCTAGCTCGTTGTTCGTCGAGCCATTGTCGCTGACTGCAATCGCCCAGTCGCGTGGGATCTCTGCCTCCTCGTACCAGGCAGATAGGTGATATTGGCCAGCGAAGACAAGGAACGGTGGGACTGACCAGCCAGCTGCGTTAATCGCTGCGATCAGCGTCACCCATTCACGATTACCTGGCTCAGCTGACTTTAGCCGGCATCTCCTCTCTGACGCTGTAACGACAAGCTGAGTCGTGATCTTGCCCATCATAAAGCCAGCTTCGTCAAAGTTGTAGACGTCCTCGTCGCAGATACCATACTTGGCCTTTGTCTGCTCCACAAGCTCAAACCAGCTCTTAATTAGGGCTGGATCTTCGCATAGAGCTCTCTGCCTGTCGTACGCTTGATTAAAACGCGTTGTAAGACTATCTGTACGCTTGACAAAGTTGCGCGGCCAGTGGACGCCGACCTGGCCAGCGCCGCGTGCAACCAACAGTCTATCAGCCATATTGCGCACAGCTGCGTAGGTGGGCGAGAATCCACGTAGATCAAGATCAAGTATATAATCAATAATTACCTCCTCTTCTAGCTTGGTAAGCTTCTTTGAGTTGGGCTGGCAATCGCGTCGGGCAGGCCTGCCAGCGCGTCGGCGGCGGAGCGTCGTCTCAGCTATATTGTAGAGTGCTGCAGCATGTTTATTACTTTGGATCTGTTTGCTAGCTATAGAGGAGATAGCAAGCTGTACATCTGCTTCATTTGATACTATTTGAGTAACGTTGCGTGGAGCCATGGTATGATAAGATGAGAGAGGTGCGCAAAGTTGGTGGAGTGCGTCACTCGCTTGTAAACTACGTTATCGGAGCTTGTAAACTACGTTATCGGAGAATGGTTATGCCGAAGTATCTGAGCGCGTTGTCTGAGCGCTGCTCAGGCGATGAGCAGAATCCGGGTTCTCTGGGTGACACTCGGATTCTGCGCTTGTCGTCTGAACAACGTTCAGATAGCGCGCGCGCAAATGAACCGAGATCCTATCGAAGAGCTATACAAAGGGCGTTCAGCCCGTCACAACAGTAATCTACATGCTGCAACTCGTTCAATCAACCTCATGTAGGCTAATTGTCCGAACCTTAATCAGGCACTGAGGTACTAACCACGTGACTCCAGGTCTACGCGGATACTTGTGCACAGGGCTCAGAAGTACATCAGTCTCTTTCCCTTCGAAAGGAGAATATAGATAGAAATGAACCATAGTTACTTGTCACCTCTACTCACCTGCACACTGTGTACACCGTACAACTAGCTGTATTGACTTAGACATCTTGCTAACACCAAACGCTGGCTAGCCAATAGAGTCCATTCAACACTAATAGCATCTCCAAGAATACCCAAGAAGTACTCTTAAACTAAGAAGTAGCACGAAACCATAATCATCTAAATAGTGGTCCGTGAGCCCAGCTTCGAGAAGCCTAGCCGCCGCATACAAAACAACACCAAGAGGACAACGACACGAGGGTCCCTTGGCTAGATCACATGCACACTACAAGTTTCTCATATTTTAGAAAGTTTTACATCTTTTAGTTTGTATACCCTTGAGGGCAGTACTCTAAACAAGGTCGTATCTGCATCTCCAGATTGCATTCTCAGAGAGCGGGCGGGGTTCCATCCAGACCAGATCATTCCAGAGCATACCATCCTTCCAATGAGAACCCGTAGGTCTCGCCATTTTCAAACATCGTAGTGTAGTAGTATAGAAAAGCAAGATGACAAAAAAAAAGAACCGAAATACTCCTAGCGCCTTTTGCCCCCAAGTGGTCCCCTTCTTTTTGGGAAATTCCTTCTTGTCACCAAACGTCAATGACGTGCACCGCACACAAACGACCAGCGCCCGCGCCGCGAGAAGGGGGATATGTCATGAAAATTTCTCGCTTCAAGTACAGAAAAATAAAAGCAGAAGAAGGAGAAAAAGAAAAGATTCTTCAGTTTGTGACTCTCCGGATGACGTCGCCCGGTCTCGGCATGACTTGTCTTTGGGGCGAGAACATTTGCGACATGGATTGTTGTTGTTGCGGCGACATGGAGATGGTGTAGCGCGGGCTCATGGGCGAAGTCAGAGAGGACTTGCGGGCGGCTGTGTTGACGGTGGTTGTAATTGAAATGGGAGAGGGCGTGGGTGCGGATGAAGTTGCGGTCTTGAGGAAGACACGGGCGGGGGGAAACTGGCTGATCGGAGGCATGGTGTGTAGTTGAGAGAGTGGCGGTCTAGGCCTTGTGTAGGATACAAAATATTGATGTTGGTGTCGTTGTAGTAGTAGATGAATGCGCGTTTAATATGCAAGTGTTCTTGGGTGTGATGGAAGTATTTCCGAGAAAAGGGTGACGTTGGTGGTTGTTGATTGATGGAGGGTCGATTCCGCTATTTGGGCCTTTGGCACTCGATGATGTTATGGCAGTGTGAGTCGTACGTAGTGCTTTGCAGGGAGAGGATAAAAAGCAAGCTAGATAGGGTGCAGAACACGAGGGCTGATCTTATATATTGGTGAGTCGATCCAATCTTGACTCACCCTCCACCTCGTCCGTCCATCCACCCGCCCAGCCCATTACCCTTGACCCACCACCGACACACACGATCTGTTTCCGCATCCTCGGCGCAAAGCCCGCGTCAGAGTCACGAGCCGGCGCCCCGGTTCTAGTGTGCCATGCACAGGCGAGGTTAACTGGGCCGGCTATGACATGTGATGTGAAGGCCACACCGTTTGGAGCTACCACACTTATGGCGGCCAAAAGGTTATAGGTCACCCCACATGCAACCCACCTACCGATCACTTCCCCCGGACATACTAAGTCTGTACATCCATACTCCAGACTACCTATACATCCAATGCCTGCACAGGGTGTCACGCAAAACCCGCGCTTTCTCAACCACGGGAGCCCAATCGGTCCATCATCGCCCGCCCACCTGTATTGGTTCCGGTGTGTGCGTGCAGATAGACATATCCGGTGCATGCAGCCTTTTCCTCTCATACCTCTCCTCCCCTTATCCGGT
Organism: Bipolaris cookei; assembly: GCA_002286855.1. Classification (NCBI taxonomy): domain Eukaryota; kingdom Fungi; phylum Ascomycota; class Dothideomycetes; order Pleosporales; family Pleosporaceae; genus Bipolaris; species Bipolaris cookei. The sequence goes on from NRSV01000029.1 coordinate 312,593, forward strand.
GAATTAGCTTCGATCAATCAGCATATCCGGCCGCGTGAGCAAGGCACCATATCCGGATCGCGTGAGCAAGGCGAGAGAGAGAAGAAAAAAAACCGGCGCAATCTTTTCCGTTTACTTGCGATATTTTTCCCAATTTCTCTCTCTCTCTCTCTCTCTCTCTTTTTCCCGATCGTACTACTGCATGTCTCATACTGTAAAACACTCTAGCTCCCGCTGTATACCCCGCGGCTCCTTGGCTCACTCAATCTCAAAGACGCGATGCGACGATGCGTAGCCTGTGCCTTTACACCACCACCTTACCACCGGTCCAAATCCACGCCCGCATTGCATGGGATCCAGTCTCTCCCATAGGGCCCTCAACCTGACACAGAAACAGCACATGCATCCCTCACCGCCGTTGTGCGCATACGTACGTGCAATGCGACTACGTGGGGGAACAATGGGAGGGGGTGGGAAGGAAAAGAGGCGTACATATTGGCGGCCGCCAGTCCAGTAACCTTGCGCACGTTAGACGTTGACAGTTGCACTTGACCCCAAAAGCCCGTTGTAGTAATCGCCCATATCCCCCCACCCCCCGCCTCTAACTCGACGGTCTCTCCTTTTCCTAATACCAAGATACAAAATAAACACGCATACCTTGCATCCGTCCCTACCGCCCAAATGGGCCAAGCCAGCCAAGCCCGCTCCGCATAGTATAGGCGGGTACACAGGATACACTACCTGAAGCTGTTTCTGTGCGAGGCCGGCGCTGGGACCTGTCCTCTTAGGGGTTTGCCCTTTCATCACATCTTGATACTCTGACACTCTGACAGATAAACTGGATCCCCGCTACTGCTCTTGGCTCCCTTTGTTCATGCAACACACACATCTTACTAAGTAACTAAACCCACAGACACTTTTTTTAACACACAGACATGCCCAGATTCAGTAACACCGAGCCTTCCATCTAATACTGTCTGTGAACCAACTCTGTTTATGCCATCAACAGCTTGGGCCCCTGTTTGGCATGTGGGCTGCGGGGTGGTGTCGTATCTGCCAAATCTTGTGTTTGAAAGTCGGCCGCCTGCGTTTGAAGATGCGGCTGTGCCAAGGCCTTGCTGCTTTGGGTTGGCTCTGTTTCGAGCTAATATTATGGTTATCACATGTAAGTACTAGATGATGACCGAAAGGCTGAGTTAAGCTTGGGCTGCAAGTTGTAAGCTTTTGTGGGCCATGTGAAGGGGTCATAGGGTAGGTAGGTGTGTGTATGTGTCTCTGGAGAGATGGCTGTGGGGGTTACGCCTAACGGTCATCTTGCGCGTACAAAGCGTACGAAGGTGGGTTGATGTACAATGACTGTGACATTGAGATTATGACGTTTTCTTCAACAGCATAGTATAGTCCATCTAACTTCAAATCTGTCCGTTGTCTTTCGTAGAGCGCTTGCATGCAGATCCCTAAAAAAGCACAGTGTGCGGCGTGCTTGGAGGGTGTAGTGGGAGCCAACCACAACAAAGGCTGTGGCGCCTCGGTATGAACCAGTGGGAGAGCTCTAGCTCCAGCTCCCTAGTCAACTGTACCATAAGCACCCACATCCACACACATCCGCATTTGCATTCATGGTACGACATGTCATATCATATTACTTTTCTAATATACAAAGTTATCCATCTTTTCGGCATTATATCCAATTCGTCAAAACAACTTGTCCTCCCTGCAACATGCAACAGCCTCGTCTAGAGCAATTGCCGTACACAAAGCCACCAACGCCAACACACTGTTGCTACATGTCATGCACGTGCATGTCCTATTGGCATGCTACCACACTCGTATAGCATGAACATCCCAAGCCTTTTGTATCGTAGGTGCTCGAGGTGTCTAGGCCTTGGTCTTGGCCTTGGGAGTGCCGCTGCGAACGCGTTTCGCTTCGGGCCGTTGGAGGTGCGAGGCGGGAATCCAGCTCTCGTCATAGGCCTTGGCTCCAGAAGTGACAGCGGGGCCATCGGCACCGACAACTGCAACCTGGTCGGCAGGGTTGACCTTCTTGCTCTGGCCCGAAGACATCCTGGCGCGCTCACCACCCTTGCCATGGCCCTTCTTCTGAGGGAAGAAAGTGCTGATCCAGGTGTTGTAGATGAAGTAGACGGTTCCACCAAAGGCACCAAGGACTACAAGGTAAAGGAAGAGGCTAGAGGCGCAAGTCAGTCATGGCTTAATTGTACAGGTATGGCAGATCTACGGGAAACGTACATCTGAGGATCAAAGAAGCTGTTGGGGGCCTCGACAATGCTGACAGTCTGGTTGTAAGCGGGAACAGTGAATACGGCATTGCTGGTGTCCTTCAACACGGTGATGAGTTCCAAGCGTAGGTTCTGGGGGTGCATGTCGATCGTGAAGCTGTAAGGAACAGTCTCCTCGGCGCCTGCAGGAATCTCGATCGAGTAGCGCTTCGAAGTAAGGTTGCGGACGATTTGGGATTTGCCGGCAACCTCAGTGACGAGCGAGCCGCCAACAACAGCAACGCCAATGGGCGTGGGCTCATTGTTAGTGACGGAAAGACGCGCCTCGGTGGCATGGCCGTTGACGAGCTTCACGCCAAAAATTTCAGCCTGCGGGAATGAGACGGAGACGGCGACATTGAGATTGGGCGTCTGCGGCTCCTTGACTTGCTCTTGGACCTTTTCAGCCTGAGAATTGGTGGTTAGCCATCTGATGTCATGTGTCGTCACAACATATCAAACTCACATCAGCTGCGACAAAGGCACCAAGTGCGCGCAAGGAGAGCAGGAGCAGAGTAGAGGATCGCCAATTGACCATGATGGAGGCGCTGCAAAAGGATGGGATGGTAAGAATACAGAAGAGGGGTGTGGGAAGAGAGATGGTGGAATTCGAACGTGGCTTCTGGCGAGTGACGTCCGGGCGCCGTTGAGTCTTGGCGAACGTAACGACAGCCGCGGCAGCGGAAAGCCGACGCTAGGTAGTTGGCTGACATGAGCAACCACAGCCGCCAACCCCATGTTTCTTCGCACACACGCGACATCTTTCTCTCTTCGCCTCTGACACGACGTTTTGCAAATAGCGACACACCATGACAAATCTGCCTTGTCGCGTTGCCGCTCTGCAAATATAGCCTCTTTGCGCATGTCTAAGCGCCAAAACGCGAGGGATAGACTGACCACGCCACCTATTCCTGCCAATGCAAAGCTTACCAACGGCGGCTATTCGCCTGCGGCTTCGTGCGCCTAGTGGTTGCATTTGTCCCTAACGACACCGACATGTACTGTACATAGACAAATGCCTTTCTGCCGGTAGCTTGCATTGCATCTTTTTTACACCGTCCAGGGTATACTAACCATTGACCGTTTTCCGTTGTCTGTTTTCTGTTTCTATTGCTCGTCCCTCAATACCTTTCCTAGTGTCTGTTCCTCATTCCCGTTTCCCGTGTCCCGTTTTCTGTTTTCTGTTTTCTGTTTTCTGTTTTCTGTTTTCGCTTTTTTGTATTCTGAATCTTGTCTTCATTGCCACTAGAAGCGTCTATAAAGCTCTGTCCCTCACCCCCGTTTGCTCCTGCCCATCTTTTATTTCCCCGTGAACCGTGGAAAGAGCGTTCGGCTGCCTGTCCCACGTTACCTTGTTACACTCTACCTTTCTCGCCTTGACACGCGCAGTAGCCTCGCACAACAACCTTTTTCTCTCCACCTTGCAATAAACACACACCTCCCTCTATCACCTACGCCTCTCACCTGATCATCTCAGCATGGCACTCCCACCCGATGCCCCCAGTGGCATCATTTCTCCCTCGACGCTTCAGACTGATAACGATCTAGATGTGCTCAGCAAGCGCTTCGAGCAGCTTAACCAATTAGAAGAGGAGAAGACCAAATTCATGACTGTATGTCTCGAAGAAAAATTCTTCTGCAACCGGTCTGACTTGTTAATAGGAGCTCCTCGTACGCTATGAATATGTCGTTCAACAGAACCAGGCCATGCTTGCCGAACGTAACCGCGATCGCGAGTGGATCTTTCAATGTTTAGCAGAAAAGCAACACTACGAAAGGGTTGCGGGCATCATACAGCAGGCTGTGGTGAGTCAACCCGAAGCCATACGATGCAAGCTGTGCATCTGCCGTCATCATAGCACAAGACTAACATGTGAGTATCAGGTGGACAACTCCTTCGTTGTCGTACTAATTGACGGCGATGATATGATGGTTAGTTGTTTCGCCAAAAACCCACTTCTGCCTTGCTGATCAAGCGACCAGTTTTTTGATGAGTTTGTACGCGAAGGTGCAAACGGCGGTCGCCGCGCCGCCTCGAAGCTGCACGCCGCCGTTCAAAACTATATGCAAGACCAGAGCGAAAACACCCGCAACACCACCCCACTCGGATTGCACATCGTTTGTCGGATTTACGCCAATGTCAAGGGCATCGCTGAAGAGCTTGTGCGTACAAGTGTCATCCCTGACATTACCTGTTTCGAAGACTTTGTGCGTGGATTCACAACAGGCAAGACATTGTTCGATATTGTCGATGTAGGGGCGCATGATGATTGCGCCAACGAGAAGATCATTGGTGAGTATACTGAGTGCACATCTTGTGGCAATTCAGCACGCTGACAAGATGCAGAGTCTTTTAAACTTTACTTTCAAGATTACCATTGCTGCCGTTTGTTATTCGGTTGCTCTTACAACGAGGGGTATGCACGACTTCTTGAACACCACTCTAATCAAGAGAGTTTGCGTGACAAAGTGGTGCTCATTGGAGGCCCTCTTTGTGATAAAGACCTGGTTCCACTACCGTACAAGGCGAAAAGGCTTCCAGGCATCTTTCGTGAGCCCAAATACGCAACATGGGGAGCTGGGCCTGTTTTGGGAGCCCTTTCGCCAGCTTTTGTCCCTGCTAAAAATGGAGCCGAAACAAAAGGTAGCCCAAGCAGCTTCGTCACATCAACAGGTCTTCCATTTCGGTTTCCAGCACCCGCGCCTACACGGCCACTGAGCAGTTCATCAGTCTGGGAAAGCCCTCTCCCCAAAGGTGCTGTGTTGAGCCATATGACCAGAACTCCATCGACTTCAACCTTGGCTTCTGATGGCCTGCCTGCACAGAGACCCATTGCAGCGCCTATGAACTACGCCGCTAAAGCCGCAGCTCCTCCACCCCCAAAGTCCAAGTCGCCCACCTACAGGCCTGCCAACCGCGAAGAGATCATCGCCCGCAACCGCGCAGGGAAGCGTGTCGACCCACCCTGCAAAGACTATGACAAATCGGAGGTTGACCGCGTCAAGAAGATGAAACTCTGCAACATCCATTTTCTCCGCAAGGAGTGTCCCTACGGAGACACTTGCACTCATCTCCACGCCTACAAGCCCACTGAAAGCGAGATTGCTACACTTCGTCTGGTGGCGCGCATGGCGCCCTGTATAAATGGCAGTATCTGCCAGGACATCAAGTGCATCTACGGTCACCGGTGCCCTGCGCCTCGGCATAAGACTAACCATGCCAAGGGTACCAAGAATTGTATTTTTGGCGACTTATGCAAGTTCTCGGGAGAGTTGCATGACATTGACATGAATATTGTGAAGACTCTGGTCATACACTAAGACGTGGTGTCGGCGTTTCTTGGCTAAGGTGTGTATAGGTGGCAGACAGTGGGAGTGGTTACAGTATGGTACTTGTTATGTAGATGAATGTTCTCCAATACCCAATGATTTTCAAGATATGCTACTTGTAAATTCTTACCCGGGGATAATGTGGTTGTATAATACACGATGATAGTTCTCAACAAAGGTCTTCTCTATGCTCTTGTAACCCTTGTGTTCCCCACCTAAGAAAAAAAAGACAATTCACTTCTTCTTCCACTCCTCAAACTCCTCGTCCAAATGCGATTTCAGCGCCGCAAACTTGTTTTTGAAATTTTGTCCGCAACGCCAACACTTCATGTCCCAGCTTGGCCAGTCCTCCGGACGAAATCTCGCGCTCCCTTCCTCGAGTGGAAAGTCGTGCAATTGCACCAGGAAACTTGTATTGAAGCTCAGATAGTGCTTCTTGTGTTTCATCCACGGCGAATGCATATCGCGACTAAACACGTGAATGTGTAAGTGGTTCATAGAAGGATGCGTATGCACGCCTGTCACTATTTCTTTTGTCCAGTCACGACCTTGTGGAAGCAGAGCGGCCCGCTTGGATGGCGATGGTGGATCGGAACTGGACATGAGGGTTTCTAGGGCGGTGTTGTACGGCGCATCTGATGTGCTGCCCTCGCCGTATTGGCGGCGGAGCTCATATGCTGCTAGCTCTACCAGACGCGTGATGCGGGTTCTTACTGTGTTGAGAAAGGCGGTGTCGGTGGAGAGGGCGTGCAGGGGGTGTTGGATGTGGTAGGTACGTTTGCGTGGGATGAGGAGAAGGTGTACGCTGCATCATCTTATTTTAGTAACGTATATATATTTGGGTTTTGGAGAGTGGTTCGTAAGCAGACGGACCTTGCTTTTGGGTATTTGTCGGTTATTACGACAAAGTCGTCGTCGTATTCGAGAACTCTTCCCTCAGGATTCGTCTCGGGGGTTTCGATGTAGACCCCCAGTCCATCACGGGGGTCCCAGCGTTTTGAGAGTTTGACGTCTTGCTTGGTGGTACTTGGGAAGTTGGCGGCGGCTATGCGAGCTGGAGGTGGTTTTGGTCGCTTGGATTGCGACATGAGTTCTGTGACTGTGTTGTGAGTTGAAGTTGCTTGGGGAGTTGGGTGAAATCGTGCAGAAACGTACATGCGCTGGGGCGCTTTTGGGAGCCTGCATCCCTGGTAGATTGAGGCTGATTAGGCGTTTCTGTGCCATTTATCTCCTCTGCTGTGATCGCGTCGCGGGGTTGTTGCGCGCTAAGGTCGTGATTGTTGTTTGTGGACATGATTGTTCAGAAACTATCATGTGGTGACTGGTAGAATTTTGGGGTCCTCTCACGTATGTTTCTGTACAAAATTGAAAACAAGCTGCTGACAATGGATTGTTCAGTGGTTTGGCGCAACGACATATCGCGTTGATAGGCGATGACGATGAGGCTCACAACAGGTGGCTCGAGCGTACCGAGGCATCCCTGCAACCATCGGAATTTCGGATTGCGTGCAACATTCAAGTGTCTCGCTGCCACATTCGAAATGGCTACAGCACAATCCACAGCCACCTCCTCTTCGAACAAGTGCACTGATAACTGGTGGTGGGATTTTGGTGATTGATCCCTTTTGCTAGCGTGAGAGCCCTTCACTACCCGCGAACACAGGAGACATCTTTGTCCATCGCTCCCCCTTCCGAAGCACATACATCTGTCCATGGATATTACTAGACGCGACAACTTGTTCCTACTCCGACACAATGCCAAAGAACGCACACCCGCCCCGCAGTAAACCTGCCAAGAAGTCAGTCCCGCCCGAAGAAGACACAAGCTTCATTGTGTTTGGCGACGGCAAAGCCAAAAAGAAAAAGGGTGAAAGCTCTGGTGGAGACGCAGCCCAAAATGACGGCAAAGGAAAAGGCAAGGGAGGAGCCATACAGCCTGAAGATGGGCCTAAAAGGCCAGATACTCTGACTTTGATAGCTGGCGCATCATGGACTGGGAAATTGCCTGTCAATCTATTGTCAGAGCATTTCCAAAAGCAACAGTGGGCCAAGCCAGACTATCGCATTGTACGGATATTCTTTCAAAGCAGATGCATCGCAGCTGATGTTTTGTAGCGCAAGGATGGCGACAAGCATTTTGCCTATGCTGTGGTGTTGTCCAAGGTGAACCAGAAGACACGAGAGACGACGACTCTGCCGCCAATCAAGATCCCCACCGAACTCGAAGAGCAAGCACACCAACCTACCGCTGTTGAAGCTCGCAACTTCGCTGCTGCATATACCCTCTTTCGTGTCGCCAGCGCTAAGAACCTGCACATGATGCTTCCGCCGACCTATAAAGATTTGTGGAAAGGACAGTTTACGGAACTGAAAAAGAGGGATGAGCAGGAAGGAAAAGGCTGGATGTACGAAGCCGACCCATTCTTTGGCTTTGCTGAAAGAGAAAAGGCTCGGGAGACAGCTGCCAAAGCACGCGAGAAGAAGCAGAAAGAACAGGCAGAGGCTCAGAAGGCACACAATCAGCAGCCTGGCGCGGTCATGCCTGGGTCTTCAAAGGAGTCTGCGCCAGGCAGGAACTTGATGAAGGGATGGGAACGTGTGCCAAAGATTGAGTTAGGAAAGCGGACAAGAAAAGAAGCGGAGCGTTTGATCCGCCGCGATGCCCTCTGGAACCCGAACGGTGTAGAGATGAACGCGGCTACAAAGGCTAGGTTGGTCGGAGAAATCGCTGATCTTGGGTTTCGAAAAAGCCACGTCGAAGAGGCAGCCGACATCTGCAAAGACCGCGAGGAAATCATCGAATGGCTCCTTATCCACGTGCCAGAGGATGATCTTCCATCTTGGTCTTTACCCGAAGGTTATGTTGCCGGTGTTAGTATGGCTAGCACAAACCTTAAGCGCGAGGGTGCTGTGAAGCGTCTAGCAGCTGCCGGATACGCTGTAGACCTATGTGAAGAAGCCTTCGATAGTCAGGGTGGTGATGAAAGAAAAGCGGCAGCTCTTTTGCAGGCTCGCCTTCTCCGACCAGAAGAGGATGACAATAGCATATTGCAAGAACTGGCAGATCTTTCGCTGTCAGAGGGGACGTCAGAGGAAGCATCAGAGGAAGATCCATGGGAAGTGGAGATGTCATCACTGGAAGCGATATATGATCGCCTCTTTTCACGACCCACTCCAGAAGCATGCCGGATTGAATTGGACGTCAAACAACAGGGTAAACGGCTCATTTTACAAGTCCGAAAGCCATATGGTCCTTACCCCGCTGTTGTACCAATAATCACATTCGAAGCTGCCATCCCAGCCTACATTCGCCTAAGCATCATCAGACAAGCCCTCCTTCACGCAGAGGCAAATTTCATTGGCATGCCCATGGTATATGATATCGTGGACTGGATCCAAACGAATGCTGGTGATATTTTCCAAAATCCAGGAAAATTATCAGATGTCTCTTCCGGACTTGCTGCAGCGGACCATATGTCCGAACAATCAAGTCAGAAACGAAAGGCAAAGGGCAAACCTCGTAAACCTATCGATTGGACACCGGCGACTCCGGCAAGTCAAAACGCGCTGGCCACTTGGCAAGCTAAGCAAGATACTCCGGCTCAACAAAAAATGATGGATGCTCGAAAATCGCTTCCTGCCTGGCGTCTAAGGGAAGATATTGTGCAGACTGTCAACAGATGTAATGTCACTATCATCTCGGGTGAGACGGGTTCGGGAAAATCGACCCAATCAGTACAGTTTGTTTTGGATGACTTGATACAGCGGCAGCTTGGTGCCGTAGCGAACATCATTTGTACACAACCTCGACGAATATCCGCTCTCGGTCTCGCTGACCGCGTCGCTGATGAGCGGTGTTCTCAGGTTGGCGATGAAATTGGTTATACCATCCGTGGAGAATCAAAGCAGAAGCCTGGTACTACCAAGATCACATTTGTCACAACTGGTGTTCTTCTCAGGCGACTCCAAACTTCGGGCGGAAATGCCGATGATGTTGTTGCTGCACTGGCAGACGTGAGCCATGTTGTGGTAGATGAAGTACACGAGCGCAGTCTGGACACCGACTTCTTGCTCGTTCTGCTACGCCAAATTCTACGGCAACGCAGAGATCTCAAGGTCATCCTCATGAGTGCCACACTCGATGCTGCGGTCTTCGAGGCCTATTTCAAGGAGGTAGGACCCGTGGGTCGTGTGGAAATTGAAGGTCGCACCCACCCTGTAACTGACTACTACCTGGACGACATTCTTCACTTTACTGGATTCAAAGGGTACGGAATGGGTGAGGAAGATGACTCCGGAGACAAGGGATTTTCTGCAAACCTCCGTAGTATTGGATTCGGCATCAATTATGACTTGATTGCTGATACCGTTCGCCATATCGACCATCAACTAGGGTCTAAGGATGGCGGTATTTTGATCTTCCTGCCTGGTACCATGGAGATTGATCGAACTCTCCAGGCGTTAAACCAGTTTGCCAACCTACATGCACTGCCTCTGCATGCATCCCTTTTGCCAATTGAGCAAAAACGCGTCTTCCCTCCTGCACCCCATGGCAAACGAAAGGTCATTGCATGTACCAATGTTGCGGAGACGTCTATCACGATTGAGGATATTGTCGCTGTCATCGATACAGGCAGAGTCAAAGAGACGAGCTACGACCCACAGAACAACATGGCCCGCCTGGCTGAGACGTGGGCTTCAAGGGCAGCATGCAAGCAGCGACGTGGTCGAGCAGGACGAGTGCGGGCAGGCGAATGCTACAAGCTATACACACGGAATGCTGAGGCAAAGATGATGGAGCGACCCGATCCCGAGATTCGGCGCGTGCCGCTCGAACAGATGTGTCTCTCGATCAAAGCCATGGGCGTACAGGACGTCTCTGGGTTCTTGGCTTCAGCTTTAACACCGCCAGAGAGTACCGCAGTCGAGGGCGCAGTGCGCTTGTTATCTCAGATGGGAGCTATAACTGATAATGAGCTGACTGCTCTCGGTCGCCACATGTCTATGATTCCAGCAGATCTCCGACTGGGCAAGCTGCTGGTGTATGGAGCGACATTTGGTTGTCTTGAAGCTGCTTTGACCATTGCTTCGGTCCTGACGGCACGCAGTCCATTTATATCACCGCGGGAGCGAGATCAAGAGACGCGGAACGAGTTCGATCGACTTCGGGCATCATTTTCCAACAATCAAGGAGATCTCCTAGTTGATCTCCGCGCCTATGAACAATGGTCCGCACTACGCAGCAAAGGCACTTCATCACGCGACCTTCGCTTCTGGTGTCAAGACAACCTTCTCTCACCCCAAACGCTATTCGACATTGCCTCCAACCGCACCCAATATCTCTCTTCTCTAAAAGAAATTTCGTTCATCCCCACCCGCTACTCCTCCTCTAACCTTTCCACACACTCGACCTACAACAAACACAACACCAACGACGCCCTTCTCCGCGCCCTCATTGCCGGCTCTTTCAACCCCCAAATCGCACGCATCCATCTCCCCGACAAGAAATTCGCCGCAGGTATAGCCGGCGCCGTCGAGCTTGATCCTTCCGTCCGCGAAATTAAATACTTCAACGAAGAAAACGGACGTGTCTTCGTACACCCATCTTCCACCCTCTTCTCCAGCCAAACTTTCCCCCACAACGCCTCCTTCATCGCGTACTTCAACAAGATGGCGACGAGTAAAGTTTTCATCAGGGATATCACGCCGTTCAATGCCTACAGTCTTCTCATGTTCGCGGGCAGGATTCAAGTTGATACGCTGGGACGCGGGCTGGTGGTTGATGAATGGATTCGGTTGAGGGGCTGGGCGAGGATTGGTGTGCTGGTTAGTCGGTTGAGGGGTATGTTGGATAAAGTGCTGGAGGGTATGGTGAAGGAGCCAGAGAAGGGGGTTAGTAAGAGGGAGGCAGAGATTGTGGAGGTGGTAAGGTGGTTGGTTGAGAGGGATGGGTTGGATGCTTAGATTGAGGGTGATAGAGGGGATGGGTTACTAGAGTTTTGGTTTGGAGAAAGGGCGGGATGGTGATGTTGGTAGAAACCACGATGATATAGACGAGGTAGTTGAATGTATTAGATGAGAATTGGATATCATATCTTCTGTCTTTTGGCTCTTCTGATCTACATCCCTTGTCAAGCTCATCTCTTGTCTGCTATTCTATTCCTATGAAACTGAAAATATGCGACTAATCTATTGGTTTCTTGATACATGCTAGTTGTGGTGCTAGCTTTTGTACAAACAACAGTGCAATTTTTCTTTTCTGACGAATAGGTAGGTAGGACACGGTGCAGATTGATGAGGTAGTGATTCGCTCGTGAGTCTGCTTTGGAACTGTGCGTGCGGCATGGAGTAGGTTGTCCATGATGTAGATGTCGTGATATGCGTCATAGCCTCGATTCGGGTGAACATCTAATTGAGCGTCCTTTCTCTAGAGCGGCAAGTCATTCAACCCAGCAGCTGAGCTCAGATTCCTGAGGAAGCTCGACTTATGCCTGTCAAGGGCTGCTAAGCGGCGTTGCGATATTTTAGCTGAGAGGGTGTCAAAGTACTGATAGAGGGTTGAGGCTGGACTGCGGCTATAGCTTGGCACTGCAGTGCAAGAATGCAGAACCAGCTTTCTGAATGGGCAGCTATAGTGAACGCTGAGGTCAAGGTAATTTGTTGTTGTTTGAAACGGTTTTTTACATGTTCTAATGACCCTTGATACTCAGACAGCTTTAGGGAGTGATCTCGTACATCCATAACAGATGTTTCGTTTCGTACTTTCAGATTCAGACCCGTTGCTGTCATGTTGGTCGCCACCCCAACCGTGAATGCCAAAACGGCCTTCAGGCACGGGCATACTGCACAGGCTGCAGTGCGGATCCGAGAGCGCATCAGGGCGGGCTTGGAGTTTGCCTGTAGTGCGAACGACATTTGCGACGATACTTGGAAAGTTCTCCTCAACGGACTCGAAGTATTGCTTCATAAGATCGTCTATCGTTGTGTTTTTGGAGCTCGTAGATGCTTGTGTGGGGCCTGATGATGTCTCATGTACAAGTGAGACCAAATCAGAGTCTGACATGTTGACGTAAGATATGAGTTCTTTCTTGAGAACATCTCGTAGCGGGTAGTGGAACTGGAGGCCAAAGGGGGATTCACCATCTGATATTTGCCAGGGCAGAGAGAAGCCACGGCCTTTTGCTGTTTCCGCGAGCGTCTTTTGAGCGAGGGTGGTGGTGCTGTCTCCCCAGAGAATGCTCTCACAATCGGCCAACTTGGCATGCTCTACAATTAAACGGGTTCGGAGAGTAGATATTACGTCAGCGCGAGCTGTGGCCGAGGTGAGTGAATTAATCATGTACACAAACTGGTCTTCGGTACTTGATTCGGCCTTTTGTTGATCTTGGGGCATCAGGGTCTTGAGTAAAGCATCGTCTGGTGCTAAACGAAATACATCGTGCAGAGGTAACGAAACATAGTCATGGTCTGGATATTGTACGCGGATTTTTTCCAAAAGCTCTTCAGTCTGTACAGCACATCCTGGTTCTTGGATATAGACTGCACTAATCTCAAAACCAGTGCGACCAGTCTTGCTCTTCTGCGTCTTGAGATGCAGATCCAGGACATGCAGGAGGGAGATAGATGAGAATCCGAAAGACAGGGGAACCAAAACTCTGCGTTGCTTCTCTGCGCCAAAGTTGACCCGGAAAGATTCCAGACGCTTGATGCATTTGGTGTGAACATAGCGGGCGAAGCAGTCGCTGTGCAAGTTTTAGCGAATACTTTTTCTTTTCCTTTTGCCCAAGTGGCGTAGAACTGACTGGCAGAGGGGTTCAGAGCGAACGACAAGCACGGACACGCCCTTGCATCGCCTACAGGGCTCCTCAGAACTATCAGCAATGTGCTTGCCTGGCATATTGGCGTGGTTGCAGGTGATGATACTGATATTGGTGTTGCGATAGTTGTGCAGGGCTGACTCATTGAGCGTGTGAAGAGTGCGGGGCTGCGCCACATGCAGTTGAACGCCAGGCTGCGCCACAAACGGCCGCGCGCTAACCCGAGCTGCCGGGAAGGCGGACCTGGCTGGGGGTTGTGAACGAACGCGCAATCGAAACTGCCACGGCTTCACGCCAGTCTTGCGCCCATGACCCATCGTTAACCCTTACGCGAGGAAGAATAACCTTCGCTGATCCGATTTGCACTGTGTTTCCTGGCCTGAAGCGCCATTGTCTTTTAGCCGTCAGCTCCGCCAACTGGCCTCTCATCTCTAGGCAGGATGAAGGCGGGCCTGCGCCTTATCGCGCTGCTGCTGCTGGCCACGATTACAGCAGTAGCAGCAGTAGAGGTTACTCTGGTAACTTCGACTTTTGCTCTATATTCTTTCCATCGCTGACACGCCTTTAGAATCAAGATGACCGCCAGAAATGCTCGGGCATGTACAGCAAGAAGGCATGGGGCGGCAAGGTTGACCCGTTCATACTTGTCAAGTTCATAAAAGACCCAAAGAAGAATGAGGGCATTGAGGACCCGATAGTCAGCGTAGTAGTGTGGGAGTGGAAGGACACGTTGCTTCTGGGTGCCCCATCCGACTTGCCTGTGAACGACGTTGGTATTCCGCAACCTGATGCTTGGGAAAGTTGACTGACTTGCGCATAGGAAAACCGCCATTACATCTGTGACGACGAATCTATCAAACTGAAATTATGTAACGAAACGCACAAGGGCGAATGGGTGCTCGCTGAAGACGTCGACAACATCTCTCAAATGTACATCCGGACCGCCGCAATCAACCTTAACGACCCTAAGCCTATCAATTACCCCATTTCAACCGGAGAGAAGAAGGTTTCGATAAAAACAGGATACTACTGCGTAGCAGCGGCAGCCCAGGATAGTCGATTGCAATACGAGGCTGTCGTGGTTTTTCGGAATGCATACGGCGAACTCCAGGCGGCCCAGATTGCAAAACTGCCCTTTTACGGCGGCATCACACTCGTATACTTTCTCGTATTGGCATTCTGGGGCTTCTTGTATTTCCAAAACAGGCACGACATTCTTGCCGTCCAGAACTACATCACCGCTATCCTAGTTTTTCTGGTCTTGGAAATGCTCATGACTTGGGGGTACTACGACTACCAGAACCGTCACGGTAACAATGTCGGCGCCAAAGCACTCATGATCATTGTTGCTGTTCTGAACGCCTTCCGCAACTCATTCTCATTCTTTTTACTTCTTATCGTATGCATGGGTTATGGTGTCGTCAAGCCTTCCCTCGGAAAGACCATGATGGTCGTCCGCTGGCTCGCTGTGGCACACTTCGTCTTTGGCGTTATCTACGCCGTCGCCTCACTCACTGTTCGCCCAGATGATGCTGGACCCATTGTCTTGCTTGTTATCCTTCCGCTGTCCGCTACACTCACGGCCTTTTACATCTGGACTCTGAACTCGTTAAACCTTACTATGAAAGACCTCATGGAGCGGAAACAGCACGTCAAAGCCACCATGTACAAGCGATTATGGTGGTGCATCTTGACAAGCATTATCGTCATCTTCGGTTTCTTCTTCATCAACAGCTTCACATTTGCTGGCGCTTCGACTCCAGATTTTGCGCCTACCCATTGGCAAACGCGGTGGTTCGTACTTGATGGTTGGCTAAACCTAGTTTACTTGGCTGATGTATGCTTCGTTGCATACATGTGGAGGCCAACGGCGAACAACAGAAGATTTGCTATGAGCGACGAGGTAAGTCTGCACATACTATATGATCCGTACAAAGATGCTGATCCACTCTCAGATTGCTCAGGATGACGAAGGCTTCGAGATTGCCTCACTCAGAGATTCCTTGGACGAAGAAGAAGGGAGGCCGAACCAGGGTTCCTCTTACGATCCAGCGCAAAGGTCCATTAATGATCATGCACGCGATGCATCGCCCCTACCTGCGCCACAACCACAAAAGCCCATTCATCCTCCTAGAGAAAGTCTTGATGGCGATACAATCTTCGCTGTTGGGGAGGACGACAAATGGAGTAGCGATGGAAGCGAGGAGGAGGAAAGTGACGAAGACAGTGATGAAGAGAGTGACGACTCGGGTGCTGAAAATTCAAAGGGAGGTAAGGATGAGCGTTCAAGATTGACTGGTAAAAAAGACGAATAGAGGTTGGTTAGCCACGATGATGGCTCGGGTTTCAAAAGCTGCCACTTTGAGCACTGGCGTTCGTCGGAAAGCGATATACTTTCGCATAGGTTAGCGGGTGGCATGTATTTTGAACAAGCCACCAGTTTTTGCATAGCCGGCTTTCGTAATAGTGCATTTAGACCTTGTTGCTGTACACGTTGATGTCATTTTGCGCTTGGAGGCTGTCGTCTGGCTTCGTTCTTAACTCCGCAAATGCCGAGGCATCTCAAGTAGAAATGTCGTCAGAGTTCTTTACTGCACCTCCAAACTTCACCTTTGCGCAACCACTCATGGCAGCTCTAACTCTAAGCGCACCCAGGCGCACTGCAAGATACATATGTGACACATGTCGTAATAGTGTATGCTATCCACGCACCCCAGCTTTTGGCGTACAACGATATCTTAGCACCGCAACGTCCTTACGTAGTGAAGACTCACCTCAATTGACGTCGCATCAACACTTTCGCAGTCGAGCTGCCGCCCCAAATTCAACTGTTGAATTATCTCGGAGAAAATTTACATTTCATCAATATTCAACATCCAGCCAAGTTGCATACGCCACGAGCTCAGGCTTTGCGCCACTGCCACATCGTCGCCTAATCGCCCTCTCCGGCCCCGACACCGCAAAGTTTCTACAAGGCCTGATAACAAACAATGTTGATCCGGATTGTCAATCATCATTCTATTCTGCCTTCCTAGATGCGCGAGGCAGAGTACTGTGGGATGTTTTTGTGTGGGTATGGCCTGAGCTTATTGCAGAGAAGGAACACTGGGCTTGCTATATTGAGGTGGACGGAGGTGAACTGGAGACATTAAAAAAGCACTTGAAACGCCATAAATTGAGGAGCAAGATTCAGATTGAGGAAATTAGCCAGGATGAAGTACGCGTTTGGGCAACTTGGGGATCTGCAATTGAGCAAACCAATAATCAAGGTCTCATTGCTAGCCTGAAAGATCCACGCGCGCCAAACATGCATCGCCATCTCGCAGATGCAAATGCGCAAACGGTAATATATGGTACGCAGCCAGAAGATGTTCAAGAATATCATCTTCAACGTTACCGAAATGGCATTCCAGAAGGACAGACTGAAATTCCCCGCGAGAGTGCCCTGCCAATGGAGTGCAACATCGATCTTTCTCAAGGCATAGACTTCAAAAAGGGCTGTTATGTTGGTCAAGAACTTACCATCCGTACAAAACACACCGGAATCGTACGAAAACGCATCTTACCAGTTGAACTTTACACAACCGTCACATCAGCCACTCTTCCCGAACATGGCGCCGACATCAAGCAACTTGACGAAAGTGGCAATATCAAAAAAGGGCGTGCGACTGGCAAGTTCGTGGCTGGTATTGGCAACGTAGGACTTGCAATGTGTCGGCTAGAGAACATGACGCATATGAAAGTCAGTGCTGAGGGAGGCACATGGAAACCTGGGATGGAGTTTGGTTGCGAGACGAAAGATGGAATTGTTAAGATTAAGCCGCTGTTGTACAATTGGTTTGTGTTAAGAGAAAGAGATTTATGGGACAAAAACAGACAGAGGCTGTGAAAAACAGCTGAACAAAATCACGAAACCAGCATGTTGATAGTCTCACAAAAATTTCGCCCACGGCGTAACTCGTTCGTGCAGTGCAATAGTTCACGTGGTGCGCCTGGCCTGACCGGTAGGCTGACCAGAGGGGCTGTGCATGTGTGGCTTAGCTCCGTAGACAAGGTGTCATTACGTATCCATCTCTCATTATCGCGCTTTTGATGTTCAGTACTTGTGATCTAGTAAATTATTTTACCCTTGGCAATTAATTACGCTGTACTGCCCTTTATCAAATCAACTGAATATACCTAATAGCTTTGCGGCAATCAAAAGCTGCCGATCCAAAACATGGCTGCTACAACACTATCGCCAAGGTCATCGGAAAACCAATATTCTATCTTGAACATGATTTCACGCCTCCTCTCGAAGAAAAGGACAAGTTCAAAACAACGATATTCGCAAGAGGAGCAAAAGCAAGATACTAGACCGCAACTCATCCATGCACCTGTTCCCCTCGTCCTCCCCGAACACCAAGACACCTTACTGAAACTTGGGTGGACCACAATCACATTCCCAGAAACTTCACCAACAACTCAATTCCCAGAAACTTCACCAACAACTCAATTCCCAGATTCGCTCTCGAGCGTCCCACTATTAGGGCCACACCCACTCCAAATCGCCTCCCAAGACCTCTTTTCTGCCAGCCAAGCCTTCTTCAACCTTCCCGACTCCGAGAAGCACAAATGGAAACACCCTCTCAGCTCTGAAGAAGGATATTCCAAGATCCCTGGTGAAAAAGAATTCATCACCCTCCGCTCGCTCGCATATTGTCCTGAGATCTTACGCGCACCCGCACAACGGTACTGGGAACTTGTCGGACAACACTGCTCGAGTACCCTAGGCCGCATATCTACAGCGCTTGGGCTCCTTGATGGCGAAAATGAAGGTCTCAGACAATTCGTAGGGCCGTGTGCGCGGATGTCTGCGGAAGAAGAGGGTAAGACAGCAACGATGTTGAGGTTGTTTAGGTATGAGGGGTGGGAAGAGAAGGTTGTTGCGGAGGCACATGCGGATTTAGGGTTGATCAGCGTGGTTTTGGGTGATACCCCTGGTCTGGAAGTTTGGGATGGGAGCGACTGGTTTGATGTGGAGAGGGAAGTAGAAAGGAAGGGGAGGAAGGGAGCTACGATGCTGGTTGGACGCCAGTTGGAGAGGTTGACGAATGAGAGGTTGAGATCGGGTGGACATAGGGTTATTGCATATGGGGGACCCCGGGATATGTCTTCTGGGGCTGGGGTAGATGGTATGGAGAAGAGGTATCGGCACTCGATTGTTTTTGTGCTGCGTGCTCATGAGAGTACGCAAATCGATTCGGATGCGCTTGAGACTCATATCACGGGGAGGTGGAGGCAGCCGATGAAGGGGGTTACTGCAGGTGTACTTTACGAGATGATTAAAAGTCAGTGTTTTAATATCAATGTGGAGAAGAAGGAGAGAGATGTACAGAGGAGAAGGCTGGCTGAGGTGAAAGAGGTGCGGTGAGGCAGGGTGGTTGGAGTTTCTAGAGACATCGCTCGATGCTTTCTATCATCGTTTTGACTTCAAGTCAAAGTTGCTTTCTATCTAATTGTCACTCAAAACCGCATTGCTTCGTCTTTTTGGACGTTATGATAGATACTGGTGAAGAGCTACGGTCTGATGTTGAAAATACAAGAGTCGATAGGTCAGGTAAATACGGCTACTTCCTTATCGCGGTCTCAACGCTGTCATCTACTTACCTTGATACAGCCACCTAGCATGACCGTGTATCCTTCCTATTAATCCGTCCCGCCTGGCCTATATCTGTGCCACTAATGGGGAAAGGCTGACATTGGGCTTGTCCAGTCTTGTTTTGCATATTAGGCACACTTCAGCCTTGGCTTTTCGACGCATGGCTCATTGTCGCCCCAGTCTTCTCCCCTCTCTATCTTCAGCATCCTCAAATATGTTTGCCATACTCATTCACGCATTACGTCTGGTACTGTAGTTTCCGCATCTACTATTACCACAATGACCACCGGAACCCCACTTCCCGCTTTTACGCACGACCCACTTCCCGAGCATAAGTCACATTTCCGCCTACTCCACATCATTCGCAGTGACTTTCGGGCAACACGTTGAGTGCGAGATCTCTACCTGGTCCATTGGCGAGGCACCGTCTTACTACGCAGTATCATACGCATGGGGCGATGCCAAGGAGACGACAGACATTACGGTCAACGCCAGTCGTCTGGAAGTGCGGCGCAACTGCGAGTATGCCCTCCAGCATGCCTTTGCCGCCAAGGCCTGTAAATACGTATGGCTGGATGCCATCTGCATTGACCAGACGACCAAAGAGGAGAATCACCAAGTTGGAATCATGGATCAAATCTACTCAGGAGCGAAGCACGTTCTAGCCTGCGTCGGACCCCACGAAAACGATAGCGAATTTCTCTCAAAATTTATAAAACAACTTTGTTCATTGCTAAGACAAATTCACGGCTTTCCGTAATCAAGGTTAAGCTTCTTGGCGATCACTCTACTTGCTCTGGGTCACAGAAGGATTTTTCTCTGTTGCCTTCTCTCCGTGAACGGTGGGGCGCGTCAAGCCATATGCCAATCTTTTTGCTCATTCATGAGACGGCCATATCTTACACATCTGTGGATAATCCAGGAACTAAATCTAGCTTGTAGTGTGTCATTTTGTTTTGGAGCGGCTAGAGAGAGAGCTGAGGATTTCTTGGCTCTCTTCTGGGTCCTTCAATTTTGGGCATTCTCCAGTCCACAACCTACACCCAATCATGAGCCAAGAGAATCTTTGATCATAAAAGTGAATCGTGCATTATCGGACTTTCGATACAGGAACTTCCTAATGGTGCAAATGATTTGTGCATTATCGAATTTTCGAAACAAGGGTTTCCCGGCTATAGATGACGAGTTTGCAAGTGCCATCCCATTTGATCGTTTACAGCTAGCCTGCACGCAAAGTAAAAAATCATTATACAGAGTGTTGCTCGAAATCCAGGCAGAATGCACTGATCCACGAGATCGGTTGTTTGGCGTGCTGTCTTTTGTAAATGGGTCAGGTGGACAGAAAATCAAGGCAGATTATAGGAAGGACTGTTATGAAATTGCATTGGATGCTACGAGGCTTCTAGACCACTGTAGCCCCAATATCACGCGAGAATTGTGTCGCATCTTTCAAGTCACAGGGGAGGAGGCGTCTCTTTGTCATGCGCAAAGTTTGTGTATCAGTACTCCCCGAGCAACAATCAGATGGAATTATTATAACCCCGGTTATAATCATGGATCCTATGGTAATATTTGGGACGGTCTCGAAGTGCTAGGTACTATAGAAGCCTTGAATTTTTCTGGTGCATCTGGTGATACACATTTTAGATTGTTTGTATCATTCCAGGAGCACGAGGGTAGTTGTGTTCTGAAGCTGGGGAATATTTGAGATACGATGTCAATGTGAGGACCTCTTGATACAAGGATAGGTGATCGTTTAGTATATCGATCGGGGAGCGAAAGCGCAAGACCTCTGGCTTTGATTGTCAGACCATGTCACGGTAACCACCGGGTTGCCATAACACCTGGATTCTGCTGCTGATTGGCTGAGTGCTACCGAGGTACTACACGTACGCTAGCCACCCATGATATATTCTGTTGACGAATTTCTGTTCTGATTCCTTACGCAACGTCTTGAGTCTTCACAGATAGTGTACGTAGCAATTCACCAACGCTTCCCAAAGCTTTTGGATTCGTGCTCCTAGCATCTTGTGACAGACCATTAGAAAGCGGTAAACTCAGCCTGGTAGGACAGGTGTTTGTCAAAGAGTACAGCCCCATTCTACAGCAATTATCATCATGGGGTAGTGTTGGCAGCTCTTTGTTCGGATCTTATTGGGACCCAGAGGATGTTCTGCTTTTAGGGTGGACTGTCCGTCAACTTGAGGCTGACAGCATTACGCAAGACCAAATAAGCGATTTTGTCAACAGGCCAGTCTGTGCATGAGATGGTTCTTCATATTTTGAAGTAGTCGATGAAATGGATGGTTGAGTCAGATGCGGAACAAATATCAAGATCACAAGTACGGGATATGAATTCAAATTGATCGCTCCTTTCTCAACATATTGTTCTATTGGCAATAAAAGAAAGTTGCCGATAACACAAAGCATGACTGTAGAAGGACCAGATCAGAGAATGTATCGTTAAATATCCTAGGTTAACCACGAATATGTGAGTGTCGTCGACAGTATATCCCAGGGGCTCACCGCGAATGGCGGCAGAAGTGGCATAATTTACTTTCTGGCTGGATAATGAGTATCAAGGACGTCTCATTGTTTCACAATGGCACTGTTCCAGCTCATAGACCATGAACACATGCTTGGATATACGCATTTGCACGTGGTATTCTTGGGATTAATTTCGTGACTGTGGCTAGGATGGCTCTAAAACTGTTGATTGAAACGCCCGGTTGAAATAGAAACAGTGCAGGATGGAAATCCTTGGATCGGTGATGGCACGTGACGGGCACCCACGAATATGTACACTGGCTAGGATTGATGTGACGCAGCACAGGCATTACTGGACAGGCTAGCAAAGTGAATGACGTTTGCCGCAGATTACCAAACCAGTGTTTGACCGGGTGCGAAGAAGCGGAATTCTCGCCTAGACATGGATATACATATGTAAGTACACAAGTAGGATGGTGTATCGGCAGCGAGGGGCTTGATTGAGGCGTTGGCGATGCAGCCAGGAAACGTCTGTGGAAAAGGACCGAGCCGCAACTCCTTTTGAGAGGTCGAGGAGGCAGGAACAGGCTAGGCGTCGACGCTAGCGACGCACTAGTGTGGTGTAACGTACCCAAACGATGTGTTTCAGAACAGGGCAGGGGCGTGTGCGTTCGGGGAAGCAGTGACCCAGCGACGATACGCCAAAATAATTCACTCTCCTCCTCCTGCCTGGCGGCACGACGACGACAACGACAACGACGACAACACCAACACCAACACCAGCAATCACACCGCTTCGACTCCCAGCCACTGCTGACCAGTCCCTCCTCCCCACCGCCTCCCGAGCACAGCCGCATTGCTATTCACTGGGCTGAACCGCCTCGCCCTGTCTCGCCCCGCCGACGGCGTCTCCGAAACTCGCATGTTCGTCAGACATCAGCGCCACCTCAACTCCACACTATCGCTCCTTTCTCGATAAACTACCTACGACCGCATGCGACGCCTGTCATCTGCCGCTGGACGACGGACGCGACCTGGCCCTCTTTGTTTGCATTGCCAAAGCACCCTCGAAGGCGCTTACTGAGTCCCTGCGCAACCCGCTCCGACCAACCGCGCCTCGCTTCGCTTGGCTCCCGCTCAACGCCCGCCAGCCTCCAAACATTGAACACGCCGCGAGGCATGAGCTAGGATGACGCGCCCTCACATCATCAGAGCAGGTACGAGCATGGCTAACCCGTGTGCCATTCGACGTGCGTGGGCTAATTCATGGCGGTAGATACGATTGACCTGCAGGACAAGTTATCCCCGACCGCCCAAGACCACTCCCACCAGCCCGAGCACCCAGCGCCTCTTGGAATAGGCCCAGCCGCGCCCCATCAGCAGGCCGCTATCCGCCATGTAGAGAAGGAGCGTTCCTCGGAAGAGGCACGCCTGCACGATGTCTGGACCCATGGCAACAGCACGCTCCGAGACGACCCCGGGTCTGACGACGAACGCACCGTCACAAACAACACAAAGGGACGCCAGCCTGGGCATGATGAGCCCGCAGTGAGGTTGAATGGTGGCGTACTTGGTGACGATGATGCCGATATGCAGGATGCTGACGTGGAGGAAGATATGGACGACGATATGATGGACAAAATTTCGAGTTCGCCTTCGATTGACGATGGTGGGTATTTTTTACCTTTTGATTCCGCGACTTGGCTCGCAAGACAGGAGTCTCTGACACCACAGTCTTCGCCGATGCCCTTAACAGTTGCTTCTTCCCCTCCTTTCACGAACACACCCAATCATTTTCCTATTTCTGTCGCCGATGCCGCAGGGCCATTTATGGTCACAGCATCCGACAGCTCTCTTTTGTCAACATGTCAATTCCCATCAATTTCTATTCCTTTTCATTTTCCCTCGTCTATGGAAAATTCGTCAATGGAGCATCATCGTGGTGAGTATACCTGGACAAGGGCCACTGTCACACCGGACAACAAGGACGACATGGCAGTGGAGGTGGGTATGAGTCCGAGAGCGAAGCATTTAAAGGTAATGGAACGCCGCATACAAATGATGAGGGATGATTCGCAAGCATCACTCATCTCTGAACTGGATGAGGAACAGGTCAGGAGGACGCTCAAGCCCATGAGTCGGTCCTTGCTCGGCACCTCAGACGACCCGTTTCTGGATTGCGCTCGCAGCCCACCTCGGACATCCAACGGGACGCCTCCACCCACGCTTCAATACCCCGACGATGGAGACAGCTCTTGGACTACCGATAGTGATGCCAATTCCTGGGACGAGAGCCTGGATCAAGACAGCGATGATGCATCCAATGACGCTTTCTTTTCTGATGACTATAGATTTATCAACTCAGGTTGGGGAGGCGAGTGCTTACGAGAAACAGAGGACATTGATTTCGAATTCGTTTACGCTCTACACACATTCGTTGCAACCGTCGAGGGCCAAGCAAACGCGACCAAAGGCGACACGATGGTGTTGCTCGATGACAGTAACAGCTACTGGTGGTTGGTACGGGTCTCCAAGGACAACAGTATCGGTGAGTACCGATGGCCGACGCACCATTCCTCGCTGACCAAATCAAGGTTATCTGCCCGCGGAGCACATTGAAACACCCACAGAACGCTTAGCACGTCTCAACAAGCACAGGAATATTGACCTTTCTGCAACGATGCTTGGTGATACCGCCGAGAAGACCAAGAATCCACTCAAGAAGGCCATGCGGCGGAGGAACGCAAAGACGGTACAATTTGCACCACCGACCTATGTTGAGGCATCAGACTATGACTACTCCTCTGACGAGGGTGAGGGTGAACTTTTCGGAGGCTCTGAGCCAAAAGAGATGCAACAGCAACAACAGCAAGCTACAGCACAGAACGGTGATTCGTCTCAAGAAGAGAGTCTGCAAGTGCAGCCGCTCAAAGTTAACGGCACAAGAAAGGACGCGAATGGTCAAACCGAGGGCGATGCACGACGCTCGAGTGATGACTCTAACAAACAAGATGGACAAAGAGGAAGCGAAGACAACTTGGATCGCCCGTTGGATCCCAAAGTATCACGCAATGGTACTCTCCGCAACACCGACTCTTTTTTCAAGGACGACAACACCGAAACACGCAAGATCACACTCACACCCAATATACTTCGCGATGACTCGACTCCCTCAAGTAATGGTTCTCGAGAACGCGGACCAAGTCTAGAGAGTTTGGAGAAGAACGGCTTTGCAGACAAGGTGAAAGATGACAAGAGGAAGAGGGAGAAGAAATCGGGTATGCTCAGCGGACTGTTCAAGCGTAAGGACAAGAAGGGCAAAGGCCCGCAGGATTCTATTGACAGCGATATCGACAAGGCAGAAGAA
The DNA here is from genome assembly GCA_002286855.1 of Bipolaris cookei. Taxonomy (NCBI): domain Eukaryota; kingdom Fungi; phylum Ascomycota; class Dothideomycetes; order Pleosporales; family Pleosporaceae; genus Bipolaris; species Bipolaris cookei. The sequence continues at coordinate 337,493 of NRSV01000029.1, forward strand.
GTGGATCGCAGCTCGCCGCAGTCGAAACCCTCGGACGAACTTGTAGAGCGGCCATCCAACGAGCAAGTGACAGCACCTGCACCCTTGAGACAGTCAAGCAAGAACAAAGCGCATAAGCGCCCAAATCACCGAGACGACTCACCAATAAAGACAAAGGGCATCTTGAAGACGGAGAGTCCTACGGATATGGATGAGGATGATGATATGGATGTTGAAGATGAGCCAACTACACAGCAAGCCACCTCATCCATGCGTTTGGTACCGCCAGAAAAAGAGGACGAAGATCAACCGGCAGCTAAGGAACAGACCGCATCTTCTGTCTCAACTTCGAACTCTACAGCCTCAAAGAACCCCTTCAGCGGTATGATCAAGTCTCAAGCAGATGGAGAAGTGAAGCGCGAAAAGGTCACAAAGGCCAAGCAACGTGTACAGTTGGACGATTTCGACTCGGATGAGAGCAGCGATCCCTTTGCGGATCCCGACGCTGAATGTAAAACCAGAGAAGCCGAGAAATCTGAACCGATTGAGCGTCTCTCAGAATCACCAGTACACGTCTCTGTTGCGGACGTACAAGCAGCTCAGAAAGAAAACGGGGTAGACAAAGACAGAGAGATGGACTCTCACCATACCCCGGGCCTATCTACAGACAGTTCAAGTCAAGAAACCAACTCGCCGATATCGACACCAACACCCGACGACAGTCCCACGAAAACCACCCAGGAGGGTATCAATGCCCCACGGTCTAACTCTAGGAATACCTCGCCTACACATGTCACGTCCAACTCTACTATTCCTCCCCCTTCGAGACCCGCTCCCATCCCTGTTGAAGAATCAGAGCCTTCTCCGCCTGCTTCTTCAGAGAGCACGATACTTCCTGCTTGGTCTGACGCTTCACTGCGCGCCTATCTAGACGATGGTAGTGAGATTCGAGACATGCTCGTTGTCATTAACGACACTACAGGCGTCGTGCCAGTTGGCCCCGACCATCCCCTTATGAAGGATTACCTCGCCGAGGAGATGAAGACAATGCAAAGCTTGAGTGGCGAGCTCGACCGCTTGCTAAACGGATTAATGGAGAAGTCCATGAAAAGAGCGGGAAGTGCAGCTAGTAAAGCTAGCACGACGCGCAGTACCAGCGCCAATGGCAGATTGAGCGCAGGGGCAATGTTTTGAAGGAGTAAAGGCTGGTCCGGAGGCATTCATCATTGTTAGTATACCCGAAAGACTGGATTTTCTTTCCTTTTTCTCCTTGACCGGCGTTGTCTTCGAGACCTGGGACACATCATGTGGGATGATTTCGGAATTCAATTGGGGTTTGTGGTTTGGGTTTGTATGTTTTTGTTTTTTTACTATGCCCCCTCCTCTTATCCCGTTCTTGCGCCTCTATTCTGGTTCCGCCTCTTTTTGTCTTTCTATTTACGGGGCTGAGGAATTATTCTATCCGGACGGGCTATCCGGAGATCTGTTTTTCTACTTTGACTTTCTTTTTGTGTCCTCTAACCCTTCCCTCTGGTTGACTGTATGGTCAAGGTGGGCTTAGGACTGCAAGACTATTCGTTACATGACCACATCTCCAATACCCCTTTTTTCTTTTCTTCTCCAATACTTTGGATATGTTTGCGGCACTCGCTTATCTTTTTTTCTTTTTGTCTGGTTGTTCATCTTGGTTCGCGTGGGGGCTGTTGACTTGTGGCGGTATGCTTCCTTTCCCCACTTTGTATTGTGTAGCATTGAATATGCTTCCTCCCTCCTGTGGAGGCGAGAGAAGCAACTCTGGAAATACATACTTTTAATACAGAGACTTTATTTAGATATGCCCATGGTGAATGTGGCGTTGACACAGGCAAACAAGCTGTACTGTGAGTTTCATGAGAAGCATGTAGATATCTTCTCATGCTAGTCACTTTTGAAAAGTACATATAGTTCCCTTATAGCCACTCCGCGTATTCCCACACATAGATATCATCACACCTCGACATCCTCCTTCCGCAACGCCTTGACCGGTTTCTCATCCAACACCGCCTCCTCCACCTCACAAATACCCAGACTCTGCGCAATATGAAACAATCTCATCTTCTCCTCATGCGCCGTGCTATCCCCAAACACCGCGTCCATCTCCTCTAGACTCTTGCCCCTCGTCTCAGGGATGCAGAACCAAGTAAACACAAACGCCACCAGCGCAAACCCCGCAAACAAATTATACGTCCCAAACCCAATTCTATCCAGCATACCCGGCGTCACAAGCCCAATGATAAAATTACACATCCACGTCGCAGAGGTGGTTAGCGACATGGCCTTTGAACGATTCCCGATGTTGTAGATTTCAGAGGGAAGCACCCAGCCGATCGGGGCCCAGGAGTAGGAAAAGTTGATGTCGTAGATGTAGATGAAGGCGATGCCTGTCCAGCCTGCGACGGGGTGCGAGGACAGCGTTGAGCCGTAGCCCCCGATTATGCCGCCGACGATCAGAAGTGAGATGCAGGTTCCGGCTGCGCCGCAGAGGAGGAGGGGGCGGCGCCCGAGTTTGTCGATGAGAAAGAGGGCGGGGATGGTCGAGAGGGTGTTTACTGTTTAACCTGTTAGTGAAAGATGGGGGGGGGGGGTTCTTTTCATCTGGAAGTGTTTCAGGAGGGGGTGAAATATACCGATTCCATAAACACCAGTTGCCAGCAACCTCGTCGTCTTTCCTGACAACCCCAACTGGGCAAAGATCGTTGGTGCATAGTATATAATTGCATTACAGCCGATAAATTGTTGGAAGAACATGACGCAGCAGCCGATAGCTGTGCGCTTGAAGGACGGCCAAGTGGAGAAGAGGGTTGAGTATCCGGCCAGGTAGAGCGAGACCCCTGATTTTCCCGGGAACTTCTCTCGAGCATACGTCTCTTCGAACATGACTTCTACTTTGATAGCTAGATACTCTCTCTGCACTTCTGCATCACCGGGACTGGCACGTCGCACTCGAGCGAGTGCGCGGAGACCCGCGTCTTCGTTGTCTCGCTTACAGTAGTATCGCGGCGACTCTGGGAAGAACAACATGCCGACTCCGAGCACAAGGCCAGGAAATATTTGGATAGCAAATGGGACACGCCATGAGGCGTCACTCTGGTCGGTGCATCCCTCCGGACCCACGTCGTTGACGGGGTGGAAACTAGGTTTCGAGGCCGTACCACCCGTGTAGGGTATGTCTGGCGCGCATCGCGTCCCGCCAATGTACTGAGTCCCGTACTCGAGCCAGTAGGAGACGAGAATACCGAGGGTGATGGAAAGTTATTGCAGGACAACGAGTGTGCCTCGGATACCGGCTGTTGAGACCTCGCTCATGTACATGGGGACGATCATGGTGAGCATGCCGACTGAGAAACCGGCGATTGCTCGGCCTGTCGAGATGTCAATTAGCTTGCTTATGCATGATTTGTTTGAGACGTAGTGTTACGTACCAGCAAAAGCCATTGGAATATCGATGGCACCCGCCTGAAGCGCAGAGCCAATAGTGAAGATGACAACGGCTATAATGATTGAACCTTTGCGTCCAAAGCGATCTGCCACTGGGCCGTTGACGAGCGAGCCGAACCAAGCAGCGAGTAGCAGAGTCGATACGAACCAGCCCTTGAATGAACTATCAAGAGCAATTCTCGGAAAGGCTGTAGCGAAGGACTCCATGGTGAGGACTCCAGAAATTACTCCTTGGTCATAGCCAAAGAGGAAGCCACCGAGTGAGGCAAACTGCAAGTTTTAGGCAGGATTTGAGATGCGCAAAAAGAGTGTCTTACAGCTGATAGGCCAAGGAGGTATGGGTTCTGTCGTAGTTCCTTGTAGACACTCTTTTTCTGGGCAGCCCCAGAGCCGACTGCATATCCTGTGTCCGACATATCTGCAAGCTTACCGACGGTGCGTCAATTGACTTGATTGAAAGAATTTAGAAAGCAAAGCACATGGAGCATCGCAGCACCTGATCATCCATATATGTACGTGATCGTCATCGAAAGACCTTGGAATATCACAAAGACACCACCAGTCACACACGACTTCGGGCCACAATGGTCCGACCATACAGCAACACCAAAACTACTCCACTGGCATGCAATGCAATGCAGTTCTGTCTGAAATTTCCCCGCATGGAGAGAATTACCTGATTCATATGTTAAAACTGGGGATTGAACATGACTTGCGCTCGGACTACTATGGTCCGAACCCCACAAGCAGCATATCTTGCAGAGGACAGGTTCGCGTGACGTTGACGTTTCGATCATTTTGACCCAACTTTTGCAATTATCACATCTCACTTAATCTCCTTGAAACTTTCTGTCTTTTCGCTTAACAATCCATCAACCTGTTCCAGCCACAAGAGATGACGAACGATACTCGTGTGGATAAGCTTCCTGCAGCTATCCGAGACTTGGTCAAGCGCACGGAAAAGCTTCTCGCTCGCCAAGCCTCTAACCCCAGTCAACGCATGCTCGTTGCGCTTGCGGGTGTGCCAGGAGCTGGCAAGTCAACAGTATCCGATGCGCTCTTAATCGAGTTAGCGGCGCGAGGCATCAAAGATGTTGCCATAGTGCCAATGGTAAGTAGCAATTGCAGCAAGTGCCAGGGGTTCTGACGATATCAGGACGGTTTCCATTATACTCGCGAAGTTTTGTCGACTTTTGCGGATGCAGATGTAGCATTCAAGAGACGCGGTGCTCCCTTCACTTTTGATGCAGAAGGATGCGTCAAACTTGTGAAGTCGCTCAAGGCTGCACCTGTCACTGCAGATGGCGAAGAGGACTTGTGCATAACTGCACCGACCTTTGATCATGCAGCGAAAGATCCGGTGGAGAATGGTATCCGCATCTCTTCCCGCACACGCCTCATCATTGTTGAGGGCAACTACACGCTATTGAAACAAAAGCCGTGGGATGAAATTGCGGAGATCTGCGATGAGAGGCGCGTAATTGCTCCTCGCTGATGCCATAAACCTTGACTGACATTGCGTAGGTGGTTTGTGGATGCACCTATGGAAGTCGTTCGTGATCGCTTAGCCCAGCGTCACCTTGCTGCTGGAATTGAATCTTCAAAAGTGACAGCCATTGCCAGAGCTGAAGAGAATGACATCCCCAACGGCAAGCTGATACGGTCATTGCTCATCAAACCAGACGTGATAATTGAGAATTGACAAGGATGTTAGATCCAAGCGCATACTGGAGGCTAAACGAGGCTAATACTCTAGAACTGCGTAGTGGACAAATCCCAATCGAAAGATGTGAACAGCTCGTTGGACTCGATAGACCATGGGAAAGTGCTTAAAGCTTCTTTATCCAGCTCAACGTTCTGGAGCATACCCGAACTGATATCATCAACGGATACAACCTGGTCGAGGATAGCGACGCATCGTGCTGAGAGTGAATCTGTAACGAGATGTTCGCGGAACGTCTTCCTGGCTAGTCGCACATCTTCGAGCCAGGTGGGCATTTCTTTGGCGGTTGGGAAGCTGATTATGCAGAGCGTGATGACCAAAGCGGAATGGAAGAGAAAATATCTAGAACAATCAATTAGTCATCAAACCTTAGGGTAATCAATATTCACTATACTTACGTTGCGTACCATCCTTCTAATCTACTCGGTTCGCTCATTGTGTACTGGTGTATCGAAGTGACAGTAGAATGCGCGGCATCCAAACAAAGCCGCTTACACTCGTCTTGGGCTGATTGCGTTGCTTCGTCAGGAATCTGGCCGCGCTCTGCAATTGCACGGCGAAGCAGGATTTGTCGAAAGACGATGATTTTGAGGTTCCAGAACCTCCACCATAGTCGCGACCTTGCAAAGACATACCATCGGGCTGGCATATATGGCGGATGTGACAACTGAAAGTACAAGGGTACCATGTGCGCCCATGCCTCCATGGTAGTGTTGAATGCGAGTGCTGCTTCAGCTGATAAACTAGGTTCAGCCAACAATCTGTTTGTGATGTGATTGGTATGCATGTGGAAGCTACTCTGTTCACGAAGTGCAGAATAAATTGTTGGAGTATCGAGTTCGATGGGAAGCTGAGTAGTTTGGGGAGTAAGTGCCTGGCGCTGGTCAATTGTGTGCAACTCGTCTTTGACCATACAGGATACTTTACCTCGTCGTTTATGTTGAGAGCGGGGTGTACGCTCATGGAATCTTGATCAGGTAACATGACTGCTCGTCCGAAAGTCGTAGAGGCTCCACTGTCAAACACATACAAGCCCCACCAGACTCTGCGTCTCGACTCGCGCTCGATCAGGCTGATATTCCAATGTGGAAGCTCTCGGTGAAGAGCTAGACTCAGAGCCGTGCGCACTGCGAGACCTAGTAGATTCCATCCTGTGTTTGGGCTGTTACGTTTCTGGCTAAGATTACTTAGCAATATAAGTGCTTGGACGGAGGACAGGCTGGCGGCTTCAAATACCGATTCATCCTGGCCAAGCGCGAGGGCTCGGCGGTACAGGTAGTCTTCGAGGCCGACTTGATCATTACTCACAGTCCACGCACCAAGGGCTATAATCGCGTGGTACAGTATGTCCCAAGACTTTTTCGGTGGCCGCGGAACCACCTCGTAGTACTGCGCGCGAAATGTTGCCTCATGAATGAATGGGTACACAACATGATAATTGAGGAAATATGCGTCGATCAAGCTGCTCGCAAGCTGCTTGACGAGAGCAGAATGCGAGATGTGTGACGAGGCCAGGACTTTTCTGAAAGATGACGGTTCCACGGCACTTTTCTGAGGTGGTGCTCCAGTTTGATGTAGGAACCCAGCCCAATCTAGCAAGCAACGCAGAAACACGACACCAGAAGTTGAGCCTGAATCACGTTAGCGCCATATGCTTTTGTCGGCGTGGGTGAGCTAACCTAGGTATCCTACCCCTGTAGGCTCTACGGAAAGGGCGGCCATGCCATCGGTTAGCCCGTCTATATTGAGGTCTTCTTCTTTCCAGTTAAATCCGTCAACATCGTTCGGCACAGCTTCGGGAAGAGTAGGTTCATTTGAGTTAGATTTAGTGCTGCCCTGAGGGCTGAGCCCGGCATCTGGTGTTCGCGACTGGATAATCTGTGGGGTTGGGATGGCTGCATTGGGAGAAGAAAGGAGCTCTTCGATATCGACACCCGGTACCAGCTGAGCGACCAGCGCTTCTAGACTGTGTAGCCGTTTCTCTACGCTCGTAAGGTACGCTCTGGTCAGTGGTGATCTGATAATCTTGCCACTGTAATGGCATTGCGCACCGCTATGGGCACAGGCAGTGCAGGAGGGTGATTCTTTAGAGCATTTGAGCTTCTTTGCGCGACAGCGGTCGCACGACAGGGCATCCTTTGGTCTTCGGTGCTCCATGCATGAGACGAGTTTAGTGTGGAAGAGGTGGGGACAGATGGAATTGCAGAGAGAATCGGAGCACCGAACAGCAATGCGTCCGTTGATCTCTACCGCAGTCGGACCGACAGACTGCCACTTACAGCCACGCTAGCCACCCCACCTCTGGGCATTCCAGCATACATACGCCTTTGAGTGGTGAATGTATCAACACAACAGCAGTTTGAGGGGGAAAGATGTAGCGATCGGGGAAGTGGGGAGGAGTTTGAAACTATACACTCAGCTGGTCACCAAGAGCCGAACCTTGCATTCGCAACACTTCTGCCATGGCCACTTCTGCCATGGCCACTTCTCCCAACCAGCTTGATCGTCTTCCGCATCTGGCCCTGGCCTAGAGCTCGAAGGTTGGGCCGTGCAAACATTGTTGGTGACCGTTCTACCATATCTAATAAAGAACTTATGCATTGGACCAAGTAACAGTTGCAGGCTCACATGCAGGGTTGTGATGGCGACGACCCGGTCTCTGCATATATTTTCATGCATAATATTTGCAGAAATAATAGATTGACTTCGACAAGTTTGCTTCACTGCCTGGTACAGACATACCCTCTCACATACTGAGGTCTATTGCCTCCATGCATAAGTTCCATGTCAAAAAGGCTACTGCTATCAAGAAGAGGTGCGGAAATGGAAAGCCCTCTTCCAAAGAGAAAAGTACGTACCTCGATGGCACCACATAAAAACCTGCAATACTGACTGTACACAGGTATCCAAGCTGAGGCTATTGATAGCCCGGAGCTCAAGCATTATCCCAAGAAAATGGATCCGCTTGGAGACGCAGAGTAACGCGTGGAATGAGTATATATGGTGTGTGAACTTGGAAGGTGGTAACAGAGTCCAGTCTCAATTCCAGATGGGAATGCATAAGTTTGAAAGCTCGGTGGAATCCAAGGCTTGCAGTCAGTACTGGGTTGGCGATAACCGCATCTGGTTTAGAGGATCGCTTTTATTGATCTTTAGGCTCACCTGGATGAGTGTAAAGGGTGGGAATTGTATTACGGACGGATTTCTAGGACCCAACTATCTTCATGGTTGATGAATCAGATACCTTCTGATTCCCGGACGTATGAAAATCTCTCCAAGGTCAACACTGCCGTTGCAATAGACCCAGTAGCTACCTCCCGCTAGTGGTTAAACTACTGCAATTGGTGACTTTGACGCACATAACACGATGAATGAGCACACTACTGAACCAGAAAGCCTCAAAACCTCCACTCTATACAATATATCCATTATGTGATAGAAAAGGGTCGGTATTGGTGGCCGCACGTAGCGTACACTGCACATGCAGGAAGTCAGAGGTTAGCGTCGGCAATTCTACAACGCCTCGACGTACCCACAACACCATCACGCTATCTTTTTCCTTCTTTTCCCCATCATGCCTCAAAATTCAAGTTTGCGAAATCCCCTTCAAACCGTCTACCGATATATGCATGTCAATGCCCATTAAAACATTACACCATAACCAACTTCCCAACTTCGCCGTGTGGGGATCCGATTACCTAGCGCCAAAAGTATTGGTTTACAACCAACAGAAACATGATTATATATGATATCGTGCATGAATACAAGACAACAATTGACACTTGATCTCCGCATCTTTCCAACCAAAATAATAATCCACAATGTCACAAACCACCACAACAGGCGTATCCACCACCACCACCATCCCCACCACAATGCGCGCCTGGCAATGGACAACCTGCACCACAACCCTCGAATCCGCAATCCAAATCAACAAATCAGCGCCCCTCCCCACATACCACCACCCCTTATCCGCAGGAGAATCCCTAATCCGCGTGCACACCGCAACCCTCAACCAAGTCGACTACAAGTTCGCTGAGCTCCCCCTCATCTCCCGCCTCGCCATCCGCAAACCCGCGACCCCTGGTCTCGATTTCGCCGGCCGCGTAATCTCCACAGGCCCAGATTGTGCCGTCAAAGTCGGGCAGATGGTATTCGGGAAGTTGGAACCCAAACAGCAGTTCGGGACGCTGGGGGAATACATTGTTGGGTCAAAGGCGGGTACGGTTCCGATTCCAGAGGGTGTAGAGGTGGAGAGTGCGGCGGCGATGGGGGTGTGTGGGTTGGTTACTTATCAGTGTCTTGTGAGGAATGTGAAAGAAGGGGATAGAGTGCTGATTAATGGGGGGTCCGGGGGGACGGGGACGTTTGCGGTGCAGATTGCGAAGGCGTTGGGGTGTCATGTTACGGCTACTTGTTCGGGTATGTATGCGTGGTGCGAAGCTGGGATTACGGCGGGAGTATGCTAATGACTTATAGGTGCGAATATCCAGCTTTGCAGGGATCTCGGTGCGGACGAAGTGATTGATTATCGGAAGAATGATGTTGTTTCTGTTCTTGCGAGTGGGTCGAGGCAGTACGATATGATACTTGATAATGTTGGACATCCATCTGAGTTGTACTGGAAGGCTCCTGCGTTCACGAAGCATGGGGCAAAGTACGTACAGGTTGGATCGCAAGTCAGTCTATCATTCCTCTACGACCTCGCATTCCGGTTTTTGGTTCCGACATGGCTAGGTGGTGGGCAGCGCCCGTTTTCGTTTGGGTTTGCTTTGACGAACTTTGACGACTTTACCGCGCTAGGAGAGTTGGTGGCGAGCGGAAAGGTGAAGCCAGTTATAGATGAGATTTATGAGTTCGAAGATGTACCGAAGGCGTATGGGAAGTTGAGAACGGATAGGGCAAGGGGAAAAATAGTGGTGAGAATGAGGGAAGAAGAGAAATACTGAACAATGAGACGGTCATAAAAGCCAAGTGCCTTTGAATTCACAGATCCTGACAGTACTTCCGAAAAAAAAAGTGGCTCAACTCATGTCCATTGCGTTGCTTCGCACTGGTGTGTGATATGATAGTACGAAGAGAAAAGACCTCTCGTCCTCTTATTACCAAAAAAAAGTTTCAACATAATACACACGTTCTTTTCCGTCTTTTCTCAATAAGCCCTATTAACGCCAAAAGCACCCATAAACATGCATATATCCCTACCCTTTAGGGCCCCCTAATGCATCTTCGCTCTCCTCGCCTTGCCTGGCCGTTTGCTCGCGCCACCGCCACCGCCGGGCTTACCCTTCATCTTGCGAACAGAGAAACCCCGGCCATCAGCACTAGACTGCGCATCGTTGCTCTTAGAATGCCTCTTCTTGCCTCCGAAACCGTATTTTGCATCTTTCTTCTGGCGCTTGGCGTTGAACGCTTTGCCATCGGCGCCACCGCGACCGGCGCGACGATCAGACTTGGAGTCCTCGGCTGTGGCGGCGACGTCAAAGAGATCTTCTTCGTTTGTGGAGGTGATGTCTGCGCCTTGTCGCTCTGTCATATCTATTAGTATATACATACCTTAGCAAGTGTGCAAAGCAACATACTTCGCTTAAGAGTGTTAATCTTCTCCATCGTATCCCGCTTCTCCTTTGCGCGCTCCTGCATCTTTGCGACCTGGACCTGTTTACCAAATTTCTTCAAGTCTCTCTGTTTGCGCGCCTCTGCAGCCGCCTTCTTGCCAGCCGCAGCATCAATCAGCTTCTGCTTGATCTTGCCCATGTGTTCATCGCTCTTAACCATCTCTGCAAAGTAATCTGCTGGTCGTGAAAAGGGAACACCCTCCTTCTTGAGCTTTTGCCGCGCCTCCTTGACAGAGGATAGACACTGCTTGTAGAATGCGAGCTCACGGTTGAGGTCGTCTTCGACATCGGGAATCTCGACGGGCTCGTCCGTAGTTACGGATTGGTGTTCCGAGAAGGCGAGCTTCGAGTAGGGCAGTTGTATGCGGTGCAGGGCGGCGGTAAGGGCAGCGGTATTGTTGATTGTTAGTCGTTGGTGGGGGATGATGTCGCCCTTGTCTTCCGAGGCGATGGAGTCGAGATCTGAAAGCGCAATGTCTTCTTCGTCTTCCTCGTCATCCTCCTCTTCATCCTCGTCCTTGCCTGCTTCTTCGTCGTCTTCAGCCTGCATCTCCTCTTCATCCGAGCTAATGTCGCTCTCGCTGTCATCGAGGTGCGAAAGATCGAGCGCAGGTCGCTCAGACGCCTCATCGTCATCGCTCTCATCCTCGCTACCCTCCGTCTCCCACTCGACCTCTTTGACGGCGGGCGCAGCCTTTGGCGGCTTGCCTTCCTTCTTACCCTTCTTGTCCTTCTTCGCCTTGCCATTGACCTTGACCTCTACCTCATCCAGCGGCACTCCTCCCTCCTCGTCATCCGCATGCGCTTCATCCCCATCGCACTTCTGTTTCCGCTTCTGCACCTGTTTCTCATGCTTGCGCTGCTTCTCAAGCTTAATATTGCGACCTTGCTGGTGAATAAGCGCAGTCTTGAGCTTGCTTTTACCCATGTTGTGATTTTTTGCGCGCAGTAAAAAGACAAATCAGAAGAGAAATTGTAATGTCGAAAAGTGAAGTTCAACCCTGGCGCGGAACAAAAAAAGGTAGTGTCCAAGCTTCCCTCGCCCAAAATTTCAATTCCTCAAGTTCGCAAGGGCAGAAACCAGCAATTTTTAGCGTACACGCTAGCACCACTCACCGCCTTGACAAAACAGGAAACTGACCGCGGCGTGCGAAAGCAGAGCACGTGCTTTCGTGTTGCGCCCCCCCCCCCCCTTCACACCGCCCACTCGCCCGCAATACACGTCTCGTGCCGTCATCGCGGCTATTTGAGTAAAATTCCCCAGTCTATTCAAAAACTCTCTACTTCAAACGACCCATATACACTTTCTTTTTAAAGCAACTTGCACCATGGCAACCCCCCAACCCCTAGGTGACCGCTCCCAAAGCGACACCGCAGTATGTCCTCCTTCCCCCACCTAACCAAACTCGTACAGCCCCAAACTAACAACAACGTCCTACTAGTCTGTCTCCTCAAACAACCCCGAAGCATCAGGCGAACTCACAGCCGTAGTAGACGACCTGCTTAATCAACTGAATACAAAATTCAACTCGATAAGTAGCGAATTGCTTTCAAAAAGTAAGGATTAATAGTGTGGAGGAAGAGAGAGATTTCCCTTGTTTCAAAAAAAATCCGTTGCGGGTGGATGGATGCTAATGATTTTTTATTGTGTTTGTTATAGTGGATGATATGTCGAGACGGCTTGATAATCTCGAGGCTACAATTCAAAGTGGGGATGGGAGTAAGGGGAGTGGATCGGGTAAATGAAATGGGTTTGGCATGAATGGAAAGCTCATGAGTATTAAAGGCGGGTCCTCACGACTCATATGCTTGTTGGAGTTTAGATGGTCGATAACATGCATTTATAACGCTTGCAAATTGATATTCAGTTTGATATCTACAAACTTTTTCATCTATGCCCCTTCTTGTCATATCCTCGTGGCGCTCTTGCACCATATGTATCCTTATCCCGTTTTCATCATAATGCGTCCACGCCAATGGTATCAACATCTTCCAACGCCACACATCAACCCAGATATTCGAGTCGTCTACAACTCGGTCTTCTCCTCCTCACCAATGAACTTCCTCAGGATGTTGCTCCTGCTCATCAAGTCATCCATCTTCTCAGGTGCGAGGTTACCCTTGGCAATGAGGCCTTGCAGACGCTTAAGCTCCTTCTCAGCGTATTCCTTGTTGGCACCAATTTTCGAGAAGACCTTGACGTAGTATTGTGCGTACTTGTCCTGCAGGGTAGCAGCAAGAGTCTTGGCCTCCTCGGCTCCATCGGCCCATGAGTCCTTGAACTTCTCAATGACGGCGTTGAAGGCCTCGATAGTGCCACCAGTAGCATCGAGACCACCACCGACAGCGCGGTGAGTGCCAGCGTTGGCATTGAGGAAATCAATGAAGTCCTTCTCAGCACGAGCACCATTGTATGGGAGGGCCTCGGTGGAGCCCTTGGCAAAGTACTTGATGGTAGGGTAGCCAGAGACACCTTGTTCCTGAGCAAGGGCCTTGGAGTTCTCAGCTTCGGCGTCGACCTTGGCGATCAAGACATCGGGCTCGTTGACAAAATCGTTGGCAAGAGTCTCCCAAACGGGGGCGAGGGTCTTGCAGTCTATATGCACGTTAGCGAAGGGCAGCTTGATAGATTGGAACCATAAAACGTACGTCCGCACCATGGAGCAGTAAAGGCAACAAGTACATTCTGGTCCTTTCCAACCTTCTCCTTGAAGCTCTTGTCATCAAGGTACACGACCTGGCTAGGAAGCTTTGCCTTGATCTTTGGCTTGACGGAGGTGTTCTCCGTAATGAACTTGGTCAAGCTCTCAAGATCGCGTCCGCCCTTGTAATCGGTAGGCTTGTCGGTCTTTCCATCGAACCACTTGAGTGTGGGGAAGCCGGAGACGCCATAGCGCTTGCCAAGCGATTTGTGGTTATCCGCATCAACCTTTGCAACGCTGACCTTGTCACCAGCGTGCTGGAAGACGGTGGCGAGTTCCTCGTAGACGGGGGCGAGGTTCTTGCAGTGGCCGCACCAAGGGGCAAAGAACTCTACGAGGGCAGGCTTGCCGGACTTGAGGACAACATTGTCGAAGTTGGATGGGTCAAGGTCAATGACGGCAGATGCCGAAGCAATGGCGGGGAGCAGCGCAATGGCTGCGGGTATGAGATTGCGGAACAACATTGTAGAGTTTGGAAAGAGGAAGCTCAAACGGTGCAATGGGAGCTCCAAACTTATGTTGAAGAGCGGTGGAGAACCCGGAGTCGAGCTAGAGGGCTTGCCTCCAGGGTCCTGCGCTGGCGATCGCTTAGCACGCAAGGTGTCCTCTCTTACCCAGGCATCTGACCAGGGTTTACAAATCCAGCGTCCTTACAACGAATGGTTTGATTTCAAATCTTGCCACACAAAGCAATTGCTGATGCTGGTCTTGAACGTGGGTATAAATACGTGAAAAAGATTACTGTACGAATAGCACAGGCTGTTCCCTTCATGCAGACCGATTAGCTATCCCGCATCCCAACTAGAGTATTGCATGTAGTATACCAAACCCATCAAAATGCAAAAATATATTACATTCTCAAATCCGGGGTATTATCACACGACACTAATTCAATGACATCTTCCAATGATTCCCTCCGGTCATCCCATAACTCCCACTAACCGTTTGCTCCTCCTCCTTCTCCTCCCCCTGCTCCTTCGCCTTCTCCCCTTCAGTCTTCTTCTCTTCCTTCTTCTTCTTCTTCTCCTCTCCCATGGCCTTAACCTCCCCACCAGCCTTCTCCACCATCCCCCTCAACCCTCTCACATCCGCACCCCTAACCTCCTCCACCTTCTTCGCGTTCTTGAACAGCATAAACGTCGGCATAGCCGTGACCCCGTATTGCGCCGCTATTTCACGCTGCTCATCGACATTGATCTTGACGAAAGCGAACTTTCCGGGTACGGAGTGTGTGTTGGAGAGTTGATTGTAGAGGGGTGCGATTTGTTTACATGGGGGACACCATGTTGCGTAGAAGTCTGCGATGAGGTAGGTGTAGGCGTTTAGGAGGGTGGGGAAGTGGAGGGGGGCGGAGATTTCTGTTGGCATGGTTGTTTTTAGATGTTTCTTTTGGCTGATGTACTGAAATGCGTTTATGGAATTAGCCTAGGTGGATGGAGGGGGTATAGGATGGTTTTAAAGCTGTAACGTTTTTTTAACAAGTCGCAATGTTGTAGAACCTTCTATACGTACTGAGCAAAGGACCTTCTCGCCGGCCCAAATTTGTAATCGACGCAAACATCACGTGCCATTCCACTTGCTTCTTGCGGTAGTCGGTGATAATTAGTGGAGTTCTGATTACACAAAGTGTGTTTGCGCATTAGTTACATACACCCAAAAATGACTTTCACATCACATGTTTCCTGCAAAACACACAACCATCCCACCGCACGCGACCTCGGAATCAAACATACGTATAATTGACACACGCTCTGAAAGGACCAAAAATATCCAGAAACCAGAAATGCAATCCAGCCCATAACGCCCTCGCTATGCAAACATTTCATCACGCATACCCATCCATCTCCTACCACAACTCACCCTCCACCCCTCCCCAGAATCTCCTCCCTCTCCAGCACCTCAGGCTTAAACTTGATCAAAAACACCGTCTTCCCCGGCCAAAGCCCCTTCCCATCCTTACCCTCTTCTTCCCCCACACTATGTGCCGTAACACCCTCAGTCGGGAACCCCGCACCATCGCACACGCCCTCGATAATGCCCGCCACAAACGCCGCGCAGTTGAGACTTGACAGCTCCTTTGGTAGCGAAATGTACTGGTTGACCATGGGCTCATTGTCAAAAAGCATGTACTGTCCCGGGTCTGTGCCCGACTTTTCGAGGGCGTCGGCGGGGCGGCCAAACAGGTAGCGGTACAATTGCTGAGCGATGAATTGAAGGAGCGGCAGGATGCGAGTAGGGCGGATCGAGGCGAGGGGGTTGGCGGTGCGGGAGAGGAGGAGGTCGAGAAGACGGAGGCCGATGGGGTAGCCTTGGCTATTTAGTCTTAAAGGGAGAGGGCACTTGTTAGCAAAGCCATGTTATATCGTGTAATGTAGGCAGAGAAGGCGTGGGGTTTGCGCGCAATAGGCAATGTACCTTTGTTCCAAGCCGCCCACGTCTTTTGCGCCCTTCTGCGCATAGGCAATCATTTCGATGAAGAGGTATGCAAAGGCTGCGCGGCTGAGTTCTGCATTCTTGCTCCGGTTCAGGTTGCGGTCGTATATAGTCTTCTTGTTCGAGGGGTACCGTAGGCCCGACCCTTGACTGGGCGTCCCGTTCATGGCGAGGTTGTGACCCGGCGGTGGCAATTGAACTGCGGACTGCGGGCGGGCCGTGGATGCAGATGGGGATGCAGATGCGGATCTGGCTAGGGCGGCAGACTGCGAGTAGGAGCGTTCGCGCGGCGTGAAGTGCGAGGGCAGAAGTGGCAGCAAGTTGGACATGGTTGGCTCTCTCGACCTCGCTGGAGCGATTTGGCGGAGCAATGTGGGTCGGAGGGTCGTGCGGCGTGCGGCAGATTGACTTGGGAGCGATTATGAGGCTGGAGATGCCAAGCATGAGGACGACGACAGTACGAAGTATATCATCGTTATTCACTTGGAGGAGTTGCAACTGGAAAACGGGCCGAATGTATCCACAAGTATCGAATACGAGTTTCTGGAGTATTATATATTATTTCATCATCATCATCATCATCATCGTCTAGAAGCGGTGAACGACTGCTCGGTGCTTCTCCATGACCCTACAGGTGCATACACCTTTTTATCATGGCATGCTTTAGTATAACGACAGGAAGCCTCCAAAGCACGCCTGAAGCGCTGACTCTCGTTTCGCTCCTGGCTCTATACAACCGTTTGGTCTGTTGAGCACATCCTCATACATCTTCACACTACTCTTCTTCTTGTTTTTGTAAGAACCCACAAGAAAAGCCTAACTACTCTTCTTTCCAAGTCCACGCCCTTCTTTGTATCATGCCTCGATATACGCAGTCCAGTCTATCTGGTGCCGGTTCAACTCCACTATGATGCGCTGAACGTCGACACGGCGAACCTCAAATTCAATCGGGACCACAACAACAGTGTTATCCGGATCAACGGCAGTATCGCGCATGTATGGAACTCCAGACTACTCTGTTTCAAGCTCCGTACGAACACTTTCATTCTGTTTCCTTTGTTTCTGCACCGCAGCCAGAGCATCATCGCGTTCCTTCTTCATTTTGCGTTGGAATGCGAGATGGCGTTGCTTTGCTTCCATCGCTTCTTTAGATTTTTCCTCCTCTTCACTAGCAATTTGCTTCGCATTCTTAACCTTCGTGTTTGTACGTTTGAGTTTGTTGGCCTTGCTCTCGTTTTGACTGCCAAGGAGGACATTCTCGCGCTCAGTAGTCTTGTGCGTCTACTTCAGTCGAGCATTCTGTGCACACAGGCGTACCGTTTCGCTTTCCAAGCGATTAATACGGCGCAGGACGTCGCGAGGAAGTTTCGAGTGAGCTGTAGCTCTGAATATTCGCTGATCCAGTTCTGCAATGGTCTTGCCATGTTCTTCAGCTTGTGCCTTCCAATAATCGCACTGTTAACTGAAATGTGCAATGGTAGATCGAAGACACCTCTGCTCGCTCTCTCCTTCCAATTCCTCGCTGTTCATATCCGCCACCCACAGTGATTCTTCATGTTTGACTTCAGAGATTTCATGTCTGTATGGATCGGCCGTCGGGTTGTCCAGGCACAAGTCAGCGGGTTCAAAGAAAAGCATGTCTAGATTGAAACTCTTCTGTCACTGGTTAGTACTAGTGCATTATGGACAATTAGTAATACCGTACCGTGAGTTACAACCGAGTCGGTAGAGTCAATGCTGCAGGTTGCAGTGGGAGGGATCCATTGTGGATGAAGTGAGATATATACGTAATGGGACAGCGCACCAACCGTACATTCATCGCAAAACCAACTAGCTCGTCTTTCACAGCGTCGCCCGCTTGGCAGAACCCCGCCTCTACTTAACGCGAGGCTATATAGGAAATGAGACATTATGATTACCAGGACAGTCCAAACAATACATTGAAGCTCAAAGCTCAACAGGACCGTATTCGTAGCGATCTACCCACCCATAAGCTCGACTGCATATCTCCGCTTCATTCTAGAGCACTCAGTCTGTCTATTACGCGTACTAGGTCTTTCACTCGGAATGGTTTGGAGATTGCGTCATCCATCCCGGCCTCCGTAGCACGCTTCAGCTGCTCGGGCCTTGCGTTTGCAGTAACAGCAACTATCTGGAGGTGTTTGTTGATTTGCCCATTGTTTTGCGCGGTGCGTATCATCCTTGCGCATTGGAGACCGTCCATGACAGGCATTTCAACGTCCATAAGAATAACATCGATGCATGAATCTGAGGTAGTGGTATCTGGATAAGCCTTCCAGTGTCGTGAAGTCTTGATAAAGTCAAAAGCCTTCTGTCCATTGTCTGCCGTGTGAACAATGTAGCCGTGTTGTTGCAGCTGCTTCTTCAAGACGCGCTGATTGACCATGTTATCTTCGACAAGAAGAACACTCAATTGTCGTTTGTCTCGAGACTCGGGGCTTTGTGGACCGGCGGAATGTTGGGAGGTATTACTAGCTTCGGTAGGCCTACTGGGTGAGGTAGGAACAGTAAGAGTGGATTCCGGCGAAACTGCTCGCGAAGCTTTAGCGTAAAAGGCGAAAGTTGATCCCGCATTTTCTTGAGATGCGAAACCAATCTCTCCACCTTGCAGAGCTACCAGCTTTCGGCTAATGAAAAGCCCCAAACCAGAACCGCCGTACTTGCTGTATGTTTTAGGGGAAGCTTGTATGAACCGCGAGAAGATACGTTTCATGGAAGCAGAGTCCATACCACAGCCTGTGTCCTTCACGCTATACCATAGATAGAGCTCCTGCCCATTTGCTGCTGTGGCTGCCTTGGCTTCTTCCTTTTGCGAAGAGGATGGAGATGCTACCATCATCAAGTCCGTGAATACATCTGCAGGGCGAGAAGAGGAAGCGCCAACACGGAGAGTAACGTTTTTACTTTTGGGACTATCTTTTGTGAATTTGATAGCATTGGCAACCAAGTTTACAAGAACCTGCATGATTCTGCCAGGATCTGCTTCGATCCAGTCAACCCCAAGCTGACTGAGAGAGGGATCAGGTTTTATCGTGAATGTGACACCGGCTTGTGTAGCTTCGAACCTGAACGTGCTCTCGACCTGCTCAAGAAATGTCTTCACTTGGAATGCCGAGGGACATATCTCTAGAAGGTTGGAGTTGAGCTTTGAGATGGAGAGAATGTCGTCAATGATTCGCTTTTGATGTACTGTACAGGCCATGATAGTGTCGGCAGCTTCAATCATGCTGCTCGTACATTCTTGAAGTCGTTTCGTGGTCGCTGTGTGGTCTACGTCACGCGCGTCTTGACGGCTTGCGTGGTCGAGTATCAATTTCATTTCGGAAAGCGAATGCGACAAAGCGTCTGCACAGTGCATAACGGCGCCCAGAGGATTTCGGATCTACGACATGTTAGCCGTGATTTTTTATTTCATCAAATAGAAAAACATGCCTCGTGACTGGTCATATCGACAAAACTATGCTAGGTGAGTTGATTGGCACAACCTTGATTGGAGGAGCACCTACTTTTCTTGCTGTCGCTTGGATTCGATAGCCTCCTCGAGCTTTGCACGCTGAAGAGCCTCAGAATACTTGAAGTCGCTGATGTCGGTAATTGTAGTCGTTATTTGGAGAGAACCATTGTCCACCATGTCTGGGAAGGCGGCAAATTGCACCCACGTGTGCTCCGAGTAATTGGGCGCTCTTTTGTGAAGACTTTCCAGCCGGATGTGAAAGCTATCAGGCTTTCGAAATTTGGAAATCTTTTCCAAGCGTGCATCAAACTCCGAGATATCCTCGGGGAAAACAATGGAACGAACTTGTATACTGTTTACTGGCACTGAAGGATGACCCGTCATCTGGAACCAAGCTTTGTTGACAAAAGAGGGCGTTCCATTCTCGTCAAACACCAGAACGCCGATAGGCGCATTTTCAATGAAGTTCAAAAGACCCGATTTTTTCAGGCGAACTTGGTCCGAGGCCCCAGCAACATCGGCGGTGGCCCCATATTCGATCTTTTGCTGAACGTCGAGGGCTGCTACACAGCCTGTAATGCTTACAACACCGAGCGCATTATCAAGCATAGGAACACAGGCTATCTGTACCCATTTTTTTTCACGGCCATGAGGCCGAAACCTTACTGCGAGCGTTGTTGACCGGCCAGCTACCAAGGATTGCCAATGGGATGTTAGTAATGGCTGATCATCTTGATCGCAAAGCTCCATTAACTCTGTCTGATACTGTACATCAATGTCTCTGGAACAACCGCTCAAATTGCAAAACGTTTCCTGTTTGCCGTTAGTATATGCATTTTATTTCGATATCTTTTCTCACATTAGTTTGCGTCAACTTTCCTGACAGAGTACATTCGAAAAACCCGATACTTTTGCTAAAAGGTCAGCACAGCTCATCCGCATGGTGCAGAAGACTAACCTGGCAGCTTCGATTACTTGCAAAATGCGCTGCATCTTGCCTGTCGCTAACACGGCCTCTTGTTGCCTCAATTGCATTTCCTTTTCAAACATCTCCTTTTCTTTTGCTATCAGTTTTTGGTCATTTTCTTTCGCAAGCTTCCTAGTCCCCGCAATTGTAATTGCTGCTACATTGCTGCAAAAGTGTTGATGCAGTGTCCCCACCCATGCCTGATAGGAAGAATCGTAAGGACACCGTGGTGCCAGTCCAAGGATCAAGACAGCATAAATGTTTCCGGATTTGCCCATTATACTTGGCAGAACGACTGCCTGATGAGAATCATCGCCATAGCACCGGTCCCTAGATGCATGGCACATCTCTGGTGGCAAGGATCCGTCTGCTGCGTGGAGGAGCTCAGGAATACGCAAATCGATGGCTTTGTAGATAGTTTTAATCCATGCCTGATCCTCCCCACGCTTGACCCTTGATGGGAGCTGTGTTGTAAAGGAGCCGACAGTACCAGCAAGAATGAATTCGTCGGTGCTAATCTCATTCGATATGAATCCGGTCTCATGTTCACGCACGAGCTTACTGTCGGCAAAGTATATAGCCGCAAACGATATATCACCATTACCATTCGATATACCACGCAATGTTGAAGCCCACAGGGCATTTAGCTCTGTGGCATCTTTGGAAGCACGACGAATATGATCTAGCGACCGCTCACGACGACTCTGCAGCACTTCCTTGGTCGTCTCATACGCTGTTACGTGGTATCCATCCAAGGACAATGGTAATTTTACCATTGTCGCTGTAAGAAAAACCTCCTGGAGAAGGCCATGTTGTGGGAAGAAACACGGTATTTGGTTTTTGTTGTCCATGCCGGACCCGTCATTTTCCGGCTGTGTGAGTCTTGGTATTGCCGGGCCATGCCCAACCATTGCAGTGTTGAGAGCTATTGGTCTGCCTTGATACAACGGGTGATAATCGCGGAGCAGCCTGCCATACGCTGTGTTGTACAAGATAGTCGAATCACGGCCCAATAGGAATAGTTGGGGCTGGGGGCTGAGCATGGCCAAGTTGATGAGCACCAGTAATTCGCGAGGCCATTCTGCAATGGGTCCAGGAGCGGTATCGGCCCAGTTCAGCTCGCGTATGTATTGAAGGTCGGAGTCAATAGCGGAATCCCCGGTCGGTTCAGTGAGGAACAACAGGTGAGATTTAGCACCTGCATGTTCAGCAGTCTCCAGCTCCGTTGACATAGTTGTGTTGACGGATACGCGACGTCAGAAATGCCCCGTGGAAGTTAAGAAGTACGCAGGATGGGGGCTGTTATCAGGGCAGACAGCCTCTGATGGCTGGGAGAACGAAGAGGTCAGCAGACAGCGAGACAGACACCTCCACGTCCTCTATACCAGCAAGACCATGCGAACAAATGGCTCTCGGTCAGTTCTCGGTGAACTCCGTCCTGGATGTGGTGGGTAGCCGATGGCCGCATCCAAATTGCCGCCCATGCACCCTGGTTGGGGAGCTTGACACCGACGCTTGAGACATGACCGCAGTTGGCCCGCGTGAATCACCGGCCATCGACAAACGATCGCGTGTGGTGTTTGGAACTATAGCGTTAGTAGTCACAGGTACCTGCAAAAATCTGGACCGGCGGTTTCGAGAAGATTGACAAGCAGAACGGGCGAACTAGTCGAGGACTGCTAGTCTACACGGCGTGTGTATAGAATTGTGCCTGCTAGCTAGAGTAGTGTACATGTTGAAGAGGCAGAGGCTATAGTACTGCCGACACAGCCGCTCGATTGTGTCATGATTCGCTGCAGGGACAAATACCCCCGTCCTCGCTTGGCGTCTGGAATGACGAAAAACGCGTGTAGTTCGCCACTCGATGACGTCGGCCTGGACGGGGCAGCTATCACATCCTGACTAGCTCCCGTTATTAGGCATTTTTTCTCCTGACTTTTGTTCGAGTAAGCATTAGCAGAATCTACGACGAGACGCAGACTTGCTTGCAGCTTCGCTCAACAACTGCAATCTCCACTACCTTTGCTGTACGCCTACGTGGTGGTAGTCTGTTGTCTGGACAACGCCGGCTCCTGGCAGTAGTCCCATGTCGATCTTGTCGAGTACGTACATGTACATGCATGGCATGGCAAGTGTTATTTAACCCCGTTGATTTGCGTTATTTGACACTGTAGCTTCCTATACAGTTTTAGCGCTTACGTTAGTGCAATAATATATCCACTGTTGTATTCAATCTTTTTAAGGCTAGTCTACGCTATTCTTCTCTCACAGAGAATATCTGCGCAACTTGCATTGCAGTAAAGATAATGAGTAAACTCTTATAATCTCTGTTCTTTATGTATATTACTACTTATATGCCTTACCATACTTTAAAGAGTATCTCTGTAATATTTGCTACAATATAAAGGTATAAAAGTGCGAAAAAAATATTATGCTCTTCATACGAGAGCTGAGATTAAAAACCGTATCAAAACTAATCTACTTTGGGAAACGACGGGGACCA
This sequence comes from Bipolaris cookei, assembly GCA_002286855.1. NCBI lineage: Eukaryota > Fungi > Ascomycota > Dothideomycetes > Pleosporales > Pleosporaceae > Bipolaris > Bipolaris cookei. Next base: position 360,370 of record NRSV01000029.1, read on the forward strand.
ATAGCCCAAATCAACTACGTTAAGTACCTTCTGCCGCATAGCATGTGAACAAGGGCTGCAGTACTGAAACTTGCACAAGTAAGCCGACCTTGGACTCGGAGAAGACGGACACAATGTCTGATATTATGGACAGGTCATTGCTATAATATTGTGCAGGCTGACTGACACCACCTTCACGAGGGTGATATATTCGAGATGATTCGGAACCCCTACGTCCGCGTCTAACGGTACTTGGCAACGTTAGAACCCAACGGGGGGGGTAGCCTCATCAACACGTTCTGCAAGGACAGCGATGGAAGTACGTAGTGTGTACGTGTGTACTACGTATGTACGGGGTGATGGGGTCATGTTATCAAAACGGAGTTGGTGCCGCATAGGTCACAGCTCGACAGGGGTTACTGTTGTTGACCTCGCCCACTTTGAGAATCGGATCGACCCCTCAGACCCCACAAAAGATCATCGTTTCACTGAACCGATTTCTCTACATGTATGGCGCGATACAGCCAGAGCTACCATCGAGCAAATGTTATTGGTTGCTTTGCGCGTAGGTCGTATGGCGCTGTACTGTGCTTTTACGAGTATTCAAGTTTCAATATAGGCTCACAGCCATTACACAAAAGCCACTCCAGAAGTACGATGCAGCAATCGCCTGAATCTCCGTACTCTGTTCGCCCAATGCAGTCGTCTGCTATGATGATTTGCATAGTGCAGACCAGCGATTGGCCAGAAAAAGAAAGGTCGGCGAGAAAAGAAACACCTTTATCATCATGCATACTTCACATCTTGCCTGGGAAAGGAACTGATAAGAATCGATATCGGCAATAGGTTTGATTCTCGGATTGATTGTCAGCCAGCAGGTCTCCAAAACGGGCGTCTCAAACAAGTTGGTATCCTGAAAGCAGCATTCATAGAGCACCAAACATTCCAAATAGTTGTATTGAAACTGTTGTTGGGATGCTGACTATATTGCTGAGATGTTTTTCTTCTATGTGATAATATGGCTTTTACTTTGGTGTTTGACAGTAGCGTTGCTCAGTATCCCGCACGTCAACCTATAGTCTACCTACACCTTTTCAGCAATCCTCTCCACATCTTCTCAATCGAATCAGGTGTCAGAGCGCACGACGTATGGCGCATTTTAGGTTGGTGTCGGAACCACTCGCTTCCTGATATGTGTTGAGCAAGAACCATGTCTTTGCATTTCGAACACGGCTTTCGGATACGGCTATTCAGCGATCATCGCGCGTTCGTTGCGTTCGTGCCTGCCGAAAAGAAATCGATACAAAATCGAATCAGGTACCAAGTGTCGCTTCAGGAAATACCCAAACTACTATATTTCAGACAACAATACTTTGACAACAATCTCTTGTTCACGCTACCTCATTACGTGAACAATCACAACAATAGCAATGGTGGAACCAGATACGTCATTCTCCCCTGAGAGATTTCATTTGGGAAGGATGGACTTATATTCTATGAGAAAGTAGTGCATTACACAGATAATGGCATGAGCTGGTGTGAGAGGCTGAGAATCAACCCTGTCTCGTCACTGTCAAACGTCAACGTAACTGCCCTCATCAGCCACAAACACCGAGTCGATCAACTCCATCAAGTACAAGTGCTCCCTTTACGCTGTGTTTCTATGGGGGACATCGTATAGCTAGCTAATGCATGGGCACTCGGAGACAAGGAGCAAAATTCAGGCGCCCAGGATTCCGGATTACCCAAGCTAGTAAACCCACAATTCCGCCCCCCGCCCCCGCAAAGAGGTCAGCGCGGCCCCCGTTTTATCACCACCCCACTTCCTCCGAACAGCTGGATGCGGTGCACGCGATGCCGGATCAAGGGCACTTTTCCCTTGTGGAGCGTGCTTATCCCGAGACGCTTCCTTCCATCTCGTACCCAATGCCCAATGAGCTGGCGAACGACCGATAGATCCCAGACCTACCCACATGACATGGCTTGTCTCCCGTGGGGTATAACTCCTGCCACGGGGTAATTACTGCGCGCATCTCCCGCCAACAAGCGGGCCAGAGGCTGGCTAGTGCTTTTGATAGGATACAAGAAGGCGAGGGGAGGACAGCAAATGTCTGCCATTGAAAGCGCCTTTGCTACTGCGATTATTGGTTAAGAGACACACGATACGAACCAATTGGGATCAAGGTCTAGAACCAGTATACCTGGCAGGGGATTAAAGCAATGCGCGCAGCACGATACTACGGAAAAGAGGATATTCGGATTGAAGATGTGGAGCAGCAGGAGTGTGGAGCGGGGCAAGTCAGAGTAACGTCTCCCCTCTTCCGATGGTGTCGTAACATGGATGAGAAAGGCAATGCCTGATATCTGTGCAGATTGCCCCTGTCTACGTAGGCATCTGCGGTTCAGATCTCCACGAATATCTCGGTGGACCTATATTTGCGCCAACAGAGCCTCACCCATGTACTAAAGACACGATTCCCATTACCCTCGGCCACGAGTTCTCAGGCATCGTCACAGAAGTGGGATCGCCCGACTCTGCCTTCTCTGTAGGCCAAAACGTCTGCATCCAACCAAGCATATACTGCAGAGCCTGCGAAGCATGCAAAGCAGGCTGCGAAAATGTCTGTTTCAACGGCGGCTTCATCGGACTATCGGGCGGTGGCGGCGGCCTGAGCGACTCTGTCGTCGTACCCGAAGCCGCAGTCTTGCATCTACCACCTAACATTCCTCTCGATGTAGGCGCGCTAGTCGAACCCCTGAGCGTAGCCTGGCGTGCCGTATCCGCCGCACCACTGAGTCCTGATTCCACCGCGTTGATCCTAGGTGGTGGCCCCATTGGTCTCGCCATTGTACAATGTCTTGTCGCCAAAGGCGTGGGCAAGATAATCGTAAGCGAAATATCCGGCACCCGCCAGCGCTTTGCAAGAGAATTCGGGGCCCATCACGTCTTGTGTCCCAAGACGTACGATATTGTCAAGATAAGCAAGGTGCTTAGTAACGGAGGTCCGGATGTAGTTTTCGACTGCGCGGGCGTACCAGCCAGTCTCACTACAGCGTGTACAGCTGTAAGGCCTAAAGGCACAATAGTCAATGTGGCGATTTGGGAGACGGAAGTGCCATTTAATCCCAACACGCTGGTTTCCCGTGAAGCAAAGTATACGGCCGTGCTGGGGTATCGACGGGATGATTTTCAGGCTGTTCTGGATTTGCTGGCTTCTGGTGAGAGTTTTAAGACATAGATTTTTGTTAGCGAGATTATTAACGTGTTTGCAGGCAAGTTGAAACCGAGTAAGATGATTACGAGGAAGATCCAGTTGGACGATCTTGTAGAAAGCGGCATCAAGGCTCTTATTCATGACAAGGAGAATCAGGTCAAGATTTTGGTGGAGGTTGGGGCGATGGGCCGGGTTGGTTCTACTATACATTGAAGGGGTTGTATTATTTGGTCGTCTAATACTATCTTAGATTAGTTCCCTTTTTCGAACATCCCGCATCTAGTTCATGCATATCTCGCTATGCTTCTCCAGCTGTATACTTACTCTACTAATGACATTTGATCGTCACGCTAGTACCACCGACCTTGCCCCCTTCAGCCTAGCCGCCATGTCGCCAACAACATCGTGCTCTGCTGCGGCTGCAAACAAGCCACCCTGCTGCATCTGGCCTCGCGCGGTGCTCAGCGGGACGCCTTAAGAGCTGAAGGGGGGAAGAGGGGGCGAGGGGGCGACGCTCGATCCGCCCGTCAAAAGTTCCGACTGTGTACATACTCTCACATACCCACACATAGTACATATTCTATACATACGAGTAAGTATGTCACAGTACGGGACCTACATACCCCCAGCGCCGCAGCAGCATCAGCAGCAGCAGCAGCAGCAGCAACATCAACAGCATCAGCAGCCCCCACCCTACCAACCTCCGCATGCAGCCAAGTACGATGGAGGATCAAGCTATTATGCCCAGAAGTCTGGCGGGATAATCGGACAAATGGTGAATCAGCATCTGACGAGTGGGAAGCCGATGCTGAATAAACTGGGCAAGAGTATAAGCTCGGTACTAGGGAATAACAAGCCTTCTCCCGTGCAGCATGTTCAGAGTGCGCAGAGTTATCAGAGTCATCATGGGCAGCAGCAGCAGCAACAGGGTCAGAGTCAGGCTGTTACTACTACTACTACTACTAGTCCGCAGCCGCAACAACAGCAGTGGGGTCAGGTACAGCAGCAACAGTGGGGCCAGGGGCATTGTCCTTCTCCACCACCACCACCTCCGGCATCGAGTCCATATCAGCAATCGAGTTATTTCACGTCGACTCCAGGGCACTCGGGACATGCTAGTTACTCGCCGCAGCAGACGCAGCAAGCACCTGTTTCCCAATCGTATACGCCGCCGCCATCAGCTACTGCTTCGGGCTATGCACCGCAACATGGCCAAGTAGGACACAGCCCGTATTTGCCGCCGGCGCAGGAACTACCAGGCTCATATGCCGTACAAGAGAGCGGAGTTATTGCAGGCACGCCAAATCATGTTGGGGGCATACCAAACCATGTTGCGAACACCCCTCCGCACATGGCTGGACAATCTTCACAATCACAATGGGGGAGCTCAATCCCGGCAACACAAGATCCGCCTGGACCTCAACAACAGCCAATGTATCCCTTGCACCATGTGGTTTCTCCAATCACTCCAATCAGCCCAGAGCAACAGCAGCATTGGAATGGCATGTCGGCGGCTCCTAAGCCATATAGCCCAGTTCATGTGCCGGCACCACATCACTCTGCCAATCCGTTGCCAACACAACAGGGGAACGCGATACCTCCTCCGCTGGCACATCACCAAGCCGTACCGCACTTCGCACCGCCAACGTTCGCTGTAGAACTGCCCGCAGACCTGGGAAATCTCAGCCTTGGTTCAGCGGAGCCGCCCAAAGACAGTGGACGTCGGCCGAGTTTGAGGGCAAGCGAGGTGCCGCAGGCTGGCACATGGAGGCTTGCGGACCCAGCGACGGAAAGGCCGACGGATGAATTCTACGTCTTGGCCGACTTGCTTTTCGATGCATTGGACAGACAGTTTGAGCCTAGGAACACGAGCCTGGTGGAAGGGTCAAAGTTGATGGGGAGTTGTCTGCTGAGGTTAAATGAGGATGAAAAGCGTAAGTATAATCCAAGCCGACAAGCTCCTCGGCATGATAAAGACTAATGTCATGGCAGGGCTATTTGCGCATCAATCTTACGGGGCGTTTGCCAAGATGTGGAGCATAGAAGGCATTCCGCACGTCATGGTACCGTGCGAGGGTGCACTGACGCCGATTTGGAACTTCGACAGACTGGCACACGGCCAACATGTCAGAGTTGGCGAAAGCAGCAGAGGGTCGCAGGCGCGATACATGCCAGCGCTGAACCGGGCCGGATGGTACCAATTCTTGCTGGTCGAGGCGATGCGTGCGCCCGAGGAGCTTGGCCAAGTCGTGGCAGCCGTGTGCGCGGACGGGCACCTGGCTGGGCTGCTGGGCAAGGTCGACCTCAACAAGCTTGATCGAACCGTGGACCCGGCGGTGCGAGCCAGGGCGGGCGAGCTGCGGGCGTATGCGATTGCGCAAGCGTGCGATGAGACGAGGCTTGCGATGGATAGGGATGGAGATGGGGATAGAGCAAGACACGGCAGCGAGGGAGGACGGGGGTGAGTGGGATGGATGGACGGACGGATGGATGGATGGATGGATAGATGGACGGATGGATGGATGGATGGACGGGTGGATGGATGAACGGTGAAGAGGGAGACGAGGACGAGGGAGAGGGCGCGGTGTTTTTGTGTAGCAGGTGGGCAGGCGCGTGTTTCCGGCTTCTTGTTTCCGGTTTCCTGTTTGAGCCGCATGATGCTGGCTGTTGGCGAAACGCAACTCCTGACCGACGCAATCAGACATGGTTGTTTTCCCAGTCTGGCCATGAGCAAGATGGACTTGTTTTCTGGTTTCATGCACAGCTGACGGGGGCGGTCTGGCCTGGCGGCTGTGGTCAAGCCATGCATCTGTCCACGAACGGGTACCTGCACCACCGCCGCCGCCTTAAGCTACTGCTCAAGCCTCGTTCCCGCCCCTTGGGTGTACACGCCTACCGTTAGCCCGTTGGCACCACCACCGCCGTTTGCTGATCGTCGCTGCTGGAGGTTGGCATCGAGTGCGCGCGCAGTCGCCGTTGATGGATGGTATGTGAGTAGGTAAGTACATGCCCATGCCAATGCCCCTATGCAGAAACCTGCACTGGCATGGGAGCATGCCGTCTTGCTTCTCCCGCGCGACAGGCCCCCCGGGCGCCAACCATGGCGACGATAAGAGGTAATCTACCCAAGGGCCCCTCGTCGAAAGTCCACGCGTTGACCTTTGCCTAATCCAGCCGTGATCTGCAGGTACAGCTTGCTTTTGCTCCCATCGGCCTTGCTTTGCGCTGGTCCCAGTCCTGCTCGGGGTTGGGCGGATGGCAGCCACGCGCGAGGCTGCTCCAGACAAATATGTGCCAGCCTCTTTCTCTTTCTCTTCTTCTTCTCCACCCTCCCACCCAAGGCTTCTTCTGTTGCGTCTGCTCTTCTAGTATTCTTCCCCGGTTCATAATACGCGACGCACCGCCAGCACGCTTACTTCCCCCCCAAAACATTGCCCACCAATCTCCTACTATTAACGAGTAATTCAATACGACTCTCAGACACGCACTTGTGGGTCAGCACGTCTCGCACAGTCATCCACCCAGACTCTCAGCACAACGTACAAGATGCGCGTCTCGGCCTTGTTCGCTCCCCTCTTCCTCGCTGCCACGGCTCTGGGCCAGGCTGTTGAGGAGGGCATTGCTCCCGACTCGCCTGTTCCCGACGGCTGCGAGACTACCGTTGATACCTCTTTCAAGATTGGCACCCTCGAGAACCCGTCTCTCAAGAAGCGCGAGAGTGCCCAACAAGTATGCATCCGTGCTCAGCCTTGGCTAGCCTTACATACTCCCTATAATATTGTATGATATACTAACACGACTGCTCTACCTAGGCTTCTGACGGCGAGCTCTCCTGCACCCTCAAGGACGGCATCCTGCACGACCAGTTCGGCCGCACAGGCTCCATTGTGGCTAACCGCCAATTCCAATTTGATGGCCCTCCTCAAGCTGGCGCGATCTACACTGGCGGCTTCTCCGTGTGCAAAAATGACTCGCTCGCCATTGGAGGCAGCACCCGTTGGTGGCGTTGCATGAGCGGTGCCTTTGGAAACCTCTACGACGAGTCGATTGGCGCCCAGTGCCACGAAATCCGCATCCAAGCTATTTTCAACGAGAGCTCAAGTTCGTCGTCGAGCTCCGCTTCTAAGACCAGCTCCGCTTTTAAAACCAGCTCCGCCTCTTCTGACGCTTCGGCTACCGAGAGCTCTGCATCTGTCAGCGTAACGAACAGTGCTAACAGCACCGTATCATTGACATCAGGCGCAAGCTCAACCTTTGCTTCTGCTACTTCTACCTCCAACTCTGAGGGCTCACGCCCTTCTAGAACTGCCGGCTCCAGCGCCTCCGCTACTGGATCCGCAGATGCTCCTCCTGCAAACGGCGCCGCGCTATCGCTGTTGGCCACACCTTTTGCTGTGTTTGGTGTATCGGCCATCTTCCTCGGCGCTGCCCTGATGCTATAAACGACCACTTACGACAATGCTTCCTTTTCTGTTGTTTCTTCTACTCCTACTTCTTTTACTTCCATCCTCAGCACCGCATCTCTAGCGTCTTTTCAGCATTTGTTCACCAACATGCATCGCATACATAGATCCTGGGATATCGTGTTTGTTTCACTGTACGGCATGGTAATTGAAAAGAAAGCATTGCGCGGTTTCATTTCCATTGTTGCACTCGGCACCTGGCGACGGGGGGCCTAGCAAAGTAATGATAATACACTTGGATTGACCATGGAAGGGGTGTGTTTTGCATGTGATGGTGATGTTGATTATTTTGCTTGGTGAATTACTTTCGAAGCTGCCCTTTTCCCCCAAAAGCAGACGTTTGTTGAAGCTGGTCTATATATGTACACATAACGAGAAGAAGAAAAAAAAGAAGACGCTTACACAGGTAACAAACAACATCAAAACTCACTCCCAAGCTCATCAAAGCTATCGTCCGGCACGCCCATGGCCTCGTTGCTCGCCTCGAGTATCTCGCCAACCTGCTCCACCGCATCCTTCTGCCCTCTCCACCTCTCCACCTGACACTCAATCTTCTCCCTCAACTCATCCGTCCACGCCACGGGGTCCCTCGGCACATGCCCCGCGTTCGTGACCATAGCCGGCAACAGTATATTCATCTGAAACCCCGGTACAGAAAGATAACTCTTAAACTCTGCATACACATCATCCAGCCGGCGCAACTGCGCCTCCATGATGCGGTAGTCCCTCGCTAGCCCATGGAGGTAGTCGAGTTGAGCGGCGGACAGCGACGCCGCGCGCCGCAGCAGGAGGAGCATGTGTACGGCGTCGTTTTCGACGTTTTCAAGCGTCATGGTGTGTTCGTTGGGGGGACGGCCAAAGAGCGGGTGCAGGAGGCGCAGCGACCAGCGGATGTGGCGATCGACTTTGCTGTGCGGACTTAGGGCTGCGGCGAGGCGTTTGCGGCGGAGTTCGCGCAGACAATCTTCTGCGTGGCTGAAGGTGAAGCGTTGGTGGGTGCGTTTCTGGGGTTTAAACGATTAGCTGACATTTTTTTTGTTTGACAATAGACAATGTTTCAATAATGCGGGGGAGTGTAGAGGGAATGGGATATAAGTCTGGGGTTCTGATCTAGTAGTAGGTAATGTGGAGTATATATCTGTAAGTATATAGAAAAACGCACCTCATCCAGTATCAAGCGCAATGCCCGTTCCGTCTTCAAGAAGCGAACGAGCATATCCCTCCACGCAACTCGTACGCAGCGCGTTGCAAGATTGACGCGGACATCAAAGTGCAAGCGGTCTGCTTCTACGGGAAAGTCCAAATCCAGGACTGCATGGTCGAGCCGAATGCACCAGCGCAACGTGCCAAATCCTTCTTCTGGGCGCCGCAGCTCCAGCCGGTCCAGTGTCCGTGACCACCGCGCATCCGCATCTTCAATCGTGTTGCCCTGACGGTCTGCTGCCCCGCCCACACGATGGAACTGGCGGTACCACTCGTCGTCGACGCGGAACACGGCGTGGCTCCCGCTCCATATCGGCTTGCCGGTTGCCTGGTCGTCGTCATCTCCACTTGCGCTGGCACCTGTTTCTATGCGCTCAAACCGCGCTTCGAGAAGGTGAATTGCCGCGTAGTCGTCGTCGTCGTCTAGCGACTCCATCGCCCGCGAGTGCCAGCTCCCCATGTACCCCAGCAACCGCGTGCGTCGCAAACAGTGATACAGCACTTGTCCGTCGATTGCATCGCGGAATCCCCTGCACACAAGCCGCCAGTCGAGTAAATAGTCCACGGGAACATGCTCGACAATCTGGAGTAAAAGTTCGGCAGGCAATTGTGCCAGTGCCGGTCTCGCTACTGATGTCGTCGTTGTTGTTGTCGTCATTCTTTGAGATGATGCTGCATTGCGTGCTTGGCTCGAGTCGATGGAGCTAAGCAGCGCTGTCACGTCGTCTTGGTCAAAGCCAAGGTTCACATGGCGCCGCAAGTACGACGGCAGCGAGTCGATCGACGGCGATGCTGCTGCTGTCGCTGCTGCGCGAGACGAAATCGATGCGCTAAGCGGCGGATGCGCGCCCGCTTGTGACATTGTGGGGGAGGCGGGGAAAAGGGGCGCGACGATGTGCGTGAGGCGGGCTTGGGTCGTGAGTGGCTTTAGTGTAGGTTTGGGTTACTATGCGTCATTCCGATGGCACGTGGACCGGTATCGGTATTACGACGTTTCTGGCAATGAGATGATTTTTTTCCTTTTTTGGGAAGGAATAAAATTTCCTGGCGATATGGGTAGTTTTAGTAGTTATTCTGCCATCAGAAGGGTATGTACGCGTCCTTGTGGGTGTTTCAGCCGGGCGGGAGCCTGGTAAACCTTCACTGCCGATCCGTCCACGACGGATATGGTGTTATGCCAAGGAATACTGAGAAGCCGAGTACTACTTTCCAAAGTCAATTCTCGCGTACAGAGTTTGGTCTAGTATTATTACTCATGCGCTTGCATCTTTGATCAAATTCAGAACGAGCCTCGAAACGCCACGTTAAAATACAAAAAGTCTCACCTACCTCATCCCCCTTCTAAACCCACTTCACAGCCTCGCGCTCACATCCTTCTTCGCTACTTGCTCAACCATGCATCCAGCGAAGAACTTCACGATTCCATCCAAATCGTCCAACAAGGTTACTTTTGAAACATCTACACTTGGTCAGCTCCGTATCTCTCACATCACCAATATGAATATGACTTACATTGATCGGGCCTCACAACAACCACGGCACCAACTTCCGGATCCACGCCGTACGCTTCATACGCGTGACCATGGCCAGAATTGTAGTGCTCATCATCAACGAATGATTTGTGAAGATCTAATAATCATAAATGTCAGTTCTCGTGAACATTTACTAAACATGATGACTCAAGAGAACGATGGCTTTTACCTCTGGTCCCCAATTTACCCGTCGCAGGCCAAAAATAATCTGGTATTCTTTCCTGCTGTGTATCCACGAACTTGCTGCTCATGACGAGTAACGGTTCAATGACAGCATCGGAGTACTTAGACACAGGCGTATACCGTCGTGATATGGATTCCAGAGCCCCAACAAGCTATTTTTCTCTTGTCAGCACACGCAACATGTTCCACAACGATTTTCAAGAAAAGAAAAAAGAACTCACCTTTTGCACTCTCGCAAGATGCCCATCTTGATTAAGATCCCCCGCAAACACCACAACCCTCCACCTTCCATCACTCCTCAGCACACTCTGCAGCTGCACCGCCTTGCAATCACAAAACCGTATCACCTGCGCACTCGGAAACCTCATCCCCACCGTAACCCCCCTCGCCACCATCTGCTCCCCCGGCCCCACCTGCGTAACAACCGACTCCTCATACCGTGCTGTAAACCCCGCCATATACCGCCCACTTCGCACAAAATACTCCGCAAACTCGCCCTTGAATTTTTCTTTTCTGTCAAACAGCTGTACGAGCTCCCGGTCAAACGAAATGAGATCAGCCGCCGTCTTGCTGCGCTCAGACACGTATGTTGGGATCAGTGAAGGCGGCGAGAGGCCAGACAGAACGGACCCGAGTTTCCAGCCAATGTTGTATCCGTCTTGTAGCGAGACGTTCATGCCTTGGCCGGCTTTGGGAGAATGCGTGTGGCATGCGTCACCGGTTAGAAATACGCGGTTATGAGCGTGGAAGGCGGATGCGAGGCGCTGTCCGATGCTATACGTACTCCACCAGAATACTCCTGCGTAGTCCATGCTGTACGGTGCGAAGATCTGACGGGCCTGGTTCTGCAGGTCGAGCAGTTTTACTTCTTTGGGGCGTGCACCCGCGGGGAGCTGGATGTAGAAGCGGACGAGCTCGCCGCCTTCGCGGGGAATAATGACGATGTTGCCTGCGTTGCTGCGGATTGTGCATTTGCGGCGTATGTCCGGGAAATTGGTTATTGGGTAGATGTCCATGACGCCCCAGACGGTGTCGGACGAGTCGCCCAGCATGCGGATGTTGAGGGCTTTACGGATGATGGAGTGGGCGCCGTCGCAGCCTATGACATATTTTGCTTCCCAGGTTTCTTCTTTGCCGTCTCTTTCGGCAGTCACCTTGATGCAGTGCGCGTTCGGGTCTCGTGTCTTGGTCTCGTCGATGTCCAGGCTCTTGACGCTCCATCCGTACTCGATGCCATTGCTTGCTCCGTCTTGCCATCGTCCTTGTTCTCGAAGCACACTTTCCATCTTACCCAGCATCAGCCGGTTCATCCGCGCTTGATTCAGAATGACATGTGGCAGGTGGCTTAGTCCCTTTTCCGTGTCAATAGTTCGACCTTTTCTCTTGATGCCTCCTTGTGCTTTTTCCTCTCCATCCTCGTCAACTCCCCAAAAGCATACTTCCAAGACATGATAACTCTCTCGTAGCAACTCTTCCGATAATCCGAACGACTCGTAGATTTCTACCGTCCGCACTTGCACACCGTCAGCTTGCCCAACCTTAAGCGGCCCGGGATGCCGCTCAAGCATTGTAAAAGGAATCCCATAGATGGCAAGCCATGTCGCTGCAAAGATGCCGGCAGAGCCGGATCCCGCTATCAAAACGTCTGTTCTGGGCATTTCCTGGGTAGTAGTTGTGTAAAGTGACGTCCAAAGGTTCAATGGTTAACGGATAAATACGATAGTAGCAAACAGAGCAAATGAGTTGTGAGTATTAATGATCACGCGCAAACGACATTCGATCAATTAGCAATCTACGATGACAATCGATGACGGTACGTGTGCATTTATATATTATGTGTCCCAACATTTGGAATAAGCGGTGTCATAATCGTACCGAAAGTATGTTCCGGACAAGCATCGGCCGTAATGCGGGGAGCAGATAGTCATCCCACTAGCATATCTCATAGGTTCGCACAAGCCGAGATGTGACCCGAATCAAAGCTGAGCGTGATAGCTGTTCGTAGGTGTTAGGGAAGAAGACACTTCCACTAGCTTTCTCTATAAAATACCAAGATAAGTTCACTCACTTGGCGTCGGCTACTGCCTAGGTGCAGATCCTACGCAGGGAACATTGCCGATGTTAGTTTACCATCGGAAGAGCGGGTAACGACCAGCAAGGCGGCGAAAGCACAGGGAAGCATCATGTACTATGTATTTCGAGTATTCATATTACTATCTATGTAGGTGCTAGTCATATCGTGTTCCGTCTGGGTAGGAGCACATTGTCAACTTCCTCCCACCCATTCCTCCTATGCCGTGCGAATTAGTCGCTAGTGCAAGTACAACAATGCTACAGGAGTGTGAATAGGGTTTTTTTTTGCCGAAGCAACTATACGCCGCAAACTCCGCTTCATGCCTAAGGAAAATAGGGATCAATGCAAAATATACGTCGGCCGAGGGTAAAAACACAATATGTCATTGGACAGGCTCAATGGCCTACAGCAGAGTAATGCGAGTTGCGCCAATGAGGTTGTTGGTAAAGCGACGGGGTATAGTCGGAGTCTTGGTACATGGTACCTCGCCTTTCGTCTTCTGGGTATGGTTCTTTGATCTCCCAGTTGTGCTGCTTGACACCGACGGAGAATTCGAGATCTTCGCGTGTGATAGAGTCCCAGTACTGTCAAAATGTTAGTAGACACACAGGCAAACGACAAAGTAAACTACATACCTTGTAAACCATCATGACAGCCAACAGATTGCAGATGGTGGTAAAGAAAAGACCGTCAATGTAATGCTGTACACCTTCGCAGATGGTGTCACTGAATACATAGAGAATCACCTGGCCAATGACGAAGAAGAAGATGCCAAACAGGATATCACCCAGTGGCCAGCGGTCCTCCAGAGTTCCAATTACGAGAATGATCTGGCTGACGGTGTAAATGAACAGACAGATGGCATTGACGAGGTAGGTGACGACAAAGATGCCAGTAGTATTCATGGGGTTCAGCCCGGCCCAGCCTTTAAAAGTCAAGAGATTGACCGCGCCACCGACGATGAACATGGCGAGGGAGCTGAGCCGCAGCAGCCAGACGGAAAGGGTGGTGCCGTCTTCGTAAAGCTGGAAACCGACAAAGCCATTAATCAACAGACAAGTACACAAGGCGGATGTGAGACCACTTTGGGCAGCAACAAAGTACGGGTAGGTAGCGGAACCGGGCGCAGTGACGCCTGCATCGAGGACGAGGGAGATGATGGTGAGAAGGAAGTAGATGTAGAAGAAGGTTGTGATTTCCTTGCGCCCTGGTATACGTTAGCAAAGGTGCTGCTGGTCATATTGCTGATATTGCGCCGACGTACCAACAGCCGTGAATTTGGAGCGTACGTGTATGATCATTATGACGGTCATGACCAGGGCCAGGATGTGCATAAAGTCGTTAGCCACCTCGAAGATGAGCGTGTTGGCGATCTCAATAGTCCTGGCATAGCAGCGTGTCTGGATGCCCACGCCATTGCTGATATCCTGATGGCCCACAGCAGCGCAGAGGGGTATCGGCGCCTTTTCGCATATCGTCTGGAAGTCGCCGAAGCCCATTGTCGGAGGACGGGGGAGGCCGGAGCTCGAGAATGCCAAGCGGTGGAGGTGGTGAAGTCGCAGTCACAGTCGTCGTGCGCAACACACGTATATCGGAAGCGAGCGGAGGTGCAGACGACTAACGAGTGAAGGTCCGCAGTAAACAGAAGCGAGAGCAGTCGCTGTGGGGATGCGACGGGGGTCAGATTTGCGACGGGGGCGGTTGTCAGGAGTGAATGCCCTGTTGACGCTTCCCGCGCTCCACCAAGGGCGCGTGCAGGTGTGTGCGATGCCGATCCAGAACTAGCGCAGAGCTATTTCGAACACGAGGACCCACTTGAAAAAAAACCACACCATCCACATATCTGGCGATATGCTGTAGGGCTGAGTTCAGACGTTGCAACCTGGGTGACTTAGTTCCTGTTCTTGTACTGGCATGAGCCGAGTTGACTATTTACTACTGATACAGGCTACATGTATAGCTAAAAGAACATTCCTTCTTGTACAGCCTGTGCACTTTTCATTCGCTGATGATGACTACAGAAGAGCAAGATTTGTCTCACTAGAAGACAATGACAATAGTTGACTATCAATAGAGAAGCGTATTCGACCTTTTCTGGTCACAATTGTCTCGTTGCATGTTCAGTCACATCAGATTGCTACAGCTCTACTTCCAGTCACCTTGAATATCATATTATTTAGCAATCATGAACAGGCCCCAATTCTACTGCTTGCTCATTTCCAGCCTTATGCTATCAATTGAAAATTCCAAAATACTTGACTCCCCACATTAGAGAAGAAAGCCCTCAGTCTAGCCACTCGCCAAAATGGCCGGTCGTCCAAATCTCCAAGACTTTTCCCAAGCATCCAGTGAAGCATTGGAAAACCTGAAGAAGTTCAGGACAGAAAACCCACTGCTCACCACCACGATACCACCAAGCCCTGCATCGCCATCACAACACTCACCAGTAACAACCAGCACACCCCAGTTTGACTCTTCGTGGCTGTGCATCTCTCCTACAGCCTGTAGACATGGGAAAAGCCCTGACAAGCAGCATTCACCTACAAGCCATATGCCAGGTATGGCTTCCCAGCTATCAAACCCACATCCACAAGCCCCTCAAGTATATCACGAACCGCTTACTCGCATTACCCGCGATATGGTTTTTGATCGCATCTACCTCCTCCTCGGAGACAACCTGCCCAAATGGTGGACCAGAAATCCTGAGGCGCTGGTTCATCTTACCAGTAAGACACCATACTCCTCACTTGCCTTATGTTTCACCAACCAACAAGAGTATATAGAGAGCATGGCCAACCTTGTTATTCGCAGCGGCCAATATGATGACTTTGGTCCATACGGCCTTTCTTCCCTTACACAGATTTCTGTTTGCATTGGGCACGAAGGCATATATCATTACATGTGTCTAGCGGTACATCCGAGTTCTTGTGATGTTCGAATCATTTTTAGGGGTGATCTATGTGAGCGTGAAGGTCAAGATCCGATCATTCATCACGACTTGATGGCGCTGTGTAGGAAAGGTTTTGACAGGGCAGCTAACAGAGTGCATGCGGATACTATCTCCCGGATACCTAGGACACGTTCCGCTAAGTAGGCTATGCTTGAAGTGGTCAGGGACATTATTATCATGATGAGAAATGTAATGAATGAACAATAAGGCTACTGTATATTTCTCATGCATAATCAGGTCTGCGGTAATGATATTAAGATTTCATGTGACGTGTCGTGAATGTAGCAGGATTTTCTGCCATATTAGTGGTGAGACGGGTCAGTAACTTGAATGAGCAAGCATGGTTGTACTGACAACAGCCCCATAGAAACGCTGTTATCATGTGATAGCACATTCACCTTCACTTCACGGGGACCTGCCACCTGCAGCCAAGACGAGTCTAATGCTAAAGTAACGAGGTATCAGGACACTACAATAGAGCCTTAGAAATTTGGGAACTCAACCTCACACTCAACGCTTAAATCTTGTTAACATCTTCCAACTACCAAGTTCCAATTTACCCTTGGTACGCAACTTTCGGACAAGAGTAATACTCTTACAAAAAACACCATGGATAAATCTATGACGAAATGCATGACCAGGAGCCAAGTAAAACTCGGACTTGAAACACCACCACCCTCTCCGACCCTAGCGAAGGAGATCACGTTACGGAATCATCTACAGGAGCTGCTTGACAAGCTCCCACAATATTTACCAGGTTATTATCATGAAGAGCTTCTCGGTAAGTACCACGGAAACACTTCTTGTATATACCTAATCCTTGCACCAGATGGGCTTTGTTTCCTACTTCATATCCCACTCTTCTCCTACGTCGTCAGCCCACGCATCCGGCTAGAAGAACAGAAAGCCCAGTCGTCTGAAACCAACGCCGTGACAACCCAGACACCAATTATCAAGAACACTCATGAAGGGTTTATTCGGGAACCAGCTACATATCTCGCACTGTCTAAGCTACGCATGGACATCAAGCAGGAAAAGAATAGCTGGGTTACCCGCCTCCTTTACAACAACGCCACACTCGTCGAGGGGTGCGATTTATGCAAAGTAGAAGACTCTTCATTCGTCACGAGTTTCACTTCTTCCGCGAGGAAGCAGCTTTCTTGAGCTGCGAGTTCAGGTCGAGGGAGCATGCTGGTGCTGTCTTGCGTGGTGCTGCGGGCGAGCAGGAGTTACTGGAGATGGGTCCAGAGAGTACGAAGGTAGCCGATGCGGAGAGGAAGAAACGGCGTCTTGTCAAGTTGAATGTAAGAGTTAAGATGATGCGTGGTAGGGTAGTGCGCGCGAGGAAGACACAAGTAGAGAGATGAACAGGAGAGTCAGCAGACGGACAACTGGGCTATGCGTTAGTTGGAGATATGAGGGATGTAATCAGGCAAGTCTTTGCTGAGGTGAGGCGGTATCTGGTATGCACGTAGCACGATGTCTTGTTATCACTACCCAAGTAATCAGGTGGTGTGCGATTATTGGGTGTGTTACCGCTAGTGGATGGGAGACCGACGACAGTGTTACTGCGGTACAAGAATATACCAGGTCGCTCGATTTACGTGTACATCTTTCCGCAGGTGAATATGCTCTCGCCATTGTACAGGCAAATTACCATATCATAATTAAATATCTTGTGGCAGATCGATATGGTCCATGAAATATTCGCGCGAACAATATTACTATCTCGATGTCGATCACAAAGCGTGTTTTGACGAACACATTGTACCTACAGTCATCCAATTGATCGATTTTAAATTTAAAGTACAATGAACACATGCAAATTTTGAATTCGGTAAATTGCACATCAAATGTACTGTAGGTGGCTGCATCTGTAAAAAGTGAAGTTGTGCAGAGAGGAGCGTGTGACGCCAAATTTTCGTGGCGAGGTTTGCTTGCCAGACGAACATTGACCTACCGAGATACTACCACAATTTCAAACGTCCCCCCAACAACTCTCAAAATCCCCCAAATCCGTCAAGATGGCATCGAAATCAGGCATGGTCAACCCAGCCGTCTTCCAGGACCTTCAAGCGCGCATAGACGAGGACTCTGCTGTTCGAGATGTGAGTGGCGGTTCGCCAGAGCTTCACGTGATATCGTATTTACAACGCGACAGGAGCTGCGCGATATCATCCAGGCGCTTGAGAAATACAGTGAGTGTATTCAACAAGAATTTTGAATCCAAATTAACTTCTTACAGATCGCAATGTCTCTTTTGTGCTGTCAAGAGCCCATTCTACACCCGTCGGCGAGCGTCAGTCGCAGCACCCAAGACTGTCTACATGCTAGCTAACTGAGATACAGTGTCAGAGATTCTAAGGGCTGCTCAAGGACCCATTGAAAACGTCATTGACACTGTTTCTAAGCTCTCACAAGCTGCGTCGAAGATGCCTTACTACAAGTTCAACAACATGTGGAGTCGTCAGATGCAAGGCGCAGTAGGTTCAGGGTTGACACAGCACTCAGCTCATACCACTAACAAATTCGTAGTGCGAGAGTGTTCTCTTTTGGGGCTGGCTCGGCGGCTACAAGTATGAGAGCGGTGCGGTACAATGCGGACGGCTCTTGACCATCGAGGAGCTTGGCGAAATCTTCAAGAGTACGCTCAGAAAGAATGCATCACATACGCGTTGCTGATGTTTCAACAGTCCCAATCAACCTCAAAGAGCGCGATGAATTCCACCTCTCACTTGAGGAGTATCTGCATTCCCTCATGACTCTCGTCGAGGAGCTTGTACGTTGCCTGGCATGCATTGTAAACCAACAGCACTATATAGCTAACAACGATAGACACGCCTTGCCCGCAATGCTGTCACTCTGGGCGATTATGAGCGTCCGCTGCTCATCAACCAGTTCGTCAAGGATCTGCATGCTGGGTTCCAGATCCTCAACCTTAAGAATGACAGCCTACGCCGCCGCAGCGATGGCCTCAAGTATCGCGTCAAGGATGTGGAGGACGTGGTGTACGATCTTTCATTGAGGAATTTGGTTCCGAAAAAGGGAGAGCAGCAGTAAGTATTGACATGGTTCAAGCAATGGTGCAAGGAATGATTGTGTGTAACGCACTACGTAAAAATTTTAGACATGGCCATCGGGAATGAGGTGTGGACAGAGGATGTAGTCATATGATGAATTGAAGATTGTAAAGCTATGGAAACAGCAATTCACATATTTTGTCTCGTCTTGTACGAGCCATGGAGGTGCTAACAGGAGTTGGTTGTCCGTCCAATCAGCGAGCAGCAGCACCAGCGTCATCTCGAAACTTTCCGTTCCGCGATCTCCTGCAACTACCCCGACCAACAACACCCCAGTCGGCCAGGCGCCATCCACGCTCCTTGCAAAGCCCAGTACAAAACTATTCCACCTCGAATTGACGTATCTTCGATTCAATCAACCCGCATATTCATTATCACTTATTTAATTCGCAAACATGGCCAGCACAACTGTCATCAACGCAAACGCGACATCAAAGCACCAAACCTCAACCGCCGCGCCAATTGAGCCACTGAAGAACGACACAGCGCGTCTATATACGCACATCCATCCCATACTCGTTCTCTCCGTCTACACGTTCAAATTTCCCGCTCTAGTCGCAGACCCCGTGCCCACGCTGCTAAGCACCCTCGCACCGCTCGCTGTGCTGCAAATAGCATTCGTAGCCGTATGCCTCCCACCGACCGGAGGTACGCCTTCGATGCGGAAACAGAAGCCGGGCGAGAAGAAGGGAAAGACACCGACGAAACTGGAACAAGGGTTGAACTCGAAGATTGTGGTACGTGTTTTGTACTAGCATGGTAGCGTTGCTAGCAATGTCTTTTTCTAAGGGAAGAGCTAACGTGTTGCCACAGCCGGCTTTCCTTTCTCTCCTCCTTACCGCACTTGCTGCGACACCGCTCCTCACGGCCATTCTTGTCCTCTTCGGTGCACCTGTGTCTACGCACCATGCACACACACTGCTCTGCGGTGCTCATGTAGCGCTCTTGAGCACGCTGCCTCTGATCTATGTACATGGCGTCGACGGTGATACATGGAGGCAGATTGTTGCGCTGCTCCTGCCGATAGATGAGGTCTATGGAGGGTTAATTGGCACGGTTCTTGGTGCTTGGATAGGCGCAGTTCCTATTCCCTTGGACTGGTGAGTTCCCCTAGACTTATTTGCTCGACCAGAAACTGGGGCGAGACGAGCATTGTGAAGCAAAAAGACTAATCCCGTACAGGGACCGCGAGTGGCAGAAGTGGCCAGTTACCATTGTTACGGGCGCTTATATTGGATACACAGTTGGCAAGTTGCTGGGAGGCACACTGTTGAAGGGCAAGAAGATCATGTTTGACTAGGGGATAGTGGCTGAGATTTCTTTGCTCCCGCTCTGCTTGAGGTCTGTCTGGGACGCTTGCTGTGTACTTGGACTAGTCAGTTGTGGGCAGTAGACAGGTTGTCACGTAGATACCGATACATTCAATAGACGAGCCTGACACAGATACATACGTTCAAGGTATCCACTGTTAAAAACAGAGCCAGCAACTTTTCCGTGTAAGTTATTGTGCATTATGCAAGACCATCTGCATGGGCATAGGCATATATTACGACACGATCAGTCCATCAGCTATTCTAGCCTATAAATATCCAAGATGCCGTCAATATCCACAAAAGATAACTCCGACCATCAAACGATGTCATCAGGGCACAAGCCGCAATTCCCCTCCGGTCCACTTCGGAGCCCAGACCGATCCTGCAAGCCACCTATCTACTACCTACCAATCTCCGGCATTTCCCAAACCGGTAATCCCGGCGCAAACCAAGCTCCAAACCACATACAACCTACTTAGCCTGAAAACAGTATACCTTTTTTTACGTATTGGGCATTCTCATACTGTTGTTGGGCCGGGGTTTTTTGGGATTGCGGGCCTTTTTTGTGAATAGCCGTAGAAGCTTTTGATGCTTGTGCCGTAGATTGTCCAAATGGATGCGGCGAGGTGGGCGCGGGGTCGGGAGGTCATGGGGGTGGGGGGAGCGGGGAAGAGGGTTTATAAAGGTGTGGATGGCTCCGGGAAGGAGGGGGGAGGAACGGCCTGTTTCAACAGCTTTTTGTCTTTCTTTTGAGAATTAAAAATTATCAATACGCCGGATCTGAAATTCTTAGTGTGAGATTGTGAAGAGGTCTAGTGTACGTACATGTAAGTACATGTAAAAGGGCCGCTTTCCTGGGAGAATACCGGTACGATTGGCGGATAATATGGGATGAATTGCAATACTAATAAGAGTGCATGTAGGAACTGGACAGAAGAAAGCCCTGTATTATCGATCCCAACTCACACGATTACATCCCAATCATGTCGCGGAAACATTTTTTTCCCAACCCAGAGGGCGTCGTGTTGCACACGCTGCGCTCGCTCTGTGCACGAAACAAGCACATGGCGCTCGACGAGGCCAACCGCGTAGTCTACAACCTATCCCACAGACCGAATGAAGTCAGCATTGTGTCTGGAGGCGGTTCGGGTCACGAGCCGGCGTGGTCGGGTTTCGTGGGCGACGGCATGTTGTCGGCTGCTGTGTGTGGAGATATCTTTGCGTCGCCGAGTACGAAGCAAGTTATGGCGGGTATGCGAAATGTGCCGAGTACAGAGGGTATAATACTTTGTATCACAAATTACACGGGCGATATGCTGCATTTTGGGCTGGCGAGGGAAAAAGGCCAGGCGCTGGGGTACAAAGTCGATGTCGTCTGTATGGCTGAAGACGCGGCGTTGGGTCGTGCTCAGAGTGGAAAAGTGGGACGGAGAGGACTGGCGGGTAACTTGCTCGTTATCAAGCTGATTGGCGGTGCATCACTACAGGGCTGGGCGTTTGAGCGGTGTAGGAAGATGGGTGAGCTGGGGAACGAGCAGTTGGTTACGATTGGGACGAGTCTGGATCATTGTCATGTCCCTGGAAGAGAGGCGTTTGAGAGTGTGCAGGACAACGCCTGTGTTGTGGGTATGGGAATTCATAACGAGCCGGTAAGTGGAACAGGTTCACCTTACTCTTTCTCGCAGAAAAGCCATACTTATCAGGATTCAGGGCCTGCGAACTATACATCCGATGCCTGGTCCAGAAGACGTTATCAAGGAGATGCTAAAGTATCTCCTGGACCCCTCAGACTCTGATCGCGCCTTCGTCAAGTTTAAACCCGGTGACAACGTGGTAATGCTCGTCAACAACTTTGGCGGCCTGTCGAATCTGGAATTTGATGCCATGGTGAATCTCGCCCTCGTAGCATTAAAACGAGACTGGAGCATTGAGCCAACACGCATCTACGCCGGTGTGCTCGAGACATCGCTCAACGCCCAAGGCTTCAGCATAACAATAGGCAACATGAGCGGCATGGCCAAATCCATGGGCGTCAAAGACGAAGAAATCATTGCCCTGCTCGATGCCCCGACCAACGCTCCCGCATGGCCGAAAAACGGCTTCAAGCCTGTCAACATCAACAAGGAGACAGAGGAACTACGTAACAAGGCTAATGCCGCGCTATCTGAAAAGTCAACACTCCACAAAGGCCCTGCAACCCCACCTTCTCTCATCCCCGCGCTGCGAACAGCATGCAAAGCCGCCTTAGCAGCTGAGCCCAAAATCACCCAGTACGATCTCCAAATGGGCGACGGCGACTGCGGCGAAGCCGTAGCAGGCGTATGCAAGAGCATTCTCGCCAACATCGACGCAGTCGAGCAAAACCCACCACCCATTCTGGCGCTCCTAGAAAGCATCGGCGAAAACGTCGAAGACGTAGGCGGCTCCCTCGGCGCCATCCTCTCCATCCTCGTCACTGCCTTTACCAATGCCCTCGCCACCGCTACGCTCTCGAATAACGCTCCCCTTGACATATCCACTTTTGCTTCTTCCGCACTAAGCGCGCTTGAGAATCTAAAGAACTATACTAGTGCGAGAGAGGGCGACAGAACAGTCATGGATGTCCTCATCCCGTTCATTAATACGTTGGCTGAGACGAAGGACTTTGCCAAGAGTGTGCAGGTTGCCGAGGAGAAGGCGGATGGGACCAAGGATATGAAGGCGAAGTTTGGGCGCGCCACATATATTGCTGAGGATGGGAGTGATAGGTCAAAGATTCCTGATCCGGGGGCATATGCGGCGGGGGTGTGGTTAAAGGGGTTTGAGAAGGGGTTTCAAGCGTGACTGGGTGATGATGATGGGAGAAGAGAATTAGGGAAGTCGGGGATTGTGTAGGCCGGCATGGACGGTCCTCTTGAAGTCGAGGCCGCTCGCAGGCATGTTGCAATTGTACAGTGCGCAGGATTGAATCTTTTGTAAACGACTCAGTTGTTTAGCCGGGTCGTGTAAGTAGTCGAGTAGCCTTGTTGTTAAGAGCTATTGAGCGTAAGCCCGTCGAAGGCCGCTTAGGCAACCCGCTTAGGGCACCCACAACAACTAATCCATAAGTAGTTCTATAGTATTTAGATAGCTCTTCATTGAATACAACCTTTTGTATACCCAGCATTTGCTCCCTGGAGCGCAACCCCTTATAATGTAGTCTAGAACACAACCAGCTAATTCCTAGCGCAATTTCCAGCATAACCTTAACACACAAATGTGCTAGAAAAAAGACAATTCCTGTTGAGACTTATTCATCCTAGTATGTTTAGATCTGTTGAAAATACTCCGATCACATGTCATGAGGACGCTAAGTCACATGACTTGGCGCCGCCCTATATCAGCCAAGCTATACATAGTTAGCAATCTACACACTCAACAACCACTTTTAGCCCCAATAGAACCATCCATTACATAGCCATACTATAGCAGAGGACCTAATTCTAACAAGATCGTATATTCTGGTAGCTTAGAGATTTATCGGAGCTAGATAAAGGCCGAAGCACCATAGCCATGCAATACAGCACAACGTACCAAATTGTAACTATTTAGATAGAACGGCCTTTGGCCAAAGTCCTACATAGCCAACGGTTGATACAGGACTATAATGTAATAATAATAATAATAGAGATTTATCGGGCCGGCTGCTTTAGCGATTACTACCGTGCCCCACCACTTCGTGCTTGCAACCACTTCGTGCGCGCGCGGCCTGACCAAAACTAGGCCTTAATGTATATTGTGACACAATACAAGATCGAGCTCAAAAGATCAAGGGGTGATCCGCAATCGAGCTGGTAGAATAGAGCTGAAATCCAATCATTGTATTGTGTTTAGTGAAGAAGGTACCTATCTACTCCGAAAAAATATCCTAATACATATCTGCAGTCTGATCACTTCACACTACACCAAAATATATAGCTACAGAAATCGAGATGGAGTTCTAATTGCGCGGCCGCGATGCGAGGTTGGAGGTGGTGAGCCTGCAGCACCTCCCTGAGGCCTCCCACTACCTTGAGGCCTCGCAGTAGGCCTTTCTTCGAATAGTTTTTGTAGAAACCTTAAAGCTCTTTCTATTACCCCTTTGGGAAGCTTTGAGAATTTTTTGAAGTCGTTTTGCAGCCTTGTGGGCCGCGATCCTCGAGGCCTTTTCGATAGCCTTCTCCTCCTTCTCCTTCTGCCTCATTAGGCTCACTGTAAGCCTCGCTTGACGCCTCTGCTCCTTCTCCCTCGCACTCGCCTGCCTCGTCTCCTCACGTTGCCTCATTGTATCAGCTTTTTGAAGTCGTAGCTGCTCCTCTCCATCCTCCTGGAGATGCAGGCGATCGCGCGCCTATTGCACCTTCCTTGGAGACCAGAATACAGCTCCACCATGATATTCCTCAGCCTCCTGTAGGGTTAGAGGCTTGCCTCATTTCCTGCGTGTTCTCTCATTGACTAGAGCCTCCCTCAGCTTCCTTACTTCCTCCTTGAGGAGACTGTTTTCAACTGAACTTGAGTGAATAACCTGGCTTAGCTTTTTTACCTGTCTATCGCCTTGATCAGCGACTATCTTACGTAGCAGACGCTCCGTGTTCCTCCAGCCAGAAGCACTAAGAGCTGAGGTGCCACTGCCACTAGTAGGATCAAGTATAGCAAAGCGCTGAAGGATTACTTCTGGATCAAGAGGCGATATCTCTGTAGCCTTAAAGGCGTTCAGGATTGTCATTTCCTTGAAGGAGGCCTGCCAGGCTTGGTGGAAGAGAGGAAAGAAGCCTCCCTTACTAATTGAAGTAAGGCCTTAGCTCCTATCCATGAAGGCAGAAACCTCGTTTGAGTATGCTGTTGAGAGAGGCTTAAACATGCTAACATCGAGAGGCTGCTGTGATAGGCTGGAACCTAGTTAGTGTGTTGTTCCTCGATGGAATCTCGGCTTGCTCACAGAATCAAGATGCCACCTACAGCACCGGGATTCGGCGCGCATACCATCCGAACGTAGTTCGGACGTCAGATACGGAATCCGACCGACACCTAGAGCGACTAGGTTCTATCGGCCTGATTGTTGCACGGGAATCTAGCATTATATATAGATAGCTACGTAACTTAGAAGCTTAGCTTTCTATCGAATACAATCTTGTTACCGGGCATCGGCAACCTCTGCGCAGCCCCTCACAGCTGCAGTGTGTGGGTTGAGTGAGGAGGATATACTGTGAGGAGGATCTTATTCTGATCACAGTATTCAATAAAATTCATTGTTAAGTGAGATCCATGGCCGTCAAGAATAAGTAATCGATAGGAGGAGCGAGCCTTCGCCCTTGTACTGGGATCGAACACCTGTTGAAGCCACACGAGACCTATCTCATCGTTTTTCTATTCAGAAGGTCAGGAGGATACTCGAATTTGGTGTGTATCTGGATCGAGGGCCTGCAGCCAAGTGTCCTGTATCGATCCTGAGGCTGACTGATAGATGAGGGCAGGCTCGAGGTAAGATCCATCAGCGCAGATGCAGGCCAGCAGCATTATCCACTTGCACGAGAAATCCTGTATAATACTCCTCCTTCTTCCATCCTCCTCGAGCGGTTTACTACGCCAAGCATGAAGCCCTTCTCGTCCATATTGTAGATATGACACGCCTCGACGTGACAGTGATCGATTTTATCGCGTAGGAGGCTGAGGTAGAGGCTGTACTTACCCCTAGAGCCAGCTTTGTGGCGACAGTTATCCATGCGTACTGCCCACTTTGAGATAAGCTGATCAGGATAGCGCTGAACAAAGCGACTAGCCCAGTGTACTCCAACCTCTCTCTTGGTGACCTGCAAGGCAAAATTGCGTATCATTGACTGAGTGAGTGGTAGGCCTCTCTCTGTTAGTCGATTGATATAAGCTATTAAGGCCTGCTCTTGGTGTGGGTGAAGGAATTGTCGTTTTTGGTTGCCTATTGTGGGTGAGGCGCAGTGACCTTGGTGTCTTCGGGCGAGCGTAGATCGAACAACACCATATTTTTTACAATTTCAGTATACGTAAAAGGTTCTGCGGGCCCCAGGGCATCAACAGCTGCAAGCGCAGCCCAATATTAGTCATGGTGGTGAAGATATGAGGTGCTAACGTTGTGGTGGTTGCGAGCACGAAGTTGTGGGACACGGTACTCAAAGCATGTAGTCTGAGCTCTACATTGCAACAGCTGTCCCATCTTGTGACGTCCCATACTGTGCCGTACGCCCATCTTAAATCGTACTACCAGTCTCGTACTGTGTCGTACACCCATCTAACATAGTGCTAGTCTAAAGTCAAAAACGCCATCAAATTCTTGATTGCAACCAGCGAAACCAGACAGGGCAACACCCGATTTTATCCAGCTCTTTGAGCTGTATCTAGGCTGGCAAATGGGTAGGGTCGGGTAGGGTTGGGTTGGGTATACCAAGATATGGGTTGGGTTGGGTTAGGTATAACAAGACATGAGCAGGGTTGGGTAGGGTTGGGTTGGGCTAGATCAAACTTATATCTTCTTCATAGATATATTTCGTCACGTACTACTACTACTATTATTATTATTATTATTTCATTATAGTCCTGTATCAGCCGTTGGCTATGTAGGACTTTGGCTAGAGGCCGTTCTATCTGCTTATTTGCAATTTGGTACTTTGTGCTATATTGCGTGACTATGGTGCTTCGGCCTTTATCTAGATAAGCTATTACTGGCTTTCTAAATGCCTAGTGCTGAAGAGCAGTTTGGTAACAGGGAGAGATGTAGGGTAGCTGGGCTGCCTTCCAGCGGGCTCTCTTAGGGGAAAGGAAATGGTACTAGTAAAAGCAAAGTTGTTTCTTCCGATTTTCTTCTTTTTATTGCTGTTTTTTCTTGTTTTTCTTTTGTCTAGCCTTCTTGGCAGAGGTGCCACTTTCTTGTTCCTATCCTCGTGCTAGTAATAAAAGCTAACTTAGCTTCTATACCGCTCGTAGTGTGGAGTAGCAGTGGAGCTTAAGTACTTTCCGGTCTAGAGTTTTTTTAAGCTTGTTTCTTTCTACGCTGTAGAAGCCGCAGTATATAAGTAGATGCTCTGCTGTTTGCGGTCTCCCGCAGCTACAGAGATCTGTTTCTCTTCTGTTAGTTCTCTTCAGGTAGGAGTTGAAGTATCCGTGTCCTATCTTAAGAGAGTAGAAAGAGCTTGAAATATCTCTTTTCGTGCCTCTTGGAATTGCTAGTTGGTTTTTAAGCTTTAGATTGAAGGTAGCTCCGTAGCTGGTCTTCTCCTCTCTTGCTGTTTCTCTGTACTTTCTCCACTCTTCTGCTTTGCTAGCTCGTTGGAGGAGTTTGATTTTGGTGCCCAGGGAAGCTAGGCTTGTTTGTGATTTTTTTGGTGTTTGTTTTGTAGCTTCCTTTGCTAAGGAATCTGCTTTTTCGTTTCCTTCGATATCTGTATGGCCTGGAGCCCATTTCA